>OV651813.1:22638526-23238526 GCA_927349885.1 Psylliodes chrysocephalus | reverse complement strand
TGTGGTGGGAGGTGTTTGTGTGACTGCGTCTTGTTTGTTTTCATTTACGCCGTGACTAGCAGTAGTATTTTATAAACATTAGAAGCAAATTTCACATGCATGAACAAATAATAATAATGGCGTGACAACAAGAAAACGAAGTAACGACTTCTCGTAGGGTGGCGGCTTCGCCGCCCCTAGAAAATTTGTATCCATACCTAGCTACGCCGACCGGCATAAACACCAACGGCCTAGACACAGCTCACCTACTATAATTTTCAATTCCTAGGTATTTATCCATCAAACGCTGATTAATCAATTTTGGTAACAAAAAATACGTCACTAAATTAATTTTGAACCCGATATCATATCAATATATCTGTACCTAATCTATATGTAGTTAGAATAAACCGAAGAGTTAAGATACTGATAAAATTTAATTTAAACTTCTAGTGTTATTTTCACCTATACTACTCGATCCCAAATATTCGTATACTTAAGAGGCAACTTATAACAGACAGTCCGAACAAGACATTAAAGGCGAATCAACCACTCACTACTCGGGTCAGATTGTTTCAAAAAATTTAAGTTAAAAAAAGAAAGGAAGTTTTAATGTTTATACTCATCGATGAAATGAACTACCTTTTCGTGCACCATCAATTTTCCCGTGTGTGGTCAGCCATAATAGCCTACGCTACGTGGGCCAAGTATGAGTTTATTATGATGTACAATCATCTTCATAACCTTCTTATGTAATTAATAAAGCAGAAGTCCATCTCTTGCATACATGTATGTATATTCCGGATGAATGAACTTTGTTGATGTTGCTGGCTAGGAAAGTGTTGCAACAGTTATTTTACATTAAGTGTTATTAATATTAGAAAATTTAGAACGTACATGATTTGTGTGGGGAATCGCTACCAGATATAGTAGGAACGTTGCTTATATAAGATTTTTTTTTTATCTCTACAAGGATAAGCAATTATACAATTACTTGTGTTTGTAATTAAATAATTAACGCCAACAAACAGGCCTAACTAATGCGGTATTAGAAATTTTGTCAGAACCTTTAAGAATTATTCACAATGTATAAAAACGCTGTCATATCTAAAAAATACATTATTTATCGGATTAAGAAGTGCTGAAATAATAGTGGTATAAATCGTTCAAAGTATTGAAAATAGTGTTAATTTGTTAGTTGTATTCATTGCGAAATGTACGTGAGTAATAATTTGATCTTTAAATAAACTAATAGATCAGTTTCACTACAAAACATATTAAATTTAAAAACACTGTAATCATTTCAATTATCAAAACTGGTATTATCTTTCATTGGTTTTTACATATTCTGGCCAACTGCCAGGGATGCACTCATTCCAAATGAAAAAGAACTTTTTTAAAAAAGAAAATAAATAATGGATAACAATAGCACATCAGCAATCAACGATAAAACAACTGTAACGGGTTCAAATCAAAACCAAAAACCCTTCCTCCAATAATAAGTCATATTCTACTGCTTTGTCTCAAAACTCAACATTGTTACCATTAGAAGAATTTAACATTCAAGATTTTCTCTTACCACTTGGATCAATTATCAACCCGAAAAATATTATTTACTGTTCAAGAATTCCTAACAATCGAATATGTATACAGAGTGTTTATTAAGTACTTGTACAAACTTTAAATGGTGAATCTTTGACTTATTTTAAGGCAAAACGTTCATATGAACACATGTCCTAAACCTCTTAACTTTTGAGCTACAGGGTGGTAAAGTTTTCAGAAAAAAAAATTTTTTTTTTTCTAATAACTACGAATATTGCAGATATTTTTACGAAATTTGGTACACGTCTCCTACGCATTATGGTGCATTTTTTAATGTACAAATAATTTTATTATTTCTACCAGTGGCGCCCGTACGGGTTTCGTATTAAATATTTTTGCCGAAAAAAATAGTACGCCACTGCTTCATCTTAAAATAACAAATATTTTTGCAATCCTCATTTAGTTTTGAGCAAATTTGGTCTGATGCGTTATTTTCTCCGACGCATAGTATTCTGCATGGAACAAGTGAAAAATGTGTCTTCTATTGATCAATATTGTTATGTGATAAACTTAGATTATTTACAGACTAAAAGTAAACTACTTCTACAAATAAGTTAATAACATTTACAACAATTGCTGAAAATGCCCGCCGCCTACTGCAACGCATGCGTCAATTCGCCTTAACATTGATTGACGTACTCTTTCGAATATACCTGGTGTCTGATTAATAATGGCACACGATTTAAATATCCTGTTTCTTACATCTTGCTCATTTTGAACGGATGTTTTGTAAACTAGTGTCTTTAAGTGACTCCACAGAAAAAATCCAGAGGATTTAAATCTGGTGATCTGGGAGGCCAGGCTTGCGGTCCCGCTCTTCCTATCCAACGATTAGGATAATTCTCGTTCAGAAATTGACGTGCAGCCAAACAAAAGTGTGCCGGTGCGCCATCGTGCATGAACCACATCCTGTTTCTGGTAGCCAAATCAATTTCTTCTAAATGTTCAGGAAGCTCGTGCTCCAAAAATCTTCTCTACTCTTCGCCATTTAGCCTTTGTGGAAGAATGCAAGGTCCAATAAGATGATCCCCGATAATTCCGACCCAAATATTTAGAGAAAAACGATCTTGGAAATTATTTTCTATGATAGCATTGGGATTAGCCTCAGACCATATATGGTTGTTGTGGAAGTTCATGATGGCGTTTCGAGAAAAAGAAGCTTCGTCTGTAACAAGTACATGGCCTAAGAAATCCAGGGTTGTTAATAATTTATTTCGCAGCCAAACGCAGAAATCTACTCTGAGAGGAAAATCTCTAGGTAGTAATGCCTGTACACGTTGAATATGATAAGGATAAAGTTGTTGAGATTTTAAAATTTGCCACACAATTGTATGTAATATTCAATTCATGAGCAATTTTCCTTGTACTAGTTTGCGGGTCTTCTTCAATTCTATTTAACACAGCTTCTTCAATTTCAACTGTTCGAACTGTCGCAGGCCTTCCTGGGATATCAATTGTTCTTTTAAAGCTGCCAGTTTCACAAAGTCTTGCGTGAATATTAATGAAAGTTTGGACATGTGGAACCACCCGTTGAGGAAATCGGGCTTGATACATTCTTTTTGCAGCTTGTGCATTGCCGTGAGCCATTCCGTAGACGAAATGAATGTCTGCCGTTTCTGCATTGGTATATTCGTACATTTTGAACACAATAATAGACAATAAATTATTATATACATACATTTTTAAATGACAAAAACCATGATCTTTTTTTTAAATAAACTGTCATGACTGATTCCGCTACCATGGAAACCTCTCGGTTGTTTGCTAGGCTTGCTATGCATGTATGTACAATTGTACATTTTAGCAATTTGACTCTGAAATAAAACGGATTTTATTTTTTAAAGCGTAAACTATGCATCGAACGAAAAAACTCAAGAGATTAAATTTGTTTAAAAATAAATGAGGATTTCAAAAATATTTTTTGTTTTAAGATGAAGCAGTGGCATACTATTTTTTTTTCTGCAAAAATATTCAATACAAACCCCGTACGTATGTACGCCACTGGTAGAAAACATAAATATACATGCTTCAAATGCAAGCAATATGGCCATAATGCTTCACAATGCAGATCACAAACTTACTCGAATTCTCAATGCATTCAAACCTCACAACAATCATCTTGTAATGAAAACCTTCTTACCCCAGAAATCAAAACCTCTACAATCAACAGTTAGAATTACTGCCTTCCACAGAACGTTCTTCTACAATCTCGTCACAAACAATCCCTACAGAACCACCAGAAACATCATCTCACAATCTGAAAAAACCTAAAGATAATAATATAACCATTATGGATACCACTCTGGCAGAAAATCCAGAAAACAAAAGAAACGGTAGCTGAGATAAATATTTTCACGCCACCTTTCTCAGTCAAAAAGCATAAAGGCAAAAACAGAAAGTAATTTTTAATGAAAAAGCTAAAAAATAGAGAATAGTCAATTTTTACTATGAATAGTCCACAACTTGAAAACTGTAGTAGACGTAAAGAAGTACTAACAATTGTTAAATACTACATCACAGACCCTTTCTTCTCAGTTGTCAATATGCTCAGTAACTGTATCCATACATAACAGACCGGAAGACAAAAACAAAAAGTACAAAATTAAGAAGTCAAATAGCTAGAGAACTTAATTAACATTGATGTTACAGATACTGAAAACGATACCTTTTAATCAGTTAAAAAGGACAAGTTTAATTTTGGCTGCACTAACAAAAAATTTAGAATATAATTACGAAATATCAATCGGACGCCACTGCTTAGAATTTCGGTTAACAGACAAACAGAAAGAAACATTGGTCGAACAAAAGCTCGGTCATTTAGAAAACATAAACGGTTTAGAAGATTTAAGTGTGGATGTATACAGTCTGACTTCTAAGAGAGTTATTGAATTTCAAGTCTGTCTTTCTCCATACTTTCTTAGACCGGGAGCTCTCGTATATTGCACCCCTTAATTTTTATAGAGAATATATAAAGCAATTTGTACAATATAATCCAGGCAAGAAGTCTTACAAACTTGACATTGTGTCATTTGAGTTCCACTCTAGAGCTGTTGTTTTTAATACTTCTACACATCTCTTGATTAAACATGAGTTTGTCAACTAATTATAAAACCATCAATAATAAATAAATAAATTTCGGCAATGTTTCCAAAAATGCAATTTCACAAATTTAAGACACTGTCATTTGATTACTTGGTAAAAAATTAAAATCTTGTCTTCAAGAACGAATTTCTGTGATGAAATTATTTTTTTTTCTTCTTCTAATTTTGACATAAAGTGTCATGTTTTGTAATCGCAGCAAGTGGCAAAATGATATTCTTTACGCAACTAGTTGCATAATGTTGAATATTGTGAAACTGGTTACGAAAAATTCATTATGTCACCAGTTGCGAAAAGAAAATAAATCAAAATAAACCTTTTTTCTAGTTTTAAAATAAATATAATTACCAAGCCAATAATTGACCACTTAAAAATATATCGTACCCAAATCATAGAAAATAAATAGAATTTTTGTATATTGAAACTCTATCGTATTTGCAACATAAAACCAATGGTATATACAAAAAAATATACAATTTTTTTATTATTTTGTTTCTGTCAATAAAACTAATGTCCTTATCGATAATCTTAAAAATTGTCTGGTTTTCGTTTGATGGTGATAAAGCTTGTGCTTGGATTTTGTCATTGCTGATTACATTTTGTACTAATACGTACATAATTATGAATTTTTTTTTCTCCTGAAATGCTTGCTAGAAACTTCCCTTTTTCTGGAATATTGTTGTCCCATTCATCCGATACATTGTCTCCACTTGTCGCACTTTCTTCCTGTTCCTCACCATCATACTCTTCGCTATCCGTTTCTTCTTTCTCGACTTCTCTCTTCATTGCATTCTTTTTCGTTTTCTTCTTTTTATATTTTCTTTCCAATGCCCTTTGGCTTTTGGATTCCTCTTCGATTTTCTTTTTATTCTCCTTGTCTTCGTAAAATTTAAGCCACCTTATTGAGGTTGTGGCATATGAAAGCCTCTCTGTTTTTTGTGTACTTTCTTTTTTTTTCTGACGATTGTTCTGCCCGATATATATGATCGAAGAATGAATTACTGATAGATCTCTTTGAAGGTAACAAAGTTATATTTTGAAGAATATTTATTTTTGGTTGTGTAACAATTTGTTTTTCTACATTTTTGATTGGAATTGCTGATGTTTCTTCTTTAATATCATCATTTTTGGGCAATCTTCCTCTTAGTTCTATTTGACCTGTTTCCTTTTTATTTATACTTTCGTTTCCCATATTTTTCTCATTTTCACTTTGTATATGTATATTCAGTCTTCTTAGTTTCGTTTTGGTCACTTTCAATGTTTTCCATCAGTTCTTGTGTGCTCTCTTTTGACTAAAGGTTCAGTGTTCGTCTTTTTCTAAAACAACAGTTGTATCTTCGCGTTCTAATGCGATACAGCGTCGTCTGAGTTTCAGCCACTCGCAAAATAGTGCTTTAGTCTCTATATAGGCGTCCTATTCTCCATTTTTCTCAGTTAGTGTTTGTCTGAACTGTGCTGTTCTGCCAGGCAGCATGGTGAATTCTAAATGTGCAATTTTAAAATTAGTTGGTTTTACTTTTAATCTTGCATCTCCAGTAGTATCTGCTTTTCTGATGTTATCGGACGTGCATTTCGTAAGCTCAATAGGATTAGAATCGAAGGGGTATGAGCCACATTTTCGAAAGGGATACGCCAGCGATGGCCTTTTCCAAAAGGGAACTGAATACAGGTTTAGTAATATTTTTGTTATTATAGGTCCGTTTCCACTCATAAACAGAATTTTTTCAATTTTGTTTTAGTGGCTTAAAAAGAGCTACATCTGCTGGCTGCAAAATATGTGTAGCATTAGGATATTTTTTTCATGAAAGGAAGAAAAGTGTTGCACACATTACTATGAAAGGCTTTCCCAGTCATCTAACCCGATTTGAATCTTCCTATTACCCAGTCCGGGGGAATGTGACGTGCAATGTTTTCTTTCTTTTGGGACCTAATACTAAGCCTGTTTTTGGATTAGTTTCGAATTCCGACTCATCGTAGTTTATAACGCAGCAAGGATCCTACAGAAGGTCCAAACACCCAAGCTCTTTTGTCGTGCTGTTTAATTTCTTCGTGCCATTCATTCTCTTATTAGCATTTCAATAATTTGTGCCCGTGTAGTTTTAAGAATAATTGGAACCATTTTTCCCCTGGACAATTATCTTTTAGAGGATTTGGTCTCTGATCATTCTTGATTATATCAGATACGGTTTCGAATAAGTAATTTTTGTTCAAAGGTATCCCTTTTCTTCCATTAGCAATAATCTATTTCTCGAGATCTTCATCTTGTGTGTTCAATATCGTTGGCGGTCCCATTTTTCTAGTTTCGGGAGTAGAGCATTGTATCTTCTCTCAGCTTTTCTGATAGAACAAACCGAATGTCCTGAAGAGCTTTTGTCATATCCTCATTATACTTAAAAAAAACTTTTTTTTGGTCATCTGAAAAAAAAATCAATTTTCAAAAATCTCAATTATTGCTTTACCAGTAAATAACTTTCCAGTAATTGACCAGTCTAAAAAGGCGGACAATTTCTGGCTACAATTTGCACAGAATGAAAATAAAATGTAATAAATATGCAAGCTTATAGTGAATTAATGAGATAGAAAATCTCAAATTTATTAAATCCCCAGAAAATGACCATCTGGTCAAAAACTAGCAAACATATATTTTTTTCAATCCAGTAGATGACCATGACGTTTTTTATGACTTATTTCAACCACGTGAGAAAAATACTTGCAAAATATAATAGATCAGTTTTTAAGAATAATATTGATACAAAAATTTATTGAAAAAACCTGCATGATTATGAAAATACCAACAGATTTCTACCAAAAGGTCCACCACTTACCTTTATTAGAATACAACACTAACATGCAAAAACAGAAGTGTTCTTCAAACGGCTACCTGTAACACACTAACCTAGAAGACAATCGCAACAAACTGCATAGGGGAATATATTAGACTCTTATTGGCTTAAATTTGTCCAATTAGATTACTGGTCGATAGATTTGTTTTCTTATTTTTAACCGACTTCAAAAAAGGAGGAGGTTCTCAATTCGTTGCGATATTTTTTTTTTTTTTTGTATGTTCAGCGATAATTCTTCAACACGTTGTCCGATTTCAATGATTCTTTTTTTGTTATAAAGGGGGTACTTCAGGGGTGGTCCCATATATATTTGGTCAAAATCTAATAATTGGGTCCATGAGAAAATCCTCAAACTCTTCATTTTTTATGTATGTTTAGCGATAATGTTTTACCACCTTGTCGGATTTATGATTCTTTTTTGTTAGTAAGGGGGTACCTTAGTGGTGGTCCCATATAAATTTGGTTAAAATGTGGTGATGGCATCTGCACGTTTTTGAAGTCGGTAGTAATAATGTTATTTTGGTCCTAATTTTTCAATTTAATTCAGCACAAAGTAATTAAAACACAATACACGACAAAATAACCCACTTTCTTAAAAAAAACTGTAACAAGCAATATAAATGTTGTATTGATCAATAAAACGAATGAAGTTATGCATATGCAACTAACAATATAAGAAAGTAATATTGGTTGCCTAGATGTCAGTAATTTTTTGCCAAAACACAATTTTACAAATTATCTAGTCCAAATTAGAAAAAATATTGCATGTAACACGTTACGAAATCCCGTTTTATATAACGAGTGAATATTTGCGGGACGAGCAGAGCGAGGTCCTGCAACTTTAACGATAATGCATTGTTACAGGTTGATTTTAGTTTTAACATAATTAAATGATTTTCGCATTTAAAACACATTCTTAGTATAAAGAATGTAACATGTTGGATCTATTTTTAAAATAATTAAATGATTATCGCATTTAAAACATATTCTTAGTATAAAGAATGTAACCTGTTGGTTCTATTTCTAAAATAATTAAATAATTATGGCATTTCAACCACATTCTTAGTATAACGAATGTAACTCTTACTAAACATTGCTTTGTATTGATTAAAACTTTGGTTAATTTAAATAATTATAGTATTTAAAACATATTCCTAATTACAGAAATAATGCATTCAATACAGGTTTGTTTTGCTTTGAATACAACTTGGTTAGATTTAATTGGTAGCACTTTGTTTGTTGTCTTACCTTTCGTATAAAGATCCTGCTGTATTTATGGGACAGACGTATAACATAATATTTTAGAACTATATTCTATTTATTTCAATAAGTTTTCATTCCTCGCATCTAGTTATTCCATTATTTTCAGTGGTTTTCATTAAAATTGTACCTTTTGTTTTGATACTGTCTAATAATTATCGATTGTCGAATTTTGGTTATGAATCTTCTTCTTTTTACTAAATTGTCGTGTCTACTTGTGTAGTTCAATAGTCAATTCTGTTCCGTGATAGAAATGTGGCTAAATAGTCGAAATAATGAGGGAATATTTGGTGTGCTGTTATTTGGTATCGATACTTTTGATTGTCTATGACGTCATGTTGTGTTGAGGTGAATTTCTTGGAATATTATGCTTCCTATTTAATTATGGTTATTATAAAAGTACTATTATGAGGTATGCATTCATTTGGGATCAAGTTGGGCTTAGTTTGGAAAGTTTTAAGGGAAATTGTTATAATCACCGGAAGTGTGGTTAACAAAGTATGCATGTCATATCCTCCTTGTCAACGCCATTTTGTCTTCCGAAAAAATTGGTTTATATACGGGCCTAAAAATGTGGTACCGGCAATTCAAGTTCGATTTTTGGGAGTATCCCAGACTTTTGATAAAGTACCGTGAGTGCGGTAGTTTTTCGTTGTCGTTAGGTCTTGTGGACCGAGGGTCGTGCAACAAATTTTTAATACGACCTGGAGGAAGTCCTCCAAGTTCGTTACCGAAACCAGTCGGGATTTTTAAATTGTTGCTGAGTTGTGTTGGGGTTGGTGCCCTAGATCCAAATAATTTGGGAGTAAGCTTGCGACCAAGGCGAGCAAAGCCCACTGCAACGAATACCGTAACCCAGTCTGCCCGTGTCACTCAGGGGCATAGTGGAGTATCTCCACGTTTAATCCGCTGATCCAGACGTTCCCAGGTGATGCTGATGTCCATGTAGTTAGTCAGTTGAATTTGGTTATTATTTTTGGGTCCCACGTTGATGTCCTGCAAGTTGTGATATGATGGCCCCGACTCCTGTCTGAGGTATCCGCAGTTCGACACCGGTAGTGAGGAGCGCTACCGCTGGATGGATTTCCGCCAAAATCAGGTATCTAAGGATCTATAAATTAAGGTACAGAGACCTTTAGTCTGATAAACTTTTGGCACTAGTAATTTAATGAAACATACCATTTATTTTAAAGATGTACTTGTAAGAATCTTTTGTAACTGTTATATTGCTGCTTAAGCTCAAATTGCTGTAAGCCTTCGTGATCACTTGGGTATATTAATAATTTTTCACTCTAGTAATTTCATATACAGAGATTTTCTCCTAAATTAAGGATTTACTCGTAGTATCCTGCGTTATTAATAGTAATAAAAGCTCTATTGAGATCCTATTGTTTGGAGTCTCCTAAATTTATATTTTTAATCCTTTTAATAAGTACTCTAGGTGATTGTGTACCGTTTTACTTATACAGTGTAATTCACCATATTTACCTAAAATTTAGTAAATGCCATAATATTGACTCTTGCCTTTTATTTGCCTGATTTTTAACAGTATTAAGTTCTACTAACTTCTTTGAAAACCCACCCCTTTTGTCCCGACTGCTAGCCGAAGTGGGCTTCTTTACTACACTTTAGGAGAACACTATAACCTTTTTTATAACAGTTTTTCAGATCCAAAATAACACCATCAAATTTTGGAGGTGACCAACTAAAGCCACCCCCTTGAGTTAAAGGAATAAATCCCGTTATAGCATAACTTGTTGCAAAAATAGCTATTGTTAAATCTTGGATTAATTATTATAAAAGCAAACGACGTGAAAAAACTATACGAGTAGTTAGTACTAAAATAACTTTTAAAGATTAGGTAAACTGTTTGAGCGTATTTATATATAGGATTGTTCGGCAGAATTGAACTCGTTCAGATAAACATTACGATTATTCAATGACCTAGGAAAAAATTATATTAGCCCCAACGATGATAATTGATACTTGGTACCGGGATCTTGCAATACCTTGGGACCAGTCCAGCTTAGCAGAGCTCCAACTGGATTCAATTAAATGCTTTGGGACAACTAACGTTTTTATAAATAAAACAACTTAATAATTGTGTATAAAATAAAATTAAAACAGTCATAAATATACTTTGTAATAATATGTATTTATGTAAAATAAAACTGCTCAATTATGTATGAGAAAAATTAAATGATTTAAAACAATTATGTGATTTTGATATCCTAATGTTTTAGTATAAAAATTAAGTTTAAAGAAAAGGCGAGATTAATTTTTCTAGTACGGTCCAGATTTTTAAAATAAAAAAATTGAACTTTAATAAAAGGTCAAATTGTCTTTTTTGGTATTAGAAATGTGCAGACCATATATTTCTTATGAAGATTTACATTGTAAATTCAAAAATGCAATTTTAAATATTTGAGACCCGGTCATTTGAGTACCAGTCAAGCCTTTTGACTGTTGTTTTCAAAATTGATGGAAAACATTGATAATTTTGGAAATTTTATCGAAGTATATTTGATTGGAATACAAATGATCGAAAAGACAATACACGGAAAAAAATGTGACTAGAAAATTTTACTACAATGTTGTAGTAGTAGACTTGTAGAAAAATACTTAACAATTTGTAGAAAATTTTACTACAATTTATAGTTAAAAACTATTCATTATTGTAGCAATTGAATTGTCGAATAAAATGCTACAACAATAGGAAAGAATTCCACAATATTTAGTATATTTTACTATTGTTTGTAGAAGTAGAAATTTATTACAATTATCGTAATTACTACTACTAACTTCTAAAAAAATTTGTACAAATATTTATAATTATCTCTACAAAAAATAGTAATTTTCTCTACAAAAAATAGTAATAATTTACATTCCTTCTTATGAAAAATATTCAATTTTGTTCAAAAATATTCTATAATATTGTAGAAATTCTAAGTCATGTGAACAAAACAGAATTCTGCTATTGGCCAACGTTTTCTGACGTCGATCATAAATGGCCAGACAGCAGTAGCCGTTCGCCATGTTCACATAACAAAGCATGGTACATATACGAGTACCTATAACACATTATTATATTATAAGCACCGATGCGTTTGAGAAAATTTTAATAATAAATTCTATTGGTGGTAAGTACATTTATTGTTTTTGAATAATTTACCTTTAGATAACTAATTTAAATAAATAAAAAATAGTTGTGGCCAACGATCGAATGTTGTGCCCAAGATCGAATTTTGTGCCAAATTCAATGATTTTTTTTATCTTATTTGTGACATACCTACTTTCTCATTTTTGTTAGTTATCTGACTTAGTCATTTAATATCCAAATCAGTGTAAAGGTGATAAATATCCCCGTTTTAAGGGTATGAACAGTTCAATTGTTATTAACTTTTATTTCATATTTTTCAGGTGCAGAAAAGCCAACTGAGATTGAGGGTGCTATTATTACTGTTATTTATTACATAATGTAATTAAGACTTTGTATCTTTTATATTAAAACAATAAATTGAATATTTTATTAAGGAACATTTTTTTCTAGGTTATAATTATAATAATTATGGAATACTACTACAAGTTTTATTAAAAATTACTACAATTTGTATGAATTTTTACTATTTATTGTGTAAAATTTTCGTATTTATTTTCATAATACGCAATACATTTTTAATATAAATTCATACAATGAATAGCAAAAATTATAACAATTTGTAGAACAATTCTTATGATGCATTTGGATATTTTTACTAAATATTGTAGATAATAACTCTACAATACATTCTCCACAAATATTTGGAAATTTTTACTACAAATTGTCCCTGTCCCTATATGTACTATTTATTGTAGAGAAAAAATCTATAATTGTAGAAATTTCTTCTACAATTTTTTTTCCGTGTAGATCGAAAATTCATTAGTTTTTTTGAAAATATTACTGGTTAAGAATAGAACAGAATAAATAATAACAATAATTAATATTGGATATAATTTTTCTACATCCACATGGATATTAGCTATTCTACGTACAGACTACAAAACGAAAAAATAGACTATTGCGTTCAATTGAATGAATATATTTCATATCCATTCTACCTAGTAAGAAAACGAATATGAAATCCACCAATCACAGTTCATATTTGGTCATATTTTTTTTAATATTATCTAAGTGACAATTCTGTCAAACTATGAGTATATTTTTTAGTTAAGATTAAATATAATTAAAAATGCATGATTCCTGTGAAGAACCGATAAATAATAGCATTCCACAAGACATTCTCTGTAATATTTACAAATTAATCGTAAATTTTAATAAAACTAGCTCTCTAAAACCAATTTAATTTTCAGTATTAAAAAAATATATTTTATGTCTCATTAGTGAAGAGGTTTAGTAGAGAATTTCCATGCAACAAAATGTTCGGAATTCAAATCCAGGATGAAGATTAATTAAAATATTTTTTTTTTCAAAATTTTATCTTTAAAATCCTTAGTTTATCTTAATAACCTCTAAATTCATTTTTAAATTTTTTTTAGATGTTCTTTAGTAGATCGTAGAAAGAATATACTGTACAACTTGGAGTGGATTGTCCGATATTCATTCAGAGGATTTTAAGCACTCTACCTATCAAACTTCGTCTTCGTGTGATATATTCATCATATTTACTAATGTAGCACAAACTACTATTTCAGTTATTGAGATAAAATAATTTTAAAAAAATGTATGTGTACTTCAAATACCGGGCTAGGCCATTTTTTGAAGTGTTATTTTATAAATTAGAAGGAATCATAAATTCAAATATTTGTTAATTATTTTTGAAAAATCTATTTTATTTTAATAATCTTTAGCTTAAAACTATATATAACAAATTTATATACGAATATTAAAAACAAAATCCTAAAAGTGGCGTAGGAGATAAGGACAGAGCATCTGCCTTCCACGCGAAAAGCTCGGTATCGAATCTGGGCTGGGAACTAATTAAATTAAATCTTTTTTTTTATGTTTATTTCATAAATTAGTAAAATTGATAAATTATATTAAAATTAGTTATTTTGTCTTAATAAACTAAAATATTTTTTAAATTTATAGTTTTTCGTTGGTGGGTCGTAGAAAAATATACTGTACAACTCGAGTGGATTGACCATATCCACTCTTGTTGCACAAACTACTATTTAAATGTAGTTTTACAAATATTGAATTTATTTTTTCTTGCTTTATTTTTATACATTTATAGTTTAAAATGTTTATAAATTTTAAGATATCAGATTTGTGTGTACATTCTAAATATTCAATCCTACAAAACAACCACATTGTTATTATCATCTACGCTCCGATATCCACCAAAAGCTAATCAGCATATAATTAGAACGCACTTAGTTTTATATTAAAAATACATTATTAATTTTGATTAATCCAATATATGATTTAATATTCGGCCTTTTCAATCAAATATATTTTCGATTAATATTCATTTCTACCATAAATTATTTTCGTTGACTTTTGCTTTCGTTCAATTGGTATTTGAAAATTGTGAATTTAATATACATCGCAAATCGAAATCCGAAATGTCAGAATTATCTGAAATAAGTTGTAGAATAATTTTGAAAATTCAGAAACAAACTTAAAAAATCCCCCTACGAATTATTACGACCATCCTCGAACCCCAAAGGTGAAAACATTCTAGGAGATTTGAAAAAAAAAAGCCTGTCAGCCGCAGGATTCGAACCCAGACATCTTTGTTCTGTACATAAATTCCCTAGCCACTAGACCATCGCGACATTGACTGTCAAGATTGTTATTTAAGTAATTGTTTTTTCGATCAAATGTTTTCAATGAGATGTATTCGATCGATTTTGTGCCGCCCGTTCTAAAAGTCACTTGTAAATTTCATATTATTTCACAGATTATTAAAAGGGTGGTTAAAATACATAATTTCATCGAATAAACAAGCCCCTGGACTATTTTAACTTGACCACTCACTCTAATTTTCTTTCAACTCCCAAGAACCAGTCGGTGGGATTAAAAGTTGAAAATGGTTTCTTCCCAAGAATTTTAAATCGTTCGAAATATCTTTAATCTCTTTTACTGTTGAGATTTTAAGTTCCCCTTCTAGTATTCTTTTATTAGATTATAGCGTATTTAGGTTTTATGGATTGACTGGTGGAATTATTAATGCTGTAGCGGATGATCGTGTTGTTTTCAAGCCAACATGGTCAAACGTGTATTCCATTATTCCATTGGTTAATTAGTACAGCAAGATTATATAATAATAATATAATTTATTCTCAAAAATATAAATACATGGTATATTTCTTCCATTATCAATTGAAGAACATAAAAACTCGTTCGGAACTTTTACCGACAATTTTGTTTGATCTGCCATAGGCGTAGATACCTACCTCATTTTATAAATTTATTTTATAGATACTTTTAATATATATCATATGCAAGAAAGTATTCATTAAAAGGAAATCGAATAATTATAAATTGGACTTTATTATACGCCTTGATTTAGACAGATGCACTTAATTGTAGTCTTACTTGGACTTATAGCTGGTTAACTTGCTACAACTGAATATTAAATTATAAAACGTAAAAAAGCGAGTAAAGTGTACCTGCCTGTAAGGACGTTTGCTTTAAACAGGGTACCAGACGTGAACTGAGCCGTTTTTGTACACCATTCGTTTTTTTTTTTTTCTGGAAAACGAAATTTCAAAGCAAAAACCATAAAGGAAAATAAATTATTTGCAAATAAAACAAAAAAAAAAAAACAATTCAATTCTAAAGTATCTTTATAAATAATCATGGCAGTCTGAATCCTTTGAACTAGAGTCATCATTTGGTTGAATTATGATGGGTTGTAAAGAGGGTAATACTACATACTCATCTTCTTCTTTAATAACATGTTCGACTCAGTTTTTTTCCAAAGCTCTTGGCGGTCTGCTGCTAGAACTTTCTTTACGAGTTCTACAACCTCTTTACTCAGTTCTGGAGACTGATTACATTTTCGTAATTCTGATTTTACGTTTGCCCATATTAACTCTATAGGGTTAAATATGCAATAGTAAGGAGGTAGTCTGAGAAAAGTATGACCCTGTTCTTTGCACAGCTTGTCAATATAATAAATTTTTTCCAACTTCATGCCTTTAATAACAGTAAGCAATTCTTTGTTTGTTGGGCCTTTTTTACGATCACTGGCAGGAATAGGAATATTTTTTTCAGACATAAACGCTAAAATTTGAGCTTTGTTACTGCTACTATTTGTTGTTTTAAGGAGTTGCCGTGAGTGGCGTTGTCCATAACGATTACTGACTGGTGGAATGTTAGGTAAGAGCTGTTCATTAAACCATTTTTCAAATAAATCTGCTGTCATATCTTCATGATAATCAGCTGCACAGTTTTTAGTTTGTTTAACAGATAATAATACAGCATTAGGCACGAAACCGTCTTTGCTTCCAGCGTGTACTATTATAATACGTTTCCCTTTAGAACATGGCCCATTCAAACAGCAATTTTTACTACTGTCAACCCAACCGAAATTTACTACATCGTGACTGTCAAACCATGTTTCATCTAGATAAATTATGTGTCTATTAGAACTTCTGTACTCTTTTATCTGACGCAAATAATCTTGTCGCCATTGAACTATCCTTGACGATTCGGTGATTGCCGTCCGTTTATTCATTTTTTTGTGTTTAAAACCACATGCTAACAAAACTTGACGCAATGTTTCCAAACTGGTATAAGTGTATCCTGGAAAATCTGCTACCTTTTGCTGTATTACTTCCAATGTTGGAACCCTGTTCTCCTTATATAAACTATAAATTGTGATTCGTATAAAATCTTGGGTAGCTGTGTCAACTGATTTCAGTTTTTCTTTACATGATCCACAGCAACCCCTTTTGTGACTACCCGATAAATGGAAAATTTATTTACTTTAGTTAATTCAGCAATTCTTATTATGATCGCATTATCAGACTGCTGAATATTTTCCTCTTAAACATTCGAATATATTTAAAATAACTTGTTGTGTTTGTATATCTAAATCCTTATTGTTAAAGTCATACCTGTCTTTAATCTCACTACATTGCGCAATTTCATTTTCTTCATTCGCCCACGGTCTAAAGAACGTCATATTTATATTTATTAAGTCATATTTATATTTATTAAAAGAAATTTAAATTAAACCAACCACACATACAAAACACACCGCACGACAGTACTCCACTGATATCGCAGACTGTCTTCCAGGAATATTTTCGAACACTCCTCCCCTTCGTAAACCTTCGGCCATTACAGTGCATTTAAGTTTACGATTCGATGTTTTCATTGGTTAACAACGGAGATGATGGATTTTGACACATATATATCAAGTACACGTTGACTGACCGTTCCGTTAATATTTACCGCATTGTATAAGGGGAGTAAACATTATTTTTCGTTTCTAAATTTGGCATGAGTACCGTGCGTATATATTAAATATTGATGATTCCCCACATAACTGTGTTCTGCAATTGATATTGGAAGGACTATAATAATAATAATAATAATAAATAATAAAATAGAATAAATTATTATGCTTGTTTCGAGAATAATTTAATAAAAAAATATAATAAATGTAAATGAACAAATACATATCTACTATATAATAATTAAAATTTAATTTTTTAATATATTTTTCACATGATATGAATTAAAATACATTGCAATTAACATTTTTATATATGTAATTTTTGTTTATTTTTTAAATATTACAATAACAATACACAGTAACTGGCATCACTAACATACAAATTTAAAAATAAGTAAATAAAATATGTTTTTATGTCACCTTAATTACAGGATGTCGATTACATGATGGATTAAGTCACGGTGTTGTTGAACATAAAAATTAAAAATTGTTTGAACTGTTTTAGGTAGAAAATTGATTTTAAATCTATTGGTAGTGAATTGTAAATTTTTGGTCCCATATATGAGTAGTCTCGTTGTCCAACTGACTTATGCATATAGGGAATTAACTCGGAATTTTTACTTAGGGTATTGTAGGAGTGGATCAAATGCATACATTTTTTGTTAGAATGATAATATATGTTTATCTTTAAGTAAAAAAGTTGTCGGATATCTAGAATTTTCGATTCGGTATACAGCAGAATTGTAGGATATGTGAAATATTTACTGAATATCAGTTTTAAGAACCTTCGTTGGATGATTTCCAATGTATGCATATGAGTTTTTAAAGCATTACCCCATAATAAAAGGCCATACCTCAAGTGACTCTCCACCAAAGCAGAGTAAAGCAGTTTGAGTTGATTAATATTAAGTTTTTTTTTGTGTTGTCATCGGCTTCAACTGCTAAGGTTATTTCGCCTTGTGTTCTGTGTAGGCTTTGTTACTGTTTCCCAGCGCCACTTTAGGAACAGCACTGTTAATTAGAACCCAACAGTGAATGTTTTTAAATATTTAAATTTGTAAAGAATAAATCTTAGTTTTTTTACAAATGAACGTAATATGTTCATCCCATTTAAGATGGCAATCTAGAATGATTTCTAAATATTTTATGGTTTTTACTTGATTAATTCTAAAGTGACAGTTATTATTAATAAAATGACCAGGCAGCCGGCTTATGGAGAAATGGGTTCCGGTTAATATGCCTGAATTTTTGGTATGTTGAAGAAATTGACTTCTTAAACAATAGTGTCCATGGGCACAACTCAATCTTGTGGCCATACGGCTCAACATACGGGGTGATGAAGTTGAAAAATGGCAATTTTTTAAAACGGATTAAGGATTTTTTGCTGTAATAGTATTCTGATAACATCAAATAATATTGCTTTGTGTAGAAAAAGTATTATTTGATACAGGGTGATTTAAAAATCACCAAAAAAAAATTATTGATGCTGTGTATTCTACTTTACAGTGGGAATATGAAAATATTAATATTTGGTCTGAATTAACTTTAGTTGGACTTATTATAAGAAGGTATAAAAATATTTTATACAGGATGAGTCAAAAAGTTGATCGACTCTGCAGGTTACTTTTAATACAATTTTATATATTTTGTAATACAAGTCAGTAGTCGACATTGAACCATTTTCAAGAATATATAATTTATAAATTAAATACAGGGTGATACAAAAGGTATATAAGGTAGAAAATTACGAAAATTGATTTTTTTTCTGCGAATCACCCTGTAATTTAATATTTACTCCGTTAATTTCTCTAATTTTTTCTCATTGTCTTTGATTTGAGTTTGTTAGTCCCCTGTAGAAGTTTTGCGAAGTTACTATGATCAGTTTTTTTATATCGACTTTGTGATGACAAGCCTATTAAATACAGGGTGATACAAAAGGTATATGAGGTAGAAAATTACGAAAATTGATTTTTTTCTGCGAATCACCCTGTAATTTATAATTTACTCCGTTAATTTCTCTAATTTTTTCTCATTGTCTTTGATTTGAGTTTGTTAGTCCCCTGTAGAAGTTTTGCGAAGTTACTATGATCAGTTTTTTTATATCGACTTTGTGATGACAAGCCTATTAAATACAGGGTGATACAAAAGGTATATGAGGTAGAAAATTACGAAAATTGATTTTTTCTGCGAATCACCCTGTAATTTAATATTTACTCCGTTAATTTCTCTAATTTTTTCTCATTGTCTTTGATTTGAGTTTGTTAGTCCCCTGTAGAAGTTTTGCGAAGTTACTATGATCAGTTTTTTTATATCGACTTTGTGATGACAAGCCTGTCACAATGTATACGCTTATACCTGAGCTCATAAATATGTTTTTATTTTATTTAATCATTCAGGATTTATGTCATTCTAACGTTATTTGTTTAAGGAAATACAAATAATATGTAACACATAAACAAACAATGTATTAATATTATTAGTAAGCCAAATATCCGAAGATGCAAATATGAGTTCTCCCGTTTAGATTTTGTTCATATCTAGCATAACCCAAAAACCATAATACACTGGCCACATGAGCACATGTTCCTTAAGTTCTAGCTTCCGACTTGCAAGTACAATAATAGTGAAGTTCTAAAGGTTGATGATCGACATTTTCGTCAATCGTAAAATATATCCACAACATATATTACGAAATCTGGAGTACACTCGGATTCGTATAATGCTCGGATCCTCCACCAATTCGTCAAATTGAAGAATATTAGTTTTTTCTCTTTGAAGTTTATCTTGAATATAACTTTTTGCCAAGTTTACATGATAAATTTCAATCAGCTGCTTTAAATAGTGTAAATCTAAACTCATATTTGCATCTTCGGATATTTGGCTTACTAATAATATTAATACATTGTTTGTTTATATGTTACATATTATTTATATTTCCTTAAACAAATAACGTTAGAATGACATAAATCCTGAATGATTAAATAAAATAAAAACATATTTATGAGCTCAGGTATAAGCGTATACATTGTGACAGGCTTGTCATCACAAAGTCGATATAAAAAAACTGATCATAGTAACTTCGCAAAACTTCTACAGGGGACTAACAAACAAATCAAAGACATTAAAAAAAAATTAGAGAAATTAACGGAGGAAATATTACATATGTGGCCTCGACTACATGTCCCTATCTACCCCAATCATGCTTATGAACAAAATAAGGGTATGTAAATAAATAAAATAAACATACCGACATAATGATAAACAAGTCCACTTACCCCTAGAATTTTAACTGAGTTAATTCTAGCATCCACTTGGAAAATATTCGATCTCAAACGATTTTCTATTTATTTACAACGTAGGATACGTTTATGCACCAAAGAGTAATGAGCTACGGAGTTGCTTGAGGCGGTTAAAACTTTTCTACAATAAAATGGGTACACTTGGTGCCATCTAACGGTCAAGTAGTACAATTATACTTCACGCTTAGTGTCCATATGTACCCCGTGTCGTAATGTCTCCCTATCTCCCCTAATATACTTTTCACTTTTGACATCACACACAATACAAAGGCTACTATTTAAATTTCAAAACCATCAAAAACCGTCATTATCCTTGTAGTTTTTTAATAATATTTTGGTGTGAAATTTTTTTAGCGAATACCTCTCTAGCTTCAATTAAAGACAAAAATTTTTTGAAAATGTTCAGTAATAATTAAGGCTCTAGTGGTATTATAAGTGAAAATAAAACTAAATACAGAACAGTAGGAACATACTTTGCGTTTTTATAAAATTAAATAAATTATAATAAAATATTAGTTTATGACGTTAATACCACAAATATTCACTGGCTTCAATTTTGACAGATTCATGAGATCGTCGTCACAGCAGCCTAGTCCATCAGTGGTCATTACATTTCTTAACTTAAATGAAACCAATAAGTTAGCCAAAGGAGTTTGCAAGACAACATTTTACATTTTTAAATTGAAATTTTCTCAGTTATGAATGCACCAAATTCAGAAACTTAGTTTTTCTGAATATAGAATTAAAGAGGGGGTAATATTTTCATTCTTTTAAATTGACAAGATTTAAAGCGACCCGCTTAAAATGAATTAATTCCATACAAATGGACAGCTCTGTATGTAAATGTATATAAGTATGTTAAGTGCCTCCTTTATTAAAATATTTCGCTGCTTTGTGTAAGATAAATTGATTTTTGAGATGGTATTTGCGTACATCTTCACCCATTATTTTATGTTCCTTTTTGTGCTGTTTTCGTCATTACTTATACAATGAGAATTATACAGAAATTACTGCCAAAACGAGTTTGTTTAGTTGGAAAAGCGTTTTACTCTTCAGTCGACATACAGGAGTTGATACAAAAATAATGAGAGTTTTAACGCGGCTGACAATCCAAAGGTGATGGCTAGGTACTTGGCTGAGTTTGCGAATGTGTCTCAGAAACGTTTATTCTAACTTTTAATGAAGATTTTGCAGACAGATGTTTATTCTATTTTCTGTTGAAGTTGTCATAAAACAAATTGCCTTCGTTTGACTTAAGGAGCCATCTTTTAGTCTGTGTAACATATAGGTAAATTATACTACTCTCCTGAAATCTATTCATGTAAACTTTATTAATCAAAAAATAGTAGAACTTCTTTATCTTAATAATAACGGAAAGACTGTACCTCATTAGCTGAATGCAAAGTACCTGGTGTGAAGCAGTTTAATTTCAAAGAAAGAACGTTTACGAATATTAACAATAATAACGATCCTAGATTTAATCCTTATGGAACAACTGAAGCAGCTACATATAGATGAGACCTAAATCTCCTATTGATTTTTAAGAAATAAAAAATACTTGTCGGTTATAATACTATTAATCGCAAATTGATGGCTCATCCACTGTTTTAAAATAAAAAAAAAAATTAACTGGTGAAGATTGAACTTACGACCATCAGGTTCAAATACAAACGCGCTAGGCTCTACACCAACAAGACATATTAAATATGAGTTTTAAAAACAAGTTAATTTATTTTTTTATTTTAATTATTATTTAAATATTAAGCAAAATGAGTTTGAGTATTAATTGTTCAACTAAAAGATTCAGTTTAGTCTACATTTTCTTTTAAAATACCGATTAGTTTTATAATAACAACCTTTCTAATGAAAATAGGCGAGCCGGAAAGGCTAGCTGCGAGCTTAGTGTGCATCCACATACTCGCAACAGTTAAGCAGTTATTCTCCGGTCACGTCGTGGATGGGTGACCGCTGGGAGGTTCCACCATGGGCCGTGTCACTATGGGACTCATCCGACTAGCGGTTAACCACCGACGACGTGGAATGAATGACGATGAATCAGGGAGTGAATTGTTGAATGAGAAAGTAGTAGGATCTTCAAATGGTAGTACAATAAGCCGCAGGCTGCAGTGCCGCCAGGCTATAGACGGATTAGGGTGTAGCACGGGAGATCCGAAGGGTGTAAAACTAAAAAAAAAAAAAAATTAAAGTAGGCGTGTGCAAAAAGTAACTTTCCACCTATATGTGGTAATAATGTCAAACTATGACAATTCATGGAAAACAACTTACCAGTTAGATTTGAATATGCAAAAGCCTACTTTGTAATATTGTAAAAAACAAGGCACTTAAATTTTAATAATTTAAAATTAAAACCACTAAATAGATATTTAGAAGACCTTTCAAATGATGTATTACAACACACACATTTCCATTTAAAATTTTTATTGATGACGTCATCACGCTCACATAGATGTCAAAAATAAAAAAAAATTGATGAAGAAGCGCCCGTTTAAAAATAAAAATCGACGAGTTCAAGGATTTTTCCGAAAATTACTGGGTTACGAAATAATGAATTTATTCATTTCATTAGCACCATACAAAGGCAAGACATCGAAGGAGGACATTTAGTAGACTCTTTTTGAATTATTTTGCTGTGAAATTGTCATTATATTTTTTTTTATTATTATTATTATTATTATTATTATTATTATTATTATTATTATTATTATTATTATTTTGATTTTTCTCAGCTATTTGCTGGTTGCAATAGGCATAGTTAAAGAAGAAATTCATCTTATTCCAACACGCCCAAAAATTTCCTCACTATATGGCTGGTCTGTAGGATGGCTGCTTTTTGTAGATGTGGTATAATGGGAGGTATATTTAGTTTTTCTAGTTTTTTTTTAAAGGTTAATGGAGACAATTCCTGTAACGGAAACTACTATTGGGATTATTTGTACCCTCTTCATGCCCCAAACATGTTTTATTTCTATGGCAATATTTTCATATTTTGTAGTTTTTTCTAATTCTGTTTTCAGAACGTTATGGCTCAGTGGGCAAGCGTCTATAACAAATGCTTCTTTATTTTCTTTCTTGATAATGACGATATCAGGTCGGTTGTAGTCCACTGTTCGATCAGTAAGTATCGGTCGATCCCAATATAAAATATTTTCCGTTGATTCTAAAATCGGCTGTGGATTATAGCGATAGTAAGGTGGAGGATTTTTAGTTAGGTTTAGTTTTTGCGCTAACTGGGAATGTATTATTTTGGCTACCTGATTATGTCTTCCTAGGTAGGCACTACTCGATAATGCGGAACATCCAGCCGTTATGTGTTCTACTGTTTCGTTAGGTACACGGCATTTTCTGCATACATCTTCCACATTTGCTTTCAAGATTGCTTTTCATAGTTTCACGTACGGATTACCTGATTTTGAATTGCTATTAAAAATCCCTCGGTATCCGGGTATAGTTGTCCTTTTATTAGCCAAGTTAGCGAAAGTTCTTTACTTATGTTTTGTTGTGTCAGTGCAGCTGGGTATTTTCCGTGTAAAACTTTTTCTCTCCATGATGTTCTTATCGATTGGTTACTAATTGGTGCTCTATGTTCTTCTTATTCTTCTTCTAATTCTTCTTCTTCTTCTTAATATTATTATTATTATTATTATTATTATTATTATTATTATTATTATTATTATTATTATTATTATTATTATTATTATTATTATTATTATTATTATTATTTTCGTGTTCTCAGCATATGCTGGTATAATTTTTCGCTATACAAAATTTATGAGCTCGGACAACCTAGCAGGGAAACAATTCAGTTTAACCCACTTAGGTACCGTTTAAGAACTTGCGAACGATGTGGCAGGTTTGCAAAATGACTGCTTTCTGTGCATATCTCACTATGTTTTTTGATAATCCTATATCTTGGAGATTTTTACTGAAGTGTTTCGATATAATTCCCTCCGCTGACATCATCAGTGGGACTATGGAGACTTCGTCTAGTTTCCAGATGTTCTTTAATTCATATGACAGATTTTCATATTTCCTGATCTTCTCGGTCTCGGTTTTAGTGACGTTGTATGACAGTGGTACAGCTATATCGATGATCAATCCTGTTTTCTTTTGTTTATCAATAATGACGATGTCTGGTCTATTGTGGTCGACTGTCCTGTCCGTTGTTATTGGCCTATCCCATTACAGCACTGTTTCTGTTGATTCCAGAACAGCTGCGGGCTGATATTTATAGTAAGATGGGCATGAGCTCAGGAGACCGTTGTTTAAAGCAAGTTGTTGGTGGATGATCTTGGTAACTTGGTTGTGACGTCCTAGGTATGCGTTGTCTGATAGGTACCGACATCCTGCTATTATGTGTTCGATAGTTTCACCCACTGATCCGCATTTTCTGCATCTGTCTTCGACCTCTAGTTTTAGGCAGTGTTTCTCATAATTTCGTGTTCTCATAACTCTGTCCTGAATAGCCATTATGAATCCTTCTGTTTCCGGATATAGATAACAAGCGTCAAGCCAAGGCACCATCATTGGTGCCTTATCGATGTTATCTAACTCCAGACTTTGGAAATTTTCCGTGCAGAGCTCGTTCCTCCCATGTTTCTTGATCTTCTTGTCTTGTGCTTAAATCAAACAAAAGATGATGGTGCTGTAAGTTAAGAGATGTATACCCTCGATCTTCTTGGGTAGCTAACCTCATTAGACTATCTTCCGAGTCAAGCAATCGCTGTCTTAGTTTTACCTCCTGTGTCCTGCATAGTTTATAAATGTTAACCATTCCTCGGCCACCGTTCTTTCGGGGGAGATATATTCTCTTGACCGATGCATTAGGGTGTAGACATCGGAATTTGGTCATTAGACGTCGGGTTAGGCGATCAAGCTCATTTAGATCAGCATCGGACCATTTCAGGATGCCAAATGTGTACGTCAAGACAGGTACTGCCCATGAATTTAGAGCGACAATCTGATTCTTCGCTGACAGCTTTGTATTTAAAATTTTCAGTACTCTCTTTTTGTATTTTTCCGTGAATACTTTTTTAAGTTGCGTGTGGTCTATACGCTGGTTTTGTGGTGTTCCCAAGTACTTATAAGTTTCATCTGGAGGTAGATTTTCAATATTATTGAATGGCGTTTCTTGGTTTTCTACTTTGCCCTTTTTAATGTTAATGATGGCACATTTATCAAGCCCAAAGGACATGCCTATGTCATTACTGAATGTAGATACTGTGTTAATAAGGGATTGTAGACCATTCTCATTTTCAGAGAAGAGTTTAAGGTCGTCCATATATAAAAGATGAGATAATTTTCGCCTATTTTTCAAATTGAGTTTATACCCGATATTTGTTTTATTCAGGAGAGTAGATATATGGTTCAATGCTACGCAGAACCATACAGACGATAGGGAGTCTACTTGGAATATCCCTCTTGATATTCGTACATTACCAGCGTTCTTGTTATTCATCAAAATATTAGTTCTCCAGGTACCCATGAGATGTTCGAGCACCACCCTTATTTTGGGGCATATTTTGTAGATTTCCAGCACTTTTACAAGCCAGTCGTGAAGAACCGAGTCAAAGGCCTTACGGTAGTCTATATAGCAGATGTTTAGATTCCTTTTTTTAATCTGAACTTGTTTAACAGCCACTGCGTCAATAGAAAGTTGATGTTTGCATCCGGCTGAATTTCTAATACACCCTTTTTGCTCTTATTATTATTATTATTATTATTATTATTATTATTATTATTATTATTATTATTATTATTATTATTATTATTATTATTATTATTATTATTATTATTATTATTATTATTATTATTATTATTATTATTATTATTATTATTATTATTATTATTATTATTTTTTTTTTTTTTTTGTGTAATTGGCATCAACTGCTACGGTTATTAGCCTCGTGTTCTGTGTAGGCTTTGTTACTGTTTCCCAGCGCCACTTTAGGAACAGCACTGTTATTTAGTACCCAACAGTGAATGGTCGAGTGGGGAATCCTACCAAGGTATTATTATTATTATTATTATTATTATTATTATTATTATTATTATTATTATTATTATTATTATTATTATTATTATTATTATTATTAATTATTATTATTATTATTATTATGATACTCGACTCTCTTCACAGTAATGTTAACTCATGTTTTTCATTAAAATATAAAAAACATCAAAATAAACGGGTAAATTGGTTTAGTAACCATTTAAAAGTAATGAGAAAACGTGTCTTTGATGCAAAAACACGATTTTACTTAAGTAATTCAATAGAAGATTGGAATGATTATAAAAAAATTAGTAAAATCTACAAAAAAAATATTAAAGAAGAAAAACGAAGGGCATTCTCCACACTTATTACAAATTCAGAAAATAAAAATAAAACTGTTTGGAACATAGTGAATTCGGAGCGAAAACAACAAAAAAGCTCTAAAATATCTAAATTGATCTCTCCAGAAAATTACAATAATTTTTTTTCTTCTGTGTCTGATCTTATAGCTAATACAATTAGTAATCCAAATATAGATCCAATGTCGTACTTACATAAAAATAGAAAACCAGTACATTCGTTTTTCATGTCCCCCATATTAGACTCTGATGTTCGACAGGCTGTACTGAGCCTTAAAAATTCCAATTGTTTAGACTATTACGGGTTAAATAGTAAAATGCTAAAATCGTCTTTGAACTCAATAGTAAAACCTCTTACGATACTCTATAATAAATGTGTTGAGGAAGGAAATTGGCCAGACACACTTAAAATCACCAAAATTCTCCCAATTTATAAGAAAGGTGATCTGGAAACAGTTAACAATTATCGTCCCATAGCCATAGTTCCCATAATTGGAAAAGTTTTTGAAATTCTAATTAAAGAAAAGTTACTAAGTTACTGTGAAGATAAGTCAGTATTAAGTTCAGCACAATTTGGATTCAGAAAAAATCATTCAACTATTAAAGCTCTCACTTCATTGATTGATTACATAGTGGAAGGGATTGATGAGGGAGTAAATACACAAGTAAGTATGTGCGATCTCACCAAGGCCTTTGACTGTGTAAACACCAATATCCTCCTAGATAAATTAGAATACTTCGGGATTCGATGCAGAGAGTTAAATCTTTTTTCCTCGTATCTGACAAATAGGAAACAATATGTTAGTTGTAATGGTAAGGAATCAAATTTGACAACTGTTATAAATGGTATCCCACAAGGATCAGTTTTGGGACCGGTATTATTTTTATTATACATAAATGATTTACCAAGTACACTAGAACATTCACATTGTTTCCTATTTGCTGACGATACGTCAATTGCAACACAAGGGAGCAATCATCTAAGTGCAGAGAGTTTCAATAAAGTTAAAGATTGGTTTTCATCAAATAAACTTAAACTAAATGAAGAAAAAACACAAAAAATCTCATTCAGCTCAAGTAAACTCGTAGAAAAGTCAAAACCCACCAAGTATTTGGGTATTTCACTAGATACATACTTAAATTGGTGGCCACATATCGACTCACTATGCTCGAAGTTAGCTACCCAAGTGTTCGCAATGCGTCAACTAAGATCATGTCTAACCAATGATTTACTGAGAATGGTGTATTTTGCAATATTTCATAGCCATTTAACATACGGCATTTTATTATGGGGAAACTCAGCGGGATTAGAAAAAGTCTTCCGTATCCAGAAATCAGCAATTCGCATTATCGATGCCGCAAGTTTTGATGCACATTGTAAAGAGCGATTTGTAAAATATAAAATTCTCACATTACCATGTGTTTATATATTTGAGACAATACTAACTGTTCACAAAAATATAAATAAATATACAAAACACTGTGATGTACATGGTCACGATACCAGAAATGCAGGAAACTTACTTCCTAGCATTTCCAGGACACAAATGAGTCAAAATAATAAATTAGATGTAAGTTTATATAATAAATTTATTAACTTTCATAAGAAAGAGATCACCAAATATAAAACTAATAATTCGTTTATTAATTTTACAAAGTCATTTTTAATAACGAACAGCTACTATTCTGTTAATGAATTTGTAAATGCCATAAGTTAGGATAAAGGTGTTAACTGTTTAGATAATAGATTGTTTTATATTTGACATATTTTTACTACTTTATGTTTTACATATTTGATTTTATTTTTTATATTATATTTTTGTACTGTATTTTTGTATTGTATTTCTGTTTTATATTTTACATATCTGATTTTTCTCATTTATATATTTTTAGCTATATTGTATTATGACTTGAACTATATTTTGTATGGAAAGGTCAATAAACTCTATCTATCTATCTATCTATCTATCTATCTATTATTATTATTATTATTATTATTATTATTATTATTATTATTATTATTTATTATTATTATTATTATTATTATTATTATTATTATTATTATTAATTATTATTATTGTTAGATTAAGCACTTAATTACAAATAATAATTATCTTTGATTAATTTTTTGTGTTCTCAAAATAAAATTTATGTGTATGATCTTTAAATGACTTATTATGTAAGATATTGCAATTATTATGTTTCCGAATAGGAAATTGCAAGATCTATCAAAATCAAGAAAAAAATTGGGGTTAATATTTGAAAAAATTGTCAATGACGTCACTGCCCAAAAATGGGAAGTGGGTGAAACTTGAATTCTTTTTGAAAAATTGCACTTTTAGAAAGCATTTTTCGAAAACCAACTACTTTCATTATAATAAATTTATTCCTTTCAAATGAACCCTATATCGTATACAGATAAGTATATTAATAATATTGATTTTAAATTATGGAAAAAAGTTTACTTTGATGATAGAATCAATCTCGTTCGGCCTCTTTTAAAATTTCTGCGCGAGCCACTGCTTTCGGTTTTCGTTTAAATCTGAAACGATATTCCTGAATTCGTTCAAAAAGTTGCGTACATCTAAAGCAGTACAATGCAGTAGGTCGTACTGCGGATCACGTTCTACAAAGTGGTCCATCGACAGAGAAATCCTTGGTTGGTACGTTCGGAATTTCCTGCAAAAATGCATTCTGGTTCTGAAAGACGGAGACAGAAATAGAGAGAAAGAGAAAATGACAGAGCAGGTCTGGGTTCAGATAGCGAAATTCTCGATCCGAATATCGAATCGTTGAAGAAATTTTAAATGTACAAGGTGGTCGAAAATAAATACTAAATAAATAATAATCTGTTATGTATCTTTTTAAATTATAAAATTCTTAACACAACTGTAATACTCTTTTGCAACGGACTTAGTGAAAAATAAATGGCTTCTAATGATTTAAATTTTTTGCAGTGTTTTAAATGTTTCGAAAAAGTCATTTTTCTGTCAAATAAAACACATTTTTACAAATATACAACGTAAATCAAAAAGGAATACAAATATTTTAGGAAGTTATAAAACAATGAAAATTAAGGTCTAAAAATTTGAAATAAGGGAGATATACCATTTAAAGGTGAAATGGAAAAACCAGTTTTTCCAGCGCAAAATATCAACTCAAAAATTATTGGAGAACTTAAAAGTTTTATATAATTTGCTTTAATGGTAAAACAGAAGAAAAAATAGCTTTAAAGGGGTAGTTTAAGGGGGTGGGTTCGGTATTCTTACTCCCATTTTTTTCTTCAGAAAAATTGTTTAATTTTCAAAGTTTTTCCTACAAAAAAGGTATTCTTTTTTAAACACGACAGAGTGAACCGTTTTTGAATAATTTGACTTTTAAAATGCATTTGCAGACTAGATAATTTGTTGACGTAAAATTGATAACAGCATTTTTTTTTAAATATTTTAATTCCTATTCCAATTTATTCAGATTTTGTTCAGAATGAATCGGCTTTATCTTTATATATATATATATATATATATATATATATATATATATATATATATATCTTACTATAGATAGAGCGTCCGTACATTCTTAAATCGCATTCATTGGAGCGTCCAGGTATTTAGAGCGTCCGTATATAGACGCTCTAAGACGGTGCCCATTAAAAATTTTTCCAGAGGTCTATAATGACGTCAGAAACGTGATGGCAAAATTTTTGAGAGACGCCAAAATGATGAAAAAATGCATGAAAATAATACGGCTCGCGTATACTTTAGTTCAATACTATTGCTACCAGAGGCACTTGCAGCGCTGATGTATATAGAAAGTATACGATTTCCTTGATACCCATTCGATTCTAGAGCGTCCACTGACTTGGCATCGTTGCTTTGGAAGCTAATGTTGTAAAATAAATTAAAGTTGATTTAATAATCTTAGTTGGCCTGATAGAAGTCTTAGTATATTATAAAATTTCTCTCAAGAAGCCGTCCGTCCGTCCGTCCGTCATTTTTTGTGAGCGTTTAAAGGGGATTGAAAATTCAAAAAATCGTAAATCAAAAACGAAAAACAATATCAACTTGAAATTTTTAAGAAAAATCAAACTCTATAAGTGGACAAAATGTGTTGATTATGAAAAAAATCTAATAAACAATGGGGGGTATAAGGGGAGTTAAAACTTTAAAAAATCATAAGTCAAAACCGAAACATATCAAGATGAAGTTTTTTAGAAAAATCAAGCTCTATAAGAAGACAAAGGCTATTAATTAAAATAAAACGAATAAAAATTGGAACTTTAAAGGGAGGGGGGGGGGGGGTGGATTTGAAAAAAATATAAATCAAAATTGAAAAACAATATCAACTTTTTTAGGAAAAATCAAAGTCTATAAATCAAGCTCTATGAGGGGACACCGAATATTGATTATGAAAAAAAATCTGATTAAAAATGGGGGATATAAGGGTGGGGGTGGAAACTTAAAAAAACATTATAAATCAAAATCGAAAAACAATATCAACTTGAAATTTTTAGGAAAAATCAATTTTAAGAAAAAATCAAGCTCTATAAGGGGACGAAGCATATTGATTTTGAAACAATCTGGTTAAAAGTGTTAAAAAAAAATCATAAATCAGAAACGAAAAACAACTTGATATTTTTAAGAAAAATCAAACTCTATAAGTAAACAAAGTCTGTTGATTATGAAAAAATCTAAAAAACAATGAGGGTTTAAGGGGGGTTAAAATATAAAAAATCATAAGTTAAAACAGAAACATGATAACAACATGAAGTTTTTAAGAAAAATCAAGCTCTATAAGAAGACAAAGGCTATTGATTAAAAAAAAACGAATAAAAATTAGGGATTTAAGGGGAAGGGGGGTGAAATTTAAAAAAAAATCTAAATCAAAATTGAAAAACAATAACAACTTGAAATTTTTAAGAAAAATCAAAGTTTATAAGTTGGCGATGTCTAATGATTAAGAAATAAATTTTGATAAAAAATGGGTGGTTTGTGAGGGGTTGAAACTTAAAAATCATAAATCAAAAACGAAGCATGATATCAACATGAAATTTTCAGAAAAATCAAGCTCTATAAGGGGACAAAGACTATTAATTAAAAAAAATACAATTAAAAATGTGTGAATTAAGGAAGGGGGAGGGGTTGAAACCTAAAAATAAATCATATCAAAATTGAAAAACAATATTAACTTGAACGTTTTAAAAAAAATGAAACTCTATAAGTGGACAAAGCCTATTGAAAAAAGTGTGGGATTTAAGGGGGGGTTAAAAAAATCATAAATCAAAAACGAAACATGATATCGAAATGAAATTTTTAGGAAAATCAAGCTCTATAAGGGGACAAAGACCATTGATTAAAAAAAATCCGATTTAAAATGGGAGGTTCAGGGGGGAAACTTAAAAAAATAAAAAAGAAAAAAATATCAACTTAACATTTTTAATAAAAATCAAGATTTATAAGAGGACAAAGCCTATCGATTATAAAAAAATCTAATAAAAAATGGGGGGTTGAAGGGAAGTTAAAAACGAAACATGATATCATCATGAAATTGCTCTGTAAGGGGACAAAGATTATTGATTTAAAAGAAATCTGATTGCAAATAGGAGGAGTAAGGGGGATTGATTAGGAAAAAATCAAATTATTATTATTATTATTATTATATGATGTCATCGGCTTCAACTACTAATGGTTATATCGCCTCGTTTCTGTGCAGGCTTTGTTATTGTTTCCCAGCGCCACTTTAGGAACAGCACTGTTAATTAGAACCCGACAATGAGTGGTCGAGTAGGAAATCCTACCAAGGCATCAGAATTAATTTTAAATAAATTAATTAAATAAAAAAATCCCGGCCAACGGTGGAATTCGAACCTGGAACCATTATGTCCACAGGCAGGGACTCTACCACTGAATGGTATTGATATCCCTATGACATTTAACGAATTGATTATAAAGGGCCAAATCCAACTTATTATTATGCGTCAGGCAAATTCTTGATTTAAAAGGAACTAGACTCTCTGCATTCCTTGTATTGTAGCTATGATAATTATTATTCGAATCCAATGAATTACGTTTTTTAAAAATTTCTTTTAATGATTCCAGTATATACAGACAAGGCAATGGAAGAATCACGTACCTTTTAAATAGCATGTCGATTTCTGCACCGTCAATGATCCTCAAGGCAGCTTTTTGGAGAATAAAAGCCTTCTGAGAGTGATAACTGCCGCCCCAGAACATGACACCATAATTCAGATGGCTATGTATGATTGCATAATAGACTGTTCTGAAAAACTCGATATTTGCCTGAGTGCAAAAATTTGGGACGCCAATTTCGAACAGACATTGTCTACATGGTGCGACCAATTTAAACCGGCATCGAGCATTACTCCTAGCAGGTTTACTGACCCAGCTACTTTGACTTTACTAGATGAAAAAGTAACGTTTTGAGTTTTGACATTATTTAACTTTAAATCGTTTGCAGCAAACCATTCATTAGATGACGGTAAACAAGTTCTGCTCGAGATCGTGTCATCTTTGGATAGGATAGTCGTATCATCTGCGAACATAACACTAGTACAGTGTTTCATGATACGCGGTAAGTCATTAATATATATTAGAAATAGAACAGGGCCCAATACAAATCCCTGTGGAACCCCTCTTAAAATGGGAGCCAATTGTGACTCCACATTATCGAGAAACACGCACTGTAATCTGTTCGTCAGATATGAAAAAAATAAGGCAAGTTCCTTTCCCCTTATGCCATAGTACTCCATTTTTTCCAAAATAATATCAATGCTTACACAGTCGAAGGCCTTAGTGAGGTCACATAATACCGCAGTAGTACTCGAGCCCTCGTCAAAGCCACCGACTATGTAATCAATTACTTTTGCGACTGCTCCTATTGTAGATCTATGCCTTCTAAACCCAAATTGGGCTGGCGAGAATAAATTTTTATTTTCAAAATAGTTAACTAATTTCTCTTTTAGCTTTACTTCAAATATCTTACCGATAACAGGTGTAATGGCAATTGGCCTATAATTATCAGCATCATTAGAATCACCTTTTTTAAAAAGTGGCAATACCTTACTAATTTTAAGTTGGTTAGGCCAATTTCCTTCGATTATGCATTGGTTATATAAAATATTAAGTGGTTTAATGAGGGATTCTATAGAGGCCTTAATCATGGGACTACTGAGGCCATAGTAATCCGTGCATGGCGTATTTTTAATATGAAGTATAGCCTCTCTTACGTCAGATTCAGAGACTGGACCCATAAAAAACGAATACGGGGGCTTCGGTGTCATTTTAATAAAATCATTAGAGGAAATATTATTATCGTTTTCGATTGTTTGAATAACCTTCTCTGCTACATTGAAGTCTTCAGATGTTAGATTCGATGTACTGGATGATTTGTTGTTGGATTTTCTTTCTGCGTTTACAATATTCCAGATTGTTTTATTTTTATTTTCTGATGCAGCTATTCTTTTATTGTAAGCGTTACGTTTCTCTAATCTAATTGACCTCCTATAGTTTTTGCGCGATTCAGAATATAGTCTTCAATCTTCTAACGAATTGGTTTTTTGAATCTAGATTTGTTTTGAAATACTTGATTTCGCTGTACCCGCAGTTCCTCATTAAACCACAAAATCTTTTTGTCACCACTGCGAATTTTTTTTATGGAAAAGCATAGATCTACAATAGGACATAGAATAATAGTAAATATTATATTACAAATCTCCTGGGAGCAGTAATTTCCCATTTCTAGTCCATGCCAACTAATTTCAGATAACTTTTCTGCGAACTGTAAAATTGTACGTTCATTAATAAATCTTTTGTTGACATAACTGGTATCACTTAAAATATTAAAGTCTTTTATCTCCAAAAATAAAGTCAAATGGTCGGCTATGTCGGCATCAATGACTTTTGATATTATAACTTCCGGATTTATATTGGAAATAATATTGTCCAAACATGATTTAGAAGTGGGAGTTATTCTAGTTGGAACTGTGATGTAATGTTTCATACCATACATATTTAATATAATAATTAAATCAAACGAATGCTAATTCAAACTATTAGAATCAACATTAAAATCACCGATAAAAATTAGGTTTTTAAATTTTTTATATAAATAATTAAATTTAGAAAATACGTTTTGAATATTGATATGTCCTAATGGGAGGAGGATCTGTACACTGTTACTAAGGCATAATTTTTATTTATCAATTCTACACCACAGAATTCTGCATGAAAAGGCTGGCAAAATTTTGAAACGTCAATAACTTTTAATGAAATATTATTCTTAGAAAAAAACAATAATAATAATAATAATTAAAAACAATCAGAATTAAATTACAATCAATATTGCATAACTAAATTATTCACTTTCTGCCGCACTCTCTGCGCTACCGAAATGATTAATTAACGCTCTGCAGGTCTATCGTTATGTATCAAAATATATCTTTAACACAGTTAAACAAAAACTTACACTGCCTATCATTTAAATATATGACAACACCGCAAAACGCTAATTGACGCCACAAAAGCGATCAAATATACGTAAATTTGAATATTGGTGACGCTGCAATGTGTATCAATTGAAATGACGCCCAGGTGTCGATAAAGTAAAAGTAACGATTTGTGTTTTCCTTTCAATTTAATGTTATCCGCCTAATTTAAGCTGCTTCTTCCAACAGCAACGAGTATATATGTCTAAAATAAGTAGATCAAGGGTAAACAGACATGGGCGCTTTAAAGCGCATCTTTATCGGGACGCTTCAATGATACAGAGATGTAAATATATATATATATATATATATATATATATATATATATATATATATATATATATATATATATATATATATCTACAAAGTATTACTGAGCCTCCCCCCATGTTAAATTTCAGGTTCACTGAGACTCCGCTGTTACTGGGCTTCCGATATACGGATCCCCAGTGACAACCCATTGAAAATTGTTCCAGATGATGTAGACACCCTAAAACACCCATTAACACAAAAATCTCGAGGACGCCCATTTGAGCCGTTTTTTGATCCTGTATAAAATATTAGTTCAGGCGTTCGCCGCTTGGTGCGCTGCTAATATACATTTCGCTGTGTATAAGATGTTTAATGTTACATGTCAACTGGGCGCCTTAAGCTATTCGCTGCGCGCTTTTGGTTTGGCAACGTTGCAGTTGATTATATATACGTACTAGGAGGCTTGGTAGTTTTGTCTCTCGACTCGGGTCAGTCAAAAAATTAAAATGAACTATTTTCGATCTTGAACGCGACAAGTACTACAGAGCGCCGTAGAAAATAAAATGCCACAATAAACATTTTTGTTTTAGAAAAGGTTTAATAATTTTTTGGTTGATATTACTTAAATAATAAGGTTAGCACCTTGATTAGTACGTATATTTAGGCATTATTATAAAAGTAAATAAATAGAAAATTCCAACTCAAATGTGATATATGACCAAGACGTAAAATAAAATAAGTAAACTTTTTATTTTAATTTAGTTTATTTTCTCATAATTCAATATATCTTGTAATCATCTTGTAATGACGTCAATGACAGTATTTTATAAATAGAACACCCTATATTTTTACCAATTTTACAAGAACAAGTTACGTATTGTATCAGGGATCCTTACTGGGCATTGCCCACTAAAAGGACACCTTAAGTAAACTAAGAGTAGTAGAATATAGTGAGCAGATTCCGTGAAGAGGAAGACAAAACCTCCATTTACATTCTGACAATGTGTAGCACTCCAAAATCCAAGGACACTATACCTAAGAGCATATTAAATAGAAGAGTGATATTTACCTAACTTGAAGCCACTCAAGGAAGATATGATTGGAAGGATCGTTGGAGGCATTGCGACATTTCCTTGCTGCATTAGCGACAAAAGGGGTACAATAAATATTTTAGGTCGTAGTGTTTTAGCACCCCATTCCCAACATAACATACAAATTTTTAAGCTTCCTTTTATTATGCTGATTTCAATTGTATCACCACTTGCTTCAAATTGATACAAAGAATTGTTTAAATTAGGTCGATTTTTATTCTAAGGCTGGCACATTTTTATCACATCCTAAACTGACACACAACATTCCCCATTCCTCCTTCCCACTACTAACCAATACAATTTAAATAGAAAACGTACTAAGTATTACACATCAACGCAAATGTAATTTAATGAATAATTTTTAGAAATGTGACTGTTTATAGTGTTACTTTTGATTTTAGCGCCCTTTAGCACGATAAAAAAGTGGTACATATTGTTAAGTATGACAGCTCATTTGAAAGCTTATTATAATAGTAATTTAATGTGCAGCATAATTTTGTTAATTTGGTTTATTGGGATTTTCATTACATTTATTTATTCTTAACCTTAATGGCAACAATCTATTTAAGTTCATGTTCCTTCGAATTGTTTTGTTACGTTGTCCTATAAATCATTAAAATTGACTTTCCACTGAAGTGTCGTATTGTGGATTATTCATTTTCATACATCCAAAATTAAAATATACCATTTCGAACTTTTCGTGTGGAATATAGAGATTTAAATAAATATAAGTATGCTTACATCCTTGAGACTCATTGCGATATGAGCTGTGCAGCGCACTACCTATTCAATGGCCTGACTCATGGTATGTACGACTTCCACCTCACTCCAACTTAAGTTCGTCCCTAATGGATTTCGCTTGTATGGTCCGCGTTTAGATTTTTGAAGATGTATACGGTACGACTAGGCCTCCAGCTGTGTTAATTTTCGGGTTCACATAGCCTCTGCTCTCGATTATACAATGCGGGTCTAAAGTCCCTCCACCTCCTATTTATTTTTTGATCCGTCATGAGATATGAATTCATAAAAATCTTTGATATTAAACGAGAATAATACAGTGCCAAAGGTTAAATATTTGTGGTACACCAGTTGATAGCATTGAACATTTAAAACAAAGAATTCATTATGAGTAAAAAGAAAAAATATTTTAGTTATATTGATATCATTGGAAAGGGTTTCAAATAATATATCACTTGCCATAACGGCTCCTGTCTGCCATTTTTAATGATTACGTCACCTAATATAATTAAAAAGGTAGTGTACATTCCTTGGTTTAGTTTCCCAAAATTTCAAATAAAAAAAAATATATATATTCAGGTTTAAAGATACTAAATGGGGCAGTATACAAGTTTGTAATAGGTACACAAAAATAAATAAATATTTTTTAATGAAACTGTGGTTCTTTGTATATTAAGGTACTATAAGATATGTTCCTAATATACACTATATCTAGCGCTATATCTATAGAGTGTGACTGGGCCTCCAGCCTTGCTAGTTTTCAGGTTTATTGAGACTCCGCTATCAATTATATACGGATTCTACAGCAGAGTCTCAGTTAACCTAAAATGATTCATTTTTACTTTCCTATCTGTATACAGATATAAGGAAAGTAGAGGAAGCATGATTTTTTTTGACCTCGAGTTTTCGACGGATTTTTACGTTTTGAGGTCCCCTGAATCCGTTTTGACTATTTTTGCGATGATGTCTGTGTCTGTGTTGTTTGTGTGTGTGTGTGTGTGTGTGTGTGTGTGTGTGTGTGTGTGTGTGTGTGTGCGTGTGTGTGTGTGTGTGTGTGTGTGTGTGTGTGTGTGTGTGTGCGTGTGTGGGTGTGGGTGTGGGTGTGCGTGTGCGTGTGCGTGTGCGCGTGCGCCTGTGGGTGTGGGTGTGGGTGTGGGTGTGGGTGTGCGTGTGGGTTTGCGTGTGTGTCTGTGTGTCTGTATAACTCATGAACCGATACAACGAAAAACACCAAATTTTAAACTTAAGCTTTGTTTTAGCGTCCAATGAGCTGATTAGATTTTGGGCAGAGTCGGAACATCTGGGGGATACTTTATAGGTGGTCATTTTTATATTTTATGGAATATATCTGTTATTTACGTTTGGAGAAGAAAATTCTTCAAATAATTATCTATAATTTTTGTTCTATGCAAAATTTTCCTAAAATGGTCCGTATTCGAGAAATTTGACAAAATGTAAAAAAAATAATTTTTTATAAAAATTGTTTAAATAAAAGTTGTTTGTAATATAATTCTCTATAATTTTTATTTTATACATAATTTCTCTAAAATGGACCGTATTCGAGATATTTGAGAAAATGTGTAAATTTCGAATTTTGAAGAAAACTCAAAAACTGATAAAGAAAAAAACATAAAATTTTAAACTTAAGGTTTATTTGGGCCTGACGTGAAATGATTAGATTTTGGACAAAGTCGAATCATCTGGGGGGATACTTTATGGGAGGCCGTTTTTATATTTTATGGAATATATCTGTTATTTATGTTTGGAGGAGAAAATTGTTCAAATAAAAGTTACTTCTAATATTATTATCTATAATTTTTGTTATATGTCAAATTTTCCTGAAATGGTCCGTATTCGAGAAATTTGACAAAATGTGCAAAATTCTGATTTTTATGAAAATTGTTGAACTAAAAGTTGTTTGCGATATCGATCTCTATAATTTTTGTTTATACATGATTTTTCTGAAATGGACCGTAATGGAAAAGTGCTAAATTTAAATTTTTCAGTATTTTCGTTTTCAATGAATATCTATAGAAAAATGTTTCGAGGTAGATATATGTGGACAATGTATATATTTGGTTTATCCTCCTCTAAACATTTATAGAAGTGCTGCAATAGGTTGTACAAAATAACCGGAAAAGCCTATAATAACTAGATAGGAAAGTCATGTGTTGGACACATCAGATTTTTAAATATAGGAAATGGGAGAATATAAAAGTGTGTAATAGGTACGCAAAAAAGTGTTGAATATTTGCTACATAGGAGTTTGAATTTTTAGTTTTCTTTTTATGGCTTTTTTTTAGTGCAAATATGACATGTTTATTTACGTGTTTGTTTTTATTTTTTCATGAATTTTTTATAAATAAATATTTTGTAATGGAACTGTGGTTCTTTATATATTAAGGCACTATATACGTCCTAATATATACATACCCAAACTATATATCTCGCTATATTTATAAAGTGCGACTGGGCCTCCAGCCGTGTTAATTTTTAGGTTCACTGAGACTCCGCTGTTAATAATATATGGACTCTACAGCAGAGTCTTAGTGAGCCTAAAAATTAACAAGGTGGGCCCAGTCGTACCGTATGGATATATAATGAGAATGTTTACTCATCAGTAAGCTTTAAGGATTTTTTTTTAATTCGTTTAAAAATTTATATTATGTAGTAAGAAACTATTAACAGATTTCTATAATTTTTTAACCAGTTTTAAATATACAGTGAGTCCACTTAAGTACGCAGTATATTAAAAACTTTTTTATTATTAAATTAACGAGAAAAAGTTATTCTTCATAAAAAGTTCTGCATTGTTTAAAACCTAAAACCATCAGATATTTTATTTTATAAATTATTTTTAGTACCTTCTGGTAATCTATGTAGACGTAAATGTTTCAATCTATATTTTTGTTCTTGTTCATCAAATTTATCATGTAGATTTTTATTTTCTTTAAAGCGTACTGATATATTATTCATTGATGTGATTTTATAATTTACTTCTTTTAAATGTTCTTCAATTGTTGTTAAAACAATATCGGTCATTGTTTAGCCAGATCTTTTAAAACCTTATATGTAATAATAATATCGGCAAAAAATTTCTGAGAGGTATCTGTAACAACATTATTTAATTTTTTGTCTTTTTGTAAACACCATTATTACATTTATGAAAACAAAAATTTTAATTTTAAACTAGTATTGAGCAAAAAAGTCATTATAATATATACACACAAAACTTGAGAAGACTTAAAAAGAATAGAACTATTGCAATTGGTTTGCCGGCAGAAACGACGAATTCGCATACTACTCGCTAAGAAGGTTTATCTTCAACGGGTTATTATTATTTTAAATAAAAACATATGGTCTGAGTAATTAGGTTTTTCTTCCTTCTGCTAAATAAATTATTAAAAAGTGGCAACAGTGCTTGGAGCCTCAGTAAATACATTATCTCTAGTAAGAGGAGGCGCATTAACATAAACAGTGTCAAAACATATGTCAAATGTATATAGTGGACGTTACGTTGACCTATCCAACTAATGGTAGTTGAATTAGTCTTTACAAATAACGGTGTATATAATGGCGTATATACGGTGGAGTTTTGGTAGGCCATTTATGGAATGGAGTCCCAGTAATGCCACGTAGCTAGATATATATATATATATATATATATATGGAATAAAATTCTTTATGTCATTATTTTAGAAAATTATAAAAAATGCCGAGACATGTCAACTTTTGAATTGAGTTGTGCGTTATGTAAACATAAATTTAAATGTACAGTGTGATTCACGCAAGTATGCCATAGTCGGTGTTGTTTTTTTTTTAATGAAACACCCTGTATATTTGCATACATACATTATTCAGTTTGTTGGAATCGGTATATTAAGAGGATTTCAAAAATATGCAAATATACAGCGTGTTTCATTAAAAAAAAACAACACCGACTATGGCATACTTGCGTGAATCACCCTGTACATTTAAATTTATGTTTACATAACGCACAACTCAATTCAAAAGTTGACGTGTCTCGGCATTTTTTACAATTTTCTAAAATAATGACAAAGAATTTTATTCCATAAGTGGTTTCCACACTGTATATATATTTATTAAAAATGTCGCTTTCAGTTTTTAATTTATCATTTTTTCTTTCTTAACCCCCTATTTTTAATCAGATTTTTTTCAAAATCAATAGGCTTTAGACTATAGAACTTGATTTTTGCTTAAAATTTTATATCATTTTTCGTTTTTGACTTATCGTGCAGACAAAAAATGTGACATCTTTACAGACTACTCTGTGAAGAGTAGAAAAAAATGTATAAGGTAAAATAAACAATTTAAATCGGTCAACAATAATATTTAACTTCTTTTATCAAAGGATACCTAAGTTTGAAGTAGCAGCACATAATTGAAAATTTACAGAAATCTGTGAACTATAATAGTGAAATACACATTGTAAGATGTTATCTAAAGTACTCTTGTTCTGGCTATTGTCCTACTTGCTGACTTTTGCGCAACTGAGTCAATGTTTATTAATAAATAACAGAATGAAAAAAAAATTATAATTTTGTCTAAATAGGTAACTCTACTTCAGCTGCATTTTCAAATCATTGTTTAATTATAGATAGAATAATTATGTTTTAATATGAACTTATAGGATTGATTACCCAGAGCATGTAGATATGTGGGATGTGACTTTTTAAGTACCTGTCATAATTACAATGAAATGAATGTTCGATACTTATTGATGTTTTTGAGACATACTTTATTACCAACTGTAAACTAATTTACTAACAGCCTTATTTTTATTTAATACCTGCACGGATCCAAATTACCAGTGCACCTAATATGTTTGAACATAGTAAATAATAAGGCAATAAAATAATGTATTTAGAATAAAAGATTTCAGGTTTGTACGCAACACAATTACGCTAGATATAAATTTGTATAAACTATTTAAATGTACATACCATTTCTTAGGTAATGCAACAAAAAGTTTCTTATTATGAGTACTTATATTAAATTCAAATGGTTGATCCATCTTTCCGATTCACATTGGTAAAGTGAAAAAAACCATTTGTCTCTTTATCCTCTTATATCCAACGTTTATTGTACGTTTCCATAATTATGTCAAGTAGTTCTTTTAGAATAATCCAATTTTTGCTTTCAGCCGGTTTGTGGGAAACACAAAAAATTAATAAATTTTTTGCTTATTTTATAGTATTTACAGTTGGATACAAAATACATGACCATTTAAGAATGGCCTTAGACACTGAAACAAAATATAAGACATAAATTGCAGTCGTAAAAGTAAATTGCAGGTAAATAAAACAACATAACCTCAAAAATAATTTTAATTACCTTAAAGACGTTTTTCGGGAACAATACTTGAATTGACACACATACTTCCAATTTATTAAAGTCGCAGTTCTTATTTACACACAATATTTTTTAAATGAGCACAATTAAAATAATTTTTTTTTGGGTTTTATATTAGATTGTTTCGTAGAGGAAAGATAGTTTGGTTTGAAACAGTGTTGCCAGAATGGGTTTGTTTTGGTTCCAACAGAACCGTCAATTCCAGTTCTCAAATACAGTTGACGAATTAATTTTTTAAGGTTAAATAACAACCTCTTAGCCGATTGAGTGTTATTCAGTGGTTCTGAACTAGTTTCCGAAAGAACCAAAACAAGCCTGATATTTTTATTATGTATTAGATTTGTCTAGAAAATGTACCAGATTTCTTTAAATGTACCAGATTTTTCGAAATCTATTTGCAATAACGTCTAATTCATTGAAGAGCAAAAAAGGGGGTATTTATAGATAACTATCACAAACAGGAACACAATATATATTTTACGCTGCACGCCGAGGAAGAAAAAGTACTAGTTTTTATGTCGAGTGTCCTATAGCACCAGATTCTTCGAGAATGTACTACATCTAGTACAATTGTAAATTACTAGACTGGCAAGGTTCGTATGCCCCGCCCTATTTTGTAACGTCACATCTTGTTTGTGTGCGGCGCGCAGATCAACGTGTTTTTTATGCATTTTCACGGATTTGTTGACGTGTTGACCTCTCTTTTTAGCATTCGCGAAAACCTCTTGCTTGGGGTTCAATTTAATATTGTTTTTTGTTTCTAAGTTCCGGATTTTTTTAATATTTCAACCGCCCATTTGTATTCAAATTTCTTTTAAAATTAATAGGCTTCATTTTTACTAAAAATTCATGTTAATATAGCTTTCCGTTTTTGATTTATGATTTTTTTTAATTTTAACCCCCCTTCATCTGCCATATTTAATTAGATTTTTTTCGAACTCAATAGTCGTCGTTCCCTTTAGAGCTTGATTTTTACTAAACATTTCATGTTGATATCTTTTTGTTTTTTGATTTCAATTTTTTTATTTTGACCCTCTTGACCTCTATTTTATTTAGATTTTTTTTTAATCAATAGGCTTTGTTCCTTTATAGAACTAGATTTTCACCAAAAATTTCAAGTTGATATTTTTGTTCGTTTTTGAGTTTTTTAAATAATTAAAATACCCTTAATCCCCATTTTTATTCAATTTTTTTAGAAGGCTTAATCTCACATTATAGAGCTTGATTTTTACTAAAAATTTTATGTTGATATCGCTTTTCGTTTTTGATTTTTTTTTTTTTTTTTATTTTAATCCCCCTTAAGTCTCTGTTTTTTAAGTAGATTTTTTCAAAATTAATAGGCTTTGTCCCCTTATAGAACTTGATTTTTCTTGAAATTTTCAGTGTAAATGGTGATTTACCACGAAAGTTCATGGCGAAAACAAAAATGTATAATGCAAAAGTTGTAGAGGTCACTTTTTAACATAACCTCAAAATTTTAGTTCAAAATGCAATAGTTCGTTTAAATTTTTTTGCTCATTTTTATTTTTTCCTTTTTCCAAAAATAATTCAAAAACAATTTTTTTTTTTTTTTTTTTTAATAAATTCTACGGTGAAAAATGATCATACAAAGTTCTTCAGCTACTCATTTTTTCGTTTTGACATGTAGATTTTGATAAAATAAAAAAAATTATAGTCGCAATTAAAAAACATGCATAAAAATGGATAAAAACAAAAAATGGCACTAGCAGCAATGAATTATTTCTTAGTTATTGATATAATTTGTTTCAATTAAAAAAAAAAAACTAATTGCACCATTCAATTGTTTGGAAAAATATAGGAGCAACTGTTTTTTTATTTTTGACCAGAATTTTATTTTTGTATACAGGGTAGGGACTTTAACTGGAACTAATTCGCTAGAGCCGCTAGATAAAATATTTGGATAAAACGCAAAAACAGGTCGAATGAGTTTTTTTTACGGTCTTTCCAGTCATATTAAAAAAAATGTTTTGAAACCTACTCCACTTAATTTTTTCTTGTAGCGCCTTGTTGGAAAACTCTTTTAACAAGAAAATGGACTACATTTTTTTCTTATTTTAATTTTATAGCGAATACACAGTTTTCTTTAATAAATCAAAAAAAAGTTTTTTATCAAAATTTCGCTGTTAAATTAAAATGAGAAAAGAATTGCTTAGCCAAAAAGGAAAAAATTCTTTTATTTTCGTGCGAACTTTTGCGTTGTTGACCTCTGCAAAAGCTGTAGATTTTTGCGTGATCTACAACTTTTTTATTAAATATTTTTATTTTTAACGTCAACTTTCGCTGGAAATCGCGATAATACCATTTTTCACCCCCCTAAAACTTTACTTCAACGCCCCCTCAGGTTGTTTTTATTTATTTTTTATTTATTATGAGCCCTTCTGCCATTTACACTTATCAAAGTCATGTTAATGATTTTTTTTTCTCATCTAAATGAGATAATTCAACTGGCCTATACTGTGTGAAGAGTATAATATCTTCTAGTTATACTAGGCATTCAATGTTATACTCTTTACAGTTTAACAGACCTCTTAACCCCCTTTCTTAATCAGATTTCTTTCAGAATCAATAGGCTTCATCCCCTCATGATATTTGATATCGTTTTTTTTTTTTGTTAGGATTATCTCCCCATTTTTATTTATTTTTTAATTCCCTCATAAGAGCTAATTTTTTCTTTTTTTTTAATTTCAATCCCCTCTTACCCCCATTTTATTCTGATTTTTTAAAATCAATAGGCTTTGTCCCCTTATAGAGCTTGTTTTTTTCCAAAAATTTCAAGTTGATATTGTGGTTCGTTTTTGAGTTAGGATTTTTTTAAATATTTTAACCCCTCATAGCCCCCATTTTTATTCAATTTTATAAGGCTTCATCTCTTTAGAGAGCTTGGTTTTTACTTAAAATATGTTGATGTTGCTTTTCTTTTAGGAGTTAGGATTTTTTTATATTTAAACCCCCCTTAACTCTTCCAATTTATTCAGATTTTTTCAGAATCAATATGATTCATCTTGTTATAGAGCTTGATTTTTACTAAAAATGTTATGTTGATATCGCTTTTCGTTTTTAATTTATAATTTTTTTAATTTTAACACCTGCATTTTTAATCAATTTTTTTTCAAACTCAAACGCTGCTCCATATACAAATCCAGAAGATGTACCTGCATACAGTACTATATATACCTACAATGAAAAAATAAAGCGTTTTATACCAAAAATTTTACAGTATTATGCCGCAGAGCTGGGTAATTACATGTACTTTAAAAATAATTACAATTACAAAGTACTTTTTCAAAAAAGGAATTAATTACAAGTACAAAGTACATGTTGTAAAAATAGGAATTATATTGATTTAATTACAATTACATGAAAAAAGGAATTAGCAATTACTTTTTTAATTCTTTTTCTAATTACTTTGCGATAAAACAACAAATTATGCTATAATTGAGGAACCATGAACCAACCGGACTGGAACAAATAAAATTTTTAGATAGGTAATTCAAAGTGTCAAACTAACAGTCGTTTGCAACGACTTTCTAAAGGATTCCTTAAAGTTAAAGGTAACTTAAGGACGGGTTGTATAAATCTTACTCAAAGTTAAACTCAGTTTGAGGTGACACATCACAAATTTTGTATGGCATAGGTACAGTCTAAACATTATTTAGCACTTAGGGCTTGTTTCCCCAAACAGACTGCACATATAGAATCGGAAATTGACATGTATCAACTAAAACAGCTTAATTTTAATACAACCAGCCCTAAATTTATTGTTTTCTGTACCATTTAAGGTCTTCTTAATTTAAGGGAAAAGACAAAATCGATAAGTATTGATTTAGAACAAAAAAAAATCTGATGTGTCCAACACATGACTTTCCTATCTAGTTATTATAGGCTTTTTCCGGTTATTTTGTACAACCTATTGCAGCATTTATATAAATGTTTAGAGGATAAACTAAATATATACATTGTCCACATACATCTACCTCGAAACATTTTTCTATAAATATTCATTGAAAATGAAAATACTGAAAAATTTAAATTTAGCACTTTTCCATTACGGTCCATTTCAGAAAAATCGTGTATAAACAAAAATTATAGAGATCGATATCGCAAACAACTTTTAGTTCAACAATTTTCATAAAAATCAGAATTTTGCACATTTTGTCAAATTTCTCGAATACGGACCATTTCAGGAAATTTTGACATAAATCAAAAATTATAGATAATAATATTAGAAGTAACTTTTATTTGAACAATTTTTTTCTCCAAACATAAATAACAGATATATTCCCTAAAATATAAAAACGGTCCCCCATAAAGTACCCCCCCCCCCCCCCCCCCAGATGTTCTTCCGACTTTGTCCAAAATCTAATTATTTCACGTCAGGCCGAAATAAACCTTATGTTTAAAATTTAATGTTTTTTTTCTTTATCCGTTTTTGAGTTTTCTTCAAAATTCGAAATTTACACATTTTGTCAAATATCTCGAATACGGTCCATTTTAGAGAAATTATGTATAGAATAAAAATTATAGAGAATTTTATTACAAACAACTTTTATTTGAACAATTTTTATAAAAAAATATTTTTTTTACATTTTGTCAAATTTCTCGAATACGGATCATTTTACGAAAATTTTGTATAGAACAAAAATTATAGATAATTATATTAGAAGTAACTTTTATTTAAAGAATTGTCTTCTCCAAACGTAAATAACAGATATATTCCATAAAATATAAAAATGACCACCTATAAAGTACCCCCCCCCCCCAGATGTTCCGACTCTGCCCAAAATCTAATCAGTTCATTAGACGCTGGAATAAAGCTTAAGTTTAAAATTTGGTGTTTTTCTGTGGATCGGTTCATGAGTTATGCGACCTACAGATACACAGACACACACACACAGACATTATCGCGAAAATAGTCAAAACGGATTTAGGGGACCTCAAACCGTAAAAATCCGTCGAAAACTCGAGGTCGAAAAAAATCATGATTCCTATAATTTCCTTATGTCTGTATACAGATAGGAAAGTAAAAAGATAAAATAGTTAACACTAAACATTTTATTTACATTCAGTGCGGTCAAAAATTAATTTTGTCGTTTAAGCTTGGGATACTTCATAAAAGTTTAAAACTAATTTTTCAAATATCATACCCTTGAAACATATTTTTTTTAACAAGAGTAGACCACAGAATGTAAGAAAAATATTTGGTGTAAAATTATTAATTTTTTTACTTTTCATCAAGCAGGCAAAAAGTAATGACGCCTGATTGCAAGATTTAGTTATAACTATTCATAAAATGTTTATATTGTTACGTTTCATAACAACAAATTTTTCAAAATTTCTGTCGGACAGCATATGCCTTCTGGGAGCGTTGACAATTGTGGCAAAGAAAAATAATCTCTCAACGGGCCCAGAAGAAGGAAGTTCCGTATTATATTTAAAGAACACTTTTCTCATCAAGGGGTAGCTATCTAGCATCGTAATATTTTTTCTTAAATCATCGAGATATTGTAACACTTCTAACTCTACCCCATTTTTTTGTATAACCGAAGGTTTTACACCTTCATTGAAATAAAAAAAGTATTTATAATATCTTTGGTTGTAGTACTAATAAAATTAGCTTTCAAATGAAGTGTCACACTTTACCATAGATAATAATTTTCTATCCCGCTAGAGGGCGCTAAACTTAAAAGGAACGCAATGAACAGTCATATTACTGAATTCCCCATAAAATTACCTTTCCGACTATGTGTCATACTTGATATTGGTTAGATTGACGTAGGGTAGAGGAATGATATATGACAGTTGAGGATATTATAGAAAGGTGTCCCCCTTGAAATAAAAATCGACCTGTTTTTGCGTTCCTTTCAAAAAAATTCTACTTCAAGATATTCAGAGATACGGCTGGTCGCCACCCTTAATGAATCGCCCTGTATATAATATTAAAATTATATTGACTAATCTAAAATGTATCGTTCTGTATCTCGTTCGTACAAACAAAAATGAGACACATTTTACCCAAATTTGGTTATAATAATAACGTTTATTTAGGAGTAGAATCATTTACATTTTTTTATCATATATATAAAACAAACAGTCATACGACTAAATAAACAGAACATATTGTTCAAATACATGACACTAATTTAAAATGTTTAAGACTTTAAGACCATAAAGGTTGAGCTTAAGTTGAGCTTTCATTATAGATCTATATCATCAAATAATTTCTTATAACATAAAATATATTTATATTCCGTTACAAGTGCTATTCATTTAATTAAAATATTCCATTTTCTATGTTATAATCAAATACTTGTAACGCTAAAGTAATTTAGAATACGTTTATTAAAATTTTTAATCCTTCATTTCAATTTAGAAAACTATAATAATAACTAGAAATACCTATGCAACGCAAATAAGTATTTTTTAGTATTTACCCCATAAAAACTGGTATTTGCACCACTTGATACTATATTTCCTTAGTTTATAATATTTATGCAACATAAATTATGTTTATAATAATATAAATACAAAATACATCTTAAAAATAAGCATATCTGCATCTACTTACCCCTTACTGTATTGCCCATTGCCCATTTTTTATTTATTTAGGAAATACATATTATTGTCACTTTAGTACAGAAATCGATTTGTGCGATTCAGATGACCCAACAAATGAAAATGTGCTTCGTCTGAAAACCATACATTTTTCAAAAACTCATAATTTTTATACTGTAACGTGAGAATGCTGGCGTAATATTCTTTTACTGCGATAATTTTGATATAATTGTTGATGTACCTGAATCACATATGAAAATGCACCTAGATCCTTTAGGAGTCTTTGTCCTTCTCTGGCTGACTTTCAGATTTTCTAAGATTGCTCACAAAAGCGTACATGGTTAATATTGTTGTTAACTCTACTGGGACGCCCTGAGTTTCCTATTGTTGTTAACTCTACTGGGACGCCCTGAGTTTCCTTTTCGTTGGCACAATACATTACCAGTATTTATGAACTTTTCAATCCCCTATAAAATTAGGCATTACTTTGGGAACGTTCATTAAATCGTTGTGTGAATTGATCACACACATATCGCAGACTTGCACCATTACCGAATGATTCCGTATGAGCGAAAATAATCCTCTACTAAAAACACTTTCTCGTCTATACTTAACACCATTTTTAACAATTAGGCCCTACTAATTAATTGCTAAGGTTTACTTGTCAGATCTATATTAGCTAACTTGGGTATGACAGCGGGCGCAAATAGATACCGACAACTTAGTTTCAGAACTGTTTATTTCGGGCAATACTGTATTTTGGGTTGAACAATTTAACTACATACTTCAAAGCACAACGCTTTCCTCTAATGCATTCAAACAAATATGGATACGAGTCCGAGCTCTAGTGACCGGTTCGAATAGGCAATTTCTTGTTTTTATAGCACGTGCATCTCATAAACACCCATTTAAAAGTAATTGTAATTGGAAAAGTAATTGTACTTATGACAAGTAATTGTATTTAGACAATTTAAATAATATAAATTAATCTAATTACAAAATACAATTCATCTACAGATTTTGCTGCAATTACAATTCCAAATTACTTTTAAAAAAAGTACTTAAATATAATTACAAATTACATAAAAAAAGTAATTGTAATTATTAATTACTTTTTAACTAGGAATTACCCAGCTCTGTTATGCCGTCACTAAATTAAAAAACAATAGGAAATTCGTATTACCTATAAAGTAAATAGTAAATTTAGATATAATTATGAAGTACCTTGCACCACCAACTTCAAGTTTAGTTTTCCTCACACTCCTATTATCAGAGTATTGCCAGGAACGTCCAGCTCTACCATCTTTAAATATCCAATACTCATCCAATAAAACAAACTAATACAAAGCCTTCCCTTTTGATTTTAACATATTCTTGTAAAAAAATTTACACGTTTAAAAGTAATATTCCATGGTTTAGTGCACACATGTGTTAAGTAACATTTTGCTAATATATCACAATTTAAGTTTAAAGGTTTAAAGCTATAGCTCTATTATTTCACATGAAATGTATCTAACCCTTTCAACACTTACATAATAAAGCGAAATAAGATAAATTATTTATACACATGTAAGTAGGGTACATGCATTTAACATATGTCCCAAAAGTGCGCTTGACACCTGTGTGCGCTAAGCCATCGATGTGTTAACTCTATTAATCCACAACGTGAATCATCTTTGTTTTATTTAAAATCAATGTTTTTTTAACGTTTTCCATAATGTTCATATAGAACCTCTGAATAGTTCACGCTCCTGAAGTATTGTTTTTTATTTGTTTCTTCTAAAACAATTGGTTAATAATAATAATAGCAATACTGAAAAAAATACCCCTACATACACCTCTTAACTCGAATTTTTAATTAAAAATAACTATTTTTTTCGGCCATAATGACAATCTAGGGTTGCCAACAAATTACCATATTTTAGGACCAGATGACCTTGGCCTTGAACTTAAAAATTTGAATAAATGAAAGTGAATGTAGATTTTAACAAAGAAGAAATAATTTGGAATTTGAACAATTGCAATTATATTCATAAAAGAGAAGAGGGAATGTCAAGGTTGACAATTTATGTCAAACTGTTTACATTTAGGTACAGGTTATAGACAATTAATATACATAATTTGAACAATCTTGTGTTTTCTTTTATCGACAGGTAAGCTTAATATTGAATTGTTTAACTTTTATATAAGTATTACAACGAGAAAATGCGAATCGTAAAAAAAGGATTGTGATGGAAAAATGTTATAAGAACCGTCTACTCATAATTTTCAACGTGAAATCTCGTCCTGAATTTTTTCGCATAAATTTAGGAACACCTAATCTACATTGAATACGTGCACGATAATATGGGCTGATCAGTACCTGCATATAAGGCCGAAGCCGAATAATATTGGTCGGTTGTTGTTTACAAGGTGGTACTTGTGAGGCATTGGATAGAACGAGTACGGCTAACGGTACCGGCGATCAGAATTATTGACACTGACTCGAAAGTATGTCGAATACGACATTCTTTTGCGAAAAACTGCTGTAAAGGAAATATATTATCAGTGTCGTCAGCATCGATGCAGTATTAATACTAATTGGAAGCTTTTTCGGTTAAGTAACCAGACGGCGAGTCTCGAGGGATATCCTGAGAAACGTGTATTTATTATACAGATATTTTACAATATTTCACAAAAATATTAATCATTATTATTTTTAATTTAACTTTCTGTTGACTGTTGTAAACTGATACATTTCACACTGTATAATTTTTAATAAACATTTTAAGATTATATAATTAAAGCCCCACGTTGGGCGCCACTTGATACGGATAGTCCCTGGAGCATATCCTAATCAACTCGGTTAAATTACTTCATCGGACATTTAATTTGTTATTCCGATGATACCTTACTTGTAACAAGTACTGATTGGAATGAAATAAACAGTTTTGCTCTAAGTTGCGAATCTAAAATAATGGATAACTCACGTTTCACGAGAGAAGAACACACCTGAAGTTGCAGTCGTATGCGCGAACGTGTCGTCATAACCATCGCCATATTATAAATTTGATATTTGACTTTAAATCAGTAGCATAACCATTTCAAATTTAATTCTTAAATAAATATAAATATGAAAATGTTTGTCATTTTCACCAGTTTTAATGCAAGAAATGTTGAAATAAAAAAAAATGCAATTTGCAAATCCCTTATAGACTCTACTGAACATGTAATATAGATAGGAATGATCACTTTTATGGATTTTTATGGCAAAACTCATTCAAATGGTCAATAAATATGCTATTGAATTAGAGGGTGGAAATTGGAGATAGGGGTGAAAATTCAACCCTTAGAGTTTTTTATATCTCGGAAACAAAGCAAAATGCAGGTATAGTTAATACGAAATTTTTTGTAAATGCAATTATAAGAAAAAATAATTAAATAGCAGAAGATCCATTTTTTTGCGTATAACTGCTTTCTGAGTAGAGGTAGGTGCAGGCATTGCTTCATACAATAAAAAGTATATTAAATTTCCTTTAAAATCTTAGGTTATAAATGTTTTTTGGATAAAAATGCAGGGAAAGATATATAAATTTTTAAAACCTTTCACATCTAAAAACTTTAACGAAATCTGCAGCAGACAATAGTAGTTAATCAAACGATAAGTGTAAAAACAATGAATACAAAATAACTTAGTGATAATAAATGTTTGTTTTATTTCTTATTCAATTGACTTCTAATTGCACATGTGTGAAATATTTTTTTGTTTAATTCCATTTATAGTTAAACAAATTGATGAAATTTTAGATGTTAGTTACTAGTTATTGGAAAAGTATATTATGAAGAAATTTAAGATTTTTTGTTTATTGACCTTAGTAACATTTCGATTTTAAAATCATCAATTTAAGCCATATCACAAAAATCATCCTCTGAAATAGATTCATCAGACGATCCTGTATTTACAGTAAACACAAGAGAATCTACAGCATTATCCAGAATGTGTTCTTTTTTAATCCATTCAGATTCGCATTTCTTTACATGTTCGCAAATAGAATACCATTCTTAATCAGAAACTTCAGAAAATTTCTTCTTAGCTAATTTCTCCACATCGTCCAGTTTAAATGTGGTATTGTCCACTGCCACTCAGTTCTTAACCAGTACCCAGATTTTTCCTATTGGGTTAAATTCTGGATGATAAGGTGGTAACCGTAAGACTTTATGCCCATGTTCTTTTAGTAAAAAGTCCAATTTATAGGAAACAGGAATACCTAACCGATTTTTTTTTTTATTAATTCATACAAACCAGGTTTTGTCTTATTGGCATCATGTTCAACTTCGTGGGCCCTAAGCCATTCTAACATTTCTGCTTTCCTAGATGCTGAAGTAATACTTTTTCAGTTTTCACGTTGTGGTAAGAAGCATTATCTACAACCAGAACTGATTTCTCAGGCATATTGGGCAATAGTTGTTTCTGAACCCACTTTATAAAGTTTGAATGATTCATGTCATCATGGTAGTCTCCACTTTCAGAACCTAAAAAAAATAGAACAGGATCCCGCACAAATCTTATGGAAATTGGGTCCGGGTCAAATTCGCTGAATTTTTGATATGTGCTAGAGTTCATCATACTGGTCAATTGTTTCAATGGCCACAAAGCTCAAAAATGGATAGTTTGGCCGGTATAGAGCTTTAAAGCTCCGAGTATCCTTCACGGATTTGTGTATATGCGCAGTGTGTATAGACTTTTTTATTATCTCGGTTTATATTTTTGAGGTTGCTGAATTCAGATCTGTTGTTAGATTTTCAAAATTGACAGTTGGCAGCTGTCAAATAGCTGTCAATGTGCTATAATAACGCCATAAACTTGTTTTTTATGTTTTATCTTTCTTTTTTTTTTTAGTTCGATAAGTTCAAAGATATCAGATCAATAACAATGACTATCGGCAGCTGTCATTTAGCTGTCAACAATTCTTCAAAGTCCGGTAATAAAGTCAAAAAATTATTTTTTGTTTATAACTTCAAGTTTTTAAGATAAGTGAATATAAATATGATATAAAATTATGTAGTCATCAGCTTACAGCTGTCAACAAGCTATCAACTAACTGTCAAAATGCAATAATAGATCAAGTAACTTATTTTTTGTGCTTAAAGTGATCTAAGCAACTTAAAGCTTTTTAAAAAAAGTAACTTTTTGACTTTATTATTGCATTTTGACAGTTAGCTGATTGATAGGGGACAGCTGTAAGCCAAGAATTTCCAAATAGAAAAATACATTGATGCTTTTTGTCATTGTTAAAGTTTATTCCCAATTATTTTTTAATGTTGAAACTTTGGCTTTTACTCTTTTAGTAATGCTTAAATTCACTTTTCTACCGTCGCCATTTGGCACCCGATTTGACACCAGATAGCTGTCAAAATGCACTTTTGATCACCAGCATCGTGATCAGCAATCTTCAAACATCGGTACACGCACTAAAATCATATACTAATGTACCAGATTTCGAGTGGACGATTTTTTTCCGAGAAAAAGCAGTTTTTTCACTTTCAATTGTTTATAATTAAATAACAATAAACAATTACGTGGAAAATCACTAGGACTAATTTCAGGAACCTCTTAGCGACATGAAATACCCATAGTCAACCATCCAAAGTCCGAATTGTAGCAGATACGGGGGTAACAAACAAAAAATCTAGCCGGTACAAATATGTACCGGTGCCCCGGAAAGGGTTAATGAGAAAGAAAGTGTAAATCTATTTTTCAATATGAACAAGTTAATAATAAACACAATTGACGGGCATAGAACATGTTTACGGATAACCAATAACCAAGTTTAATAAAAAGTATTATTCCCTAAAGCCGAATTATCCTAAGTCCCTTTAACGAAATTATTTTAAGTCCCTAAATCGAAATTCTTCTAGTTCTAGTTCCGTTTCACCCCCCCCCCCCCCCCCCCCCCCCCTCCTAAAACTGACCATTTTCACCCCCCCATCTAAAACTGACCATTTTCACCCCCTCCTAAGTGGAGGCCTTCGCGAAGTACCCCCTCATTATGAAGATGTTCCATGTTAACAGTTACTTTTTAAAAAAACTTTAAGTTGCTTAGATCACTGAGTTCAAAAATGATGTCATAAACTTATATCATGTTTGATTTCTTATCCACAAAGTTAAGCACAAAAAATAAGTTACTTGCTCTATTATTGCATTTTGATAGTTAGTTGACAGCTTGTTAACAGCTGTAAGCTGATGACTACATAATTTTATATCATATTTATATTCACTTATCTAAAAAACTTGAAGTTATAAACAAAAAATAATTTTTTGACTTTATTACCGGACTTTGAAGAATTGTTGACAGCTAAATGACAGCTGCCGACAGTCATTGTTATTGATTTGATATCATCTTTAAACTTATCGAACTAAAAAAAAGAAAGATAAAACATAAAAAAACAAATTTTTGGCTTTATTATAGCACATTGACAGCTATTTGACAGCTGCCAACTGTCAATTTTGAAAATCTAACAACAGATCTGAATTCAGCAACCTCAAAAATATAAACCTAGATAATAAAAAAAATTAAATAGGCTATTTCAAAAGTCTATACACACTGCGCATATACATAAATCCGTGGAGGACACTCGGAGGTTTAAAGCTCTGTACCGGCCAAACTATCCATTTTTGAACTTTGTGGCCATTGAGACAATTGACCAGTACGATGAACTCTATCACATATCAAAAATTCAGCGAATTTGACCGGGACCCAATTTCCATAAGATTTGTGCGGGGTCATTTAATCTAGACCCACACGAAAATTTACTATTTAGTAAACAATTTACATAATAACTGAACATTCAGTACACATATGAAGTGAAGGATTGAAAGTTTATTTGAATGTAATTTAATACAAAAAAAATTAAAATAGCAGTGCAACATGTCATATTAAGACATTGTAAATTGTGTTGCCTAATTTGACTGCTAGAATTATCTTTTATTATATATTGTTTGAAAACCAATGAAAAAAACCATAAATAACAATAGTATAATTTTCAAAAATTTATCTAAAAATCAGTAGATGTTTTTTGTTCTAGCCCAACATTTTTATGGATGCTAATGAGTCGTTATTCGTTTTTCCACACATTCAAATTAAATCATTTTTACTACTGTAGTCATTACTATTAAATAGCTAAAATAACTAAGTTAAAATATGTTATACCTAATATATACAGTGTTTATAAATATTTGGGACAATCGATACTTAAAAAATAACACTTTTCAATATATGTAGAGACATACCTGAACGAAATATTAATATGGCATTAGGAATAAATTCTTTTTCTCCGCCTGCATGTACAATCACAAGTCTCCTTCCTTTTGAGATTGGCTTCTTCAAACCTTTTCCTGATATATCATTCCTTAGATTGCACATGCTAGCTGTGGAAGTATGTTTAATCAGTATACAGTGCTTTTCAGATAAAAGTATCCACCTTAAGTAACTTTTGAAAGACTGATTATTACAAAAAACGAAAAAATATGTCAATTAATATTCGAAGGGGGAGATATCGTGCCATATTTAAGTTTGCTAAAAAAAGTCACCCTTTCACCCCTACTATCATCCCTTCAATTTTTTTAAATGGCTTACCCCATTTTTTTTATCCATTTTTGGATTTCTCTCGTTTAACTGATTTCAAAAATGTATAAAACATGGGGATTAAAGTAATTAGTTTACGATCTACAGAATTTTAAATTAAAATAAAATTGAATTGTGCAAAACTTTTATTTTAATGATTTTGTCACAAGCGTTTCCAATGACAAAACGAATATTTCATTTTCAAAATTTATTATAAAAATTGTTCAAAATGTCCACCATTTACTTCCATACAATGGTATAACCTAGATTGAAAAGCCTCCCTGACATTACCCAACACGTGTGCATTTAAATGTAGGCATTCATACTCTATTCTTTGTCGTAAATCTTCTAAAGATTCTGGTTGGGTAGCATAAATTTTTGTTTTTAAATAACCCCATAAAAAGAAGTCTAGAGGTGATAAATCCGGTGATCTAGGTGGCCACTCCATCATCGAGCCTCTTCTACCTATCCAATGATTGGGGAAAGTTTCATTTAAAAATTGCCGTACTGGCAAAGCAAAATGTGGAGGCGCTCCATCCTGTTGAAAGACAAGCAAATCTTCAGAAAGATTATGATCATTTTCTATTATTGTTGTAATACGTGGATCAATTACTTCTCTCAATAACTCAAGATATGACTCTCCATTTAAGTTTCCGTCTAAAAAGAAAGGTCCGACTATGTGGTCACCTAGGATACCACACCATACATTTAACTTTTGAGGATTCTGTGTGTGGTATTCACGCACAACATGTGGATCACTCTCAGCCCAATATCTGCAATTATGTCTATTAACTAAACCATTAACTGAAAATGTGCATTCATCCGAAAAACAAAGGTTGTGCAACAAATGTGGATTGTCAGTCAAGCGCTGACTCAATAGTTCACAAAATTCAAGACGACGATCAAAATCATTTTCATACAACTCTTGAACCAATTTAATTTTGTATGGATGGTACTTATGCTTGTGTAATATTCGATAAACTGTGGAAGATGAAACACCTACTTCTCTGCTTATTGTTGTCAGTGACTGTGCTTGTTGATTTTCAAGACTTACTTGTCCTAAAACTGCGACTTCAATTGCTTCGTTATTTACGAGTTCCAGTCGGTTATGTTTTTTATTGCCAACTGACCCGGTTGATGTAAATTTATGCATAAAATCAATTACATACTTATAAGTTGCATGACCTCCTTGGTGTGTTTCGTTGAAAATTCTAGCAGCAGCTCGTGCAGAACTGTTATTTTTGTAGTATAAACCTACAAGTTCAATTATTTCTTGTAAACTGTAAACCATTTTCAAATCAAATAAATAACCTCAACAAATCAATGTGCACATGTATCAAAATACACTATAAAAGTAATTTAAATTCATTTTTCAAATCTCCAATACCTTTACCATGTATCATAAAAAACTTCAACAAGTTTTTAGCGGTACGATTAAGGTATAATGTATTCTAAATCCAATTTTGCTGCAGTCAGTAAGGTGAGATGTAAAAATTTGTCACTCAAATAATGGAACCCTGTAGATCATAAACTAATTATTTTAAACCCCATGTTTTATACATTTTTGAAATCAGTTAAACGAGAACAATCCAAAAATGGATAAAAAAATGGGGGAAGCCATTTAAAAAAATTGAAGGGATGATAGTAGGGGTGAAAGGGTGACTTTTTCAGCAAACTTAAATATGGCACGATATCTCCCCCTTCGAATATTAATTGACGTATTTTTTTGTTTTTTGTAATAATCAGTCCTTCAAAAGTTACTTAAGGTGGATACTTTTATCTGAAAAGCACTGTATATAATATTCCAGCCTTAATTTCTATATTTAATAACATTTTCTAAGAAAGTAATTCTTTTGAGGCGAATATCATAGGATTCCATAATCATCTTTCTGTTATCTTGTGTGCGCTGCCACCTAGAATTAAGGGATTATTTTTAATTAAATGCTTGTTACCGGAAATAGTAGACAAATGAGTAGGCGCCAACTGGGTCTATATAGTGGCCAAACTATGATCCTATTTCCCCAAAAACCCAGTAAATGAGGAAAGAAATAGGATCATAGTTTGGCCACTATATAGACCCAGTTGGCGCCTACTCATTTGTCTACTATTTCCGGAATTATTGTAAGCTATCCACCCCCTAGCTGCCGTCTGAGCGACGTCGAAGGCCCGAAGGTTGACACCGGAACAACCGAAACTTGTGTAACCGTAGTAGACAACATTTTTAATTGTAGTTAATACTTTAATAATTTTTTTTTTAAGTTTAAAAATTTTGGTGGAATCACCAAGTTCATTTGTTAGGTTACATTTTTGTCGCCCCACGTTGGGTTGTTTCAAGAATTTTATCAATTTTATTGAAATCCTTTGAAGTTAAACCACAAATATAACACCTTTGTGTAGACGAATTTTCTGTGACAGCGTTACATATTTTTCCATCGATCATAGTAAAATATAATTTATGTTGAACCAATACATCACTGTTTTCAATAGTATTTTTTGTTGGTTTTAATTCACTTATTTGTTCTTCAATATGCTGCATTTCCATGACTGAAAGTTCTGCTGTTTCATGTTTAAATTGAACGAGTATAGGTCGGCAAAAGCGGTTAGAGGAAGGTCTAGAATTTTGCCAAATAAAATGTTCTTTCGAACTGGGATCACCATTTATTAATTGGAGTGGAACCATAGATGTTAAAAAATATTAGCGTCTGATATATTGGGATTAAAAAACTTTTGTTTATATTCACTCATCCCAGAACTTCCGTCACATCCCCACTTACATATTAAATACATATTGCTATATTGTTCAGGTTTCAGAGCATCAAGCACTTCCTTAAGTGATTGAAATAATCTGGAAATTGTATGATCCAGTAAATTTTGTAGAGGTACTTCGGCTTTATCTTCACTGATCGTTACGTTACTTGGATAGCACTTTTTTTCGCCAAAGTAATATATTCATAATTTGGATAAAGGTTTGAATTATTACTTTTTGCTGCATCCCTTATTACATTGTACTGAAATTTTGTCAATTTGGCTTCCACAAAAATTGACAAAGCCTGATCTGGTGAAAATGGTTGTACTTTTATGGCACTGATCGCTTTTTTATGTTTTGACGCTCGAGTTGGAGTAGAAAAGACAACATTTTTTATCACCTCTGCCTTCTCTAAATGGCCTTCGGATCGAAATTGCATTTGTGCAGCATACGTTAGTTCTTCTGGACTAAAACTGGAACGAAGTTCCTCAGTTTTTCTTCTTTTTGTTCGGTCACTTGAACTTAGAAACAACGCTGTCGGTCTTCCACCACTTTTAAGGGAATCACTTCTTGTGTCTTGTTCTTCTGAGTTAAAAGAATTAGAAAATTGTACTTCTGAATTTAGACATTGTTAATTTTTTGTTACAAAACGCATTTAGATTTCTCGAGGATGCCAACCACTTTTTGTTATAGTGCACCAAAAAGTTTTTTATTTTTGTCTGGGATTCTTCTGACAAATTATCACTTTGCAGTGCAGTTGCCACTTTATGCACTAAATAAAAGTTTTTTGTTTTACACTCTTTTACCCACTCAACAAGTTGATTTCTGGTCAAAGAGACGTACTTCGCTCCAGATCCTGTAACAAAAAAAAATCGTCCTTTATCGGGTGATCTGTACCTATTTGTTAAAAAAAATATTTTCACGACAAGATCGCAAAATATCGCAATTTTTTTTTATAGAATCTAAAAAACTACTCTTCCAAACATAAAACAAAAGTAATATTAATGTTGAACTATGTTAAACAATTTACTTTTTCTCTATGCAAACTTTATGAAATAATGCAATTTGTGTGCTGTATTATGCAGGTACAATATAAAAAATTTATTCAAAAAAATGTATTGCAGAAACTATCAATATTTAACTCTTGTAGGCTTTTACTTACCACCAGCAATGGGCTCCATAACAGTTTTTTTAAATATTCACAGAAGTAAACAAAAAAATACAATCACAAACAGACAATTTTAAAAGCACTTCTACCAGATTAGACACCACTCACTAAGACGATCTACTGTCTACTGAAATATTTTGGTACCCGGCGCGCGGCTGAAGTATAAAACAGGTAGTTTTTGACCCGTTGGGGATTAGATAATCGATTATTAATGTGTTTTTCCCAGTTTTTCCCAATCGATTATTAAGGGTTTTGACCACGTTTTTGGGAAAATTCGCCTCTGTGCGACGTAGGTAAACAAGACATAATTTAGTTTCTGCGACTGTCATTGTTACAACTTCAGCTGTGTTCTTCTCTCGTGAAACGGAGTCTATTATTAACGCTATCTGTAAATGGGATGAAATAAAAAAAAATAAATAGGTGTTTTCGACGAGTGTGTTAGGTGGCACGGCGATCTTAATTTCAGATCCCTATTAAACAAAAAAATGTTGAATTTATTCCAACCTATACGTCCTCACTGTATACTTTTATAGTAACTAGTGTCTCTCGAATTATATTATTAATTTTTTATTCGTATTATACTTTAATAATAATTGCCGCAATTGAGGTACATACAGAAATAACTTCCATTGCAGCGAGTCCTAAAATCGTAGACGCATAAATCTGAAAGGCTTGTTTTGGATTTGAACCGTCGTTTTTATGAATGTTGCCGACAGTGATTGTCAGAAATACCAGACGAGAGCGTTTCGAGAGTGAAGTCATTCGTCCTTCAGTTCGGGCAGCGAGTAAAATGTAAATGCATCGAACAGATATATCAAAACGTTCTTTTCATGGCGCAATCTTTCTAGCTGATTTTTTTTTCGGTTTAATGTGTATAACTTGCGCAATTTCACAATCTAAATACAACGTCTATAATTTATGATATAAATGAATGATGAAAAAATATTGGCCGACACTACTTTCCGTACTAAAGGGTATCTGAAAGAGTCAAAGCTTGCAAACACTTTTTAACTTTAAAATCCACTGGAAATTAAATATCGAGCTAGAATTTCCTGAGCTTTCACCATTAGATTTGAATTATAATGGAAGAAAAGTGAAGTAAAAATCTGGTCGAGTTCCGAAAAACTGAAATGGTATTTTGAAAATATAAAAATGAAAAATCCCCAGTTTCCCCCTACGAAATTATTTTACGTTTTCTGATGTTTTTTTGAATAAATAATTATATTAATAATAATATTAATAATAAAAAATCGTCTTTATTCATCAAGTTTCAGTATAAGTAAATATATACATATATAAAGTAGATGAAAAGATGAAGTTCAGCTTGTGCTGATTTACAACTTAACCTGTAAATAACATAGAAATATAATAATATAATAGAGAGAAAAAAAAGTATAAAAAATATAAAAAATAAACAAAACAAAATACATAAAGTAGTGCCAACAGAAAACTGTTAAAGCCTGAATCAAATCTCAGCAAAATGGATCAAGTCGAGCAACGATAGGTGATAAAATGCTTGAGTTTACAAGAGATGACCTCAATGCAAATTGATAAAGATTTGGTGGATGCATTAGGGGAATCTGCAGTATCATGGCACTGTGAAAAGGTGGTGTCCTGAGTTTAAATGTGGTAGATAGTCGTGTACAGACGAACATGCTGGTAAAACGTCCACTACCGCTACTACACAAGCAAATATTAAAAAGGTCCATGATCTCATGCTGCTAGATCGAGTTGTGACAATTATACAAAATAGTTGAAGATACTGGTCTCTCATACCATCTGGTACATAATATACTTACTGACAAATTGAACATGAAAAAATTGTTAGCAGATGTACACAAGCAAACTTGAAAACACATTATTTGCAGTCATCTTTTAACGCGGCATAGACAAAACAAAGAAATTGCAAGATTGATGACAATCCATCACTATGATAAATAGTTCAAAATATAAAGTAATGAGTGGAGACCTCGAGGTTCACCAACGCTGAAAAAATTGCAAGAATGAGCCACATTTTCAGGTGCTTATTATACCAATAGAATTCTAAAATTACGTGCTGCGATAAAAGAAAAACTTAGGTAGGTATGTAATGTTGATAATGGGGTGTTAATACACTGCGACCTAAAAGATCTATTGTGCCCCCTTCTGTATCCACTGCACTAAGAAAATGTCTCAATGCCTATAGCGACCCTTCCAATCCTATTTTCTTAAGGAAGTGTAGGATTTGAAGTGGCTTCAAGTTAGGTAAGTCTCCCTCTTCTATTTGATATCCTCCTAGATATAGTGCCCTTGGATTCTGGAGTGCTACACATTCAGTTAGGATGTGAATGGAGGTTTCGTCCTCCTCCTCACAGAATCTGCACTCACTATCCTCTACTACTCTCAGTTTACTTAGGTGTCCTTTTAGTCGGCAGTGCCCGGTAAGGATCCCTGTTACAATACGTAGCCTGTTCTTGCTCAGGCAGATGCAGGCTTCCGATCTTTTTTGGTTATATTCACCCAGAAGTATCTTGGCCTGTCTCAGCCCCAAGAGATTGTTCCAATTATCGGTTCTTCTACTACCCAATTCTTTTTTAATCTCTTCTAATATTATGTTACTGCTGATACCGCAGAACGGCTCAGGTCCTACAAAGGGTGTTTGAGCCCCTTTCCTTGCAAGACATGATGATAATCTCTTGTCTATGATAGTTTCTCTCGATGTTAAACTGGATACACTTCTCGATGGCGTGAATTACCGCCTGGAAGATGCTTGGGTATTTTCCCAAGCTTTCGGAGTGCTTGGTTCTTGGCCCATACACTCCTATTCCAGTTCCTTCTATGGTTTTGGAACCGTCCGTGTACCACTGAATAGCACGTCTTTCGGTTGCAAGCGTGATGGATTCTTAGCTCCATTCTTTCTTGCAGCCCAGCTCTGTGGTTTTGAAGTTTTTCACAAAACTGTACTTCTTTTGCATTTCATCCTGGGGCATATCCCAGGTATCTTTAGTCCTGAAGCAAGTAGACTTTCGTCTGATTACTCCGCTCCTGATCATTCTATATCGTGTCCTTTTTGCCACATTCTCTATCATCAAATGTAGAGGGGTGAGGTTTAAGATCACCTCCATTGCGGCCGTAGGACAGGTTCTCATTGCACCAGTAATGTAAACACAGGCTAGTCTTTGTACTTTTGAGATATTAGCTCTCGTAGTAACTAAACTAGTTCTGTTACTCCAGGCTATAGCCCCGTAAGTGATGATTGGTCTCACTATTGCAGTATACATCCATCGCAGTATGTTTGGGTTACATCCCCATCGTTTACCCGCCATGTTTTTGCATACCATTAGGGCTTTTGTGGCCTTATTTACTACTTCCTTCTCATGTGTGTTCCAGAGAAGTTTGTTGTCCAGGGTTAGGCCTAGATATTTGACTTCATTTTTCTATTCTATATCTATCCCGTCTAATTTAACGGTTTTGAGATTAAGTTTTCTTTTCCTTGAAAAGGCTACTAGTGTTGTTTTTGTAGGGTTTATACTAAGTCCCACTTCACGGCACCATCTTTTGGTATGTTCTAGTCCTCTTTGGACTATATCACACAGGATATTACTAAACTTGCCACTAGCAAATATGACTATGTCGTCGGCATAACCTTGACAGGGTATGCCGAGGTCAGTCAATCTGCATAGAAGTTCGTCTACGATTAGGCCCCACATTAGTGGGGATAGAACTCCTCCTTGTGGACATCCTCTGGTTGTGCAGATGAAGATGGTGTCCTGCCCTATCTGTGTCTCTGCAGTTCTCGAAGATAACAGCTGAGCCATCCATCTGGATGTGATGTTATCTACTCCTCTGTATGCAAGTGCTCTTTTTACAGATTCGTGTGGCGTATTGTCAAAAGCTCCTTCTATGTCTAGAAAGGCACACACGACCGTTTCTTTGTTTGTCAGTGCATCCTGGATTACATCAGTCAACTGTACCAGGGCAGTTTCTGTAGATCTTCCTGCTCGGTACGCGTGTTGGCTGTGGTGGAGTGGCACCCTCTCCAGGACTTCTGTTCTGATATAGTTATCAACAGCCTTCTCCATTGTTTTTAATACAAAGGATGTGAGGCTGATTGGACGGAAATATTTAGGATGTGTGGTATCCTTTTTCCCTACTTTTGGAATAAAGGTGACTTTGGCCCTTCTCCATGCTTCTGGTATATATCCCAGCTCCAGACTGCTCTGGGATAGCCGGATTATGTGTGGTAGTAATTCCTCCTGTGCCTGCTGAAGCAGGGCAGGAAATATTCCATCCACACCTGGAGACTTAAACGGTTTAAAAGTGTTTACGGCCCACCTTAACCGATTTCTGCTGCATATATGCTTGGCCACTACAGCGACCTCTCTTGGGGGTCTGCTTACCTTAGTTGTGTCCCTTATTAGAAAAGGTGTGCTTCCAGGAAAGTGAGTTTCGAGTAAGAGGCGAGCTTTTTCCTCCTCACTCTCCGTGAAGCTTCCATTTGGTTTCTTTAATTCCATAACTGTATCAACTCTCCCTTTTGCCAGGACCCTGTGCAGTCTCGCTGCCTCAGGTGTAGAGTTAATATCCTCGCAGAATTTTCTAAAGCTGTTACGTTTAGCTTTCCTGATTTCTTTGTTGTAGGTAGTAAGCGCCTCGGTGTAGTTACGCAAAGGTGTTCTCTTGCATCAGGATAATGCACCCTGCCACAGGCCCGCCATTTCAACACCTGCAATTGCTTAAGCAGTCTTTGAGCATCCATCATATTCTCCAAATTTGGCCCCCAGCCATTACCAAGCGGTAAATCAGTGGAGACTTTGGAGACTACATTGAAAAATTAAAGTGAGATATTTGTATTTTTTTTATTGTAAGGGGGTCAGGGGTGGAGAAAACAGATCATCCCTCTATATTGGACAGTAAAACACAATGTGGTAAATGGACTCATTTTCATTTTTATTAGAAGCTGTACAAATTTTTCTAGTATTTATTAGGTATGATAATCCATTTATAGTCAACTTCAACTCATTTATTGCTGAGTCTCAACTAGGCTATAATGCGAGAAATTTTTCAACTTGTTTTCTCAAGATTTTCGTTTTTTATATAAAATATAAATATAATGTAGTTAACAATCATGTTTTGCATCCAAAGAGGAATTTAACACCTTACGGCCATTTCTCATTCTTGAACCAACAATAATCGATATCTATCTATGTATATCTAGGTACCCGATCCAAAGTCTGGTCTTATCTAAGAAAAAAACATTCTGTAAAATAAAAAACACGGCAAACTAGTTAAATATGAAATGTAATATGCAATTTAAATAAAGTGCACCACGATTGGCTTGGTGTAATTTATTAAAAGGTCACTGATTGCGAATTTTACCAAGCGGTGGAGACAGTGGCGCGCACGTTTTTTTTTTTTTTTTCTAGAACATATCAAAAATGTACAATTACTAATATTAAGTTGAAAATCTAGGATATAGTAGCTACATTAAGCTAATCCCACATGGATATTAGCTTATCTTCGCACAGAAAAGTATGGCATTGCGTTCAACTACCCGAATATATTTTATATCCATTCTAGGTAGTAAGAACACTACACAGATATGAAATCCACCAATTAAAGTTCATATTTTGATCACCCGGCTACTATTATTTTTTAAATTTTAAATAAATAACAATTAGGTCAAACTAACTGTCAATATATTTTTTAGTCATTGAGATTAAATATTCATTAAAATGTGAAAAATCAAAAAATAATGACATTTCTCTTTTTATTTCTCTTTTTATAAATTGTAATAAAACTATATGAAATCAATTTAATTACGAGTATTGAAACTAAAATGTTAAGTGTCTCGATGGAGCTGAAACTAGCGCATTTGGCTGTCATGCGAGAGGCCCGGGTTCAAATCTAGTATAAAATTAATTCTTTTTTCTTCACGTTTATTTTATTTGATAAATTAGTAGTCATATTGGGAGTACAAAAGAAGAAACTAATATACTTCCAGTTATGTTCATATTGCTTCAAACAAAAAGTGTGTTTATACAAAAGGGTGTTTTCTGTGCTGTATTATTAGGGTTGCCACCTGTTCTTTTTTGAAGCAAAATGTCCTTGTGACTTTTTAAAGCTTAAAATGTCTTTTTTTACGGCAAATTTTTCTGTTTTCTTTTACAGCATATATCTTTGGAAGGGATATGATTTGTACACAATATAAGCTGAGGCCTATTATGACGAGGAGGATTTTTTTTGTTACAAGCTCGGCAACTTTTTTTTAGTAGTTTCAGAAGTTCAGTAGTAGAATGAGGACTTTTTGTATACCGGCGCCCCTTTTAGCATCGTAGTTATACTTTCAAAAAAGTGGCAACCCTATTTAATATGGCTCTAAAATATGTATTCCCTAACACTAAAATTAAAGGGTACGTTTGCGGCAAAATTACATTAAAGATGAAGACGTAAGATTGTATCTCCGAATGTGCTTTGTTTTGGCACACCTTCCTACACAAGACATAGAAAACGGTTTGCTTCATATAATAGAAACTAGTCCTAAAAGTGACTAATTGTCAATTTTTTATGATTATTTTATTGAGCAGTGGCTGGATAACCCAAACATGGAATAATTTGGAATGTGTATAATCAACGCCATCGCTCAAATAATGCATTGGAACGATGGAACCATAGGTTAGCAGCAATGCTGAAGACACATACTCCTGGCATATATATATTTTAGTGCGGCAACTAAAGAAAGAAGCCGATTATGTAGACTTTTTACATAACTGACACAGTTTAAATCTGGTCTGTAAATTATTTTTATATTCGTTATTTTATCTTATTAACCTAAAATAATTTTTAAAATTTGTTGATTTCCGTCAGTGGGTCGTAGAAAAAATATACTGTACAACTCGAGTGTATTGTTCATATCCACTCTTGTTGCACAAACTACTTTCTACACACAAACTATAGAACTAAAACGTAAGACGTTGCATTCTACTGAAGGGATATAATTTCATGTCCATTCCAATAAGGACACTGTTCTGGAAGAAACGTGTTCATCTAAACAGGCAGCCGACAAGCACTACTCGCCCTGGACAGACCACGAATTTATTCAGGTTTAGTTCTACAATGTCACAAAGCTTTGGCCGAAGTATCCATCAACAATGTGGTCAACTTAAGATGGATCAAAGGTCACGCCACATCGAAAGATAACCGTCTTGCTGATTCACTTGCCAAGGAAGCAGCCAACCAAATACTTTTTGAACCTGGCCCTTCTATTGGACTGAACATCAGTATTGACAGGCCTAATTAAGGAACATTCCCTTGTGAAATTTAAGGAAAGATGGGATGAAACAAGAAGCTGCTGACTTACCAGGGAACTTTTAAGTTATCCTGACAAAATTACAGCGAACAAATGACTAGACAGAATCTGCGCCTGATTACAGGGATTCTGACTGGATATTACCAACTTCGGAAGCATCTCCATACCATGGAGCTGCAGGGGGTGCGAACAAGAATTTGAGACCATCGAGCATATCCTCTACGATTGCCCGACGTTCTCATTTATTAGAAGATTTGTGTTCGGCGAGAATTGGCTAACACCGGCCGATATGAGAGAAGCACCTCTTGGCCACGTTACCAACTACATTAAATCTGTAGGTTGGCTCACGAGCTAGGAGGTGCCTATCTACGTAGGAAGATGCACAATGGGCCTAGTGAGGCCTAAGTGCTGTGGGTTAACCCACCCTCCACACGTTATAGGTACAGAAGGACACTGTACGGATGTGAAATCCACCAATCACAGTTTATATTTGGAAACCGGGATACTATTATTAATTTCTAAAATTTTAAAGAAGTAACGATTCTGTCAAATTAAATGTCAGTATTTTTATGTAATTGAGATTAAATATTATGAAAACTGACTGATTCTTGTGAAGAATCGATAAATAATAACATTCCATGAAATATATGTCTATATTTACAAATTATTCGTAAATTTTAATAAATTCCAATCTTATTATCAATATGACAAATAATTGTTTGTCTCGTTAGCGCAGAGATAGAATTCTAATTTTCCATGCAAAAGGTGCGGCATTCAAATCCAGGATATTTTTTATTTCAAATATATTTGTAGTAAACCAAAGGTAGTGCACCAAAACCGGCTGGCGCCATTTGAGGGTGACCATGAGGAGGAAGAATAAGTAAATTAGCTCCGAGAATTACCTGACTTTGTCTTTGAAAAATTTATGGGTGCATATGGAGGTACCGTTAAAGCAAGACATGGTGTTACATCCGAGCAACAACAAGACCTGTTCACGGTTTCTAAAGATTACTCGCTGGTCCATAGCACTTCCGCCAACATCTACGACGCTCGAGGTCTGGCATCTGTAGTCCGGATGAAGTTTGGTCGACTGTCAGAACCTTAAGATCAGTTACCAGCTCATGGAAAAGCATTGAAACTTCACATTATCTTTTCTATTTAATAACCAAGAACACCTTCCGAGATCGATCCACCTATTATGATGTATGGGAAGCATTACTCAATCTGAGGGATCATGTACTGGAGTCCAATGTGCAGAAACTAGCTATGCCAAAGATAAAGAGCAGCCAGCTGAATTGGAGGATCATTAGAAACATGGTGGAATTAATCTTCCAAGATACCAAGGTTAAAATACTGGTCTGCAGCCATTCTCCCAGGGTTCAGGTTATAGCGAATACTCTCACTTGTTACTTCCATGCAACTGAAATTTTTAAAAGAGGATCCAGTTGCAGATAAAACCAGTTTTAGTTCCAGGAGGAACTATTTCTTAAGGAGGGGGCAATGTGACGCGGAGTCAACCCTGTCTAGTACGCGTCCTTCAGCCTGTCACTCGACTCATGGTCGAAACACCGCTGACGTATAGAGACAAACGCTCTGCATCTCGAATATACCATAACAAGCGGTACGTGACGTTGAGTCATAAAGATTGAATTCTAGGACATTTCATATCGTCTAGAGACTTCTCGTAGCAGAGTTGGACTTGGTATAAATTGCGCGACTTATCGGCGGACGAGTAGTTAAGAAATAAAGTGTTGGACAGAAAAGTTGAATTGTAATAAATAATTTAGAATTGTGAGTTAGTGCCTAATTATTATATAAATTAATTATTACGTCATAAATTAATTGTAAATAGTGTGTTTTAAATAAATAAACTCTAAATAAATTAAACAAAGGTTACAGTATTAAGAAATCAGATGACTATGCCGGGAATAACAACCTGAGGAAGCTCTTCAACTCTATAAGTCGTCGCATGAGAAAGGTGTGTATCTCAAAAGTTCCTGCATTTGAGTTAGATCCATCAAAAGGCCTTTTATACATGTTATATATTTTCATTGACACATTTTATGTTATTAGTATTTTTTAAGCCACTTTTAAAGATTGAAGTTAATAAAAATCTTTAAACTGTAATTACTCAAATCTTGTAATTTTGAGATACACCTATTCGTTTTGTTAACGACGAAGTCACATCACAAAAAAAGACAATCATACATAGGAAAAACTATGCGACCAATGGAAACGAGACTAAACGAACAAAAAGCCGCCGCTGTGTCGCCGACCAATGCCTGGACAGAAACACCAAATACCACTCGATAAAATAGAAGCAACAAAGTATACGCTTCAATTTGCAATAAATAAAAAAAGATAAAAAATCTTAAACCACCTACGCCGCTGGCCCTGCACCAAGTCGAAGAGGACCGCTGGTTGGCTGGCGGGCTGTTGCCAAGTGAATATCGTGAAACAATTGAAGTAAGAGTTATGAGACTAAAGACAATTGCACGTTTCAATTCAGATGTTTTGTTTGCGATATCGAAAAGAACGCAGTAGGTAATGATAGGTTTTCGAGAAGTGTTTCTTTTCTGTTCTGTAACTTATAATGGCGCTTCGGCGATATGAAGGATTGGTCTGCGAAAATAATGATGGCGAAATTGACCTGTTATCGCCTCTGCTAATATTATTCACGCGCCGAGTTTCTTTTTTGGGAATGGTTCAATGGTTACAAGGTGATTGCTCATTTGAAAGACATCATTTAAGTCGTTACACATATAGATAAACAATAAAGCTTATTCCACGCAGTAGCCTCATAGGTTTTCAGTACTAGCCCATTCCTTTGATAAAACTTCACCCGCACCATCGTTAATATGATAGCTCACTGGTAATGATATTTTAGAACGAACCATGCAAATAGTATGGTCTGATGAAGGATCCAAACTGCTGTCGTCTTTGATCGCTGAAATCTGGTAACTGAATAACTGATGCGTAAAGCTCTTTGTTGCCAAATACACACTTTAACCATGGTATAAAAAATAGGATTGTCAAAAATAGGACATCCACGCGCATGACGTCACGCGTAGAGTTTGTATAGATGCGCATTTAAAAATACTAAGTGTGAGAAAAATATGTGTCATTTACAAAAATTTCATAATATTAAAGGAAAATATTTTTTCCTACGACCACCTAGGAAAGTGACACATATCACACTATATGGTCCTATGTACATATCACACGCGTATGAATATGAATTTACTTTCCACCCGTGTGCGAATATGCTACTTTCCGCATCAGCTGTCACAAAATGTCAAATGCATCATTTCTATTTTGATCTATGTAATGTCCATATTACTACTAAAATTGATATGATTGTTAAATTATTGAAATGGTTGTAAATTAGATCCTAGATATTTATCTTTAACAATTATTATTAAAATAATTTTAAAATAACTAAGTTATGTTTGCTTTTTATTCTGGTTTAGCACATATCCGATTAGATCATTCTATTGACGCAAAGCCTATTAGCTCAGGTGGTTAGACTATCAACTTTGCCATTTGAGACCTGGCGAGCGACCGCGTTCAAATCCTTCTGGAAGCAGAATTCTTTTTTGTTTTTTTTTTATTTTTTTTTAGTTTTATTTTGTTTAGAAAATATGAAAATTGAATAAATACGATTATTGTTGATTATTTTTTTTAAATACATTTTAATTATTATAATAGTAACCTGGTTTTACATTTTTTGATGAAATTATTTTGTGGTCGTAGGAAAAATATTGTACAGCACCTGTGTGAAAAGTGATTTTCCACACTCGTGCAATAGTCGCACTAGGCTTGTGCCTCGTGCGACAATATTTCCCACTCGTGTGAAAAATGTCACTTTCCACACTGGTAATGTAATATACTATAAAAATTACATAAAATATCCAAGGATATTGTTATGGGATAGTTAAGGAAAAGCTATGAAGCTTATTTTAAGTAACATTTTTTTTTAATGATTTATTTTTATTATACAAATTTGAATTCAGGTTTTTAATTTTGAAGAACATTTGACTTCTAAAGAATACTTTATATAACCAGGATAATGTAATGTAATCTTCGCACTCGGATTTTCTTAACAGGGGGACGCTGGAAATTTTAAAATATCACAGCATTTTTTCAGGACGTAGTCACTGACAGTTTTTTTAATTCTTTCATCAAATACATGTCCAATTTTTTTTTTTTTTAGCATCTTAAAAAATTTCACCTTTGCTATATATTGCGAAATGTTCTTCCTTCAAATGGGTAGAGTCCCCAGTTAAGAAGTCTCGGGTTGATAATCAACCAATGCGAAGTACTGCTTTGAGATCCCTCTTATAATTGGAAAGTTAAAAGTATTTGGAAATCACATGACAATTACTGAGGCCCTTCCTATGGGGCCTATCTGCATTAGTGCAAACGAAAAAATTTTTTTATCCCCATTTTTTAAAACTTTTTCCGTCTGTGTGTATGTATGCCGGCACGATAACTCTAGAACGAAAGTTCTGATTGACTTGCGGTTTTGATTTTCTTGAATAATTGCTTTTAACTTAGAACTCTATTGATTTTCAAAATTTTCGGTTCATCCTTACTACTTTAATATCAATGTTTTTAAAATCTGCCCATGCATTTCTTATGTGACTTATTTTACGCATTCCAATAATTCCTAACATTTCATACATTGCAAACATTATAATATTAGGCACTCAAACAAAGCTGTTGAGCTTACTAAGGGGGGTTGCGATTTTCATAGTTGCAACTATAGCCATTTTGGAAGCTATTTTTATTCGAAATAGAAAAATCGAAAAATAAAAAATGGAAAAATCAAAAAATCGAAAAATGTAAAAATTCAAAAATCGAGAAAAATCGAAAAAATCCATTAATCGAAAATCGAAAAATCCAAAAATTCTAAAAATCCAAAAATTCAAAAATCGAAAAATGTAATACTCCAAAAATACAAAAAATCGAAAAATCGAAATATCAAAAAATCCAAAAATCGAAAAATGTAAAAATCGAGAAAAATCGAAAAAATCCAAAAATTCTAAAAATCCAAAAATTCTAAAAATCCAAAAATTCTAAAAATCCAAAAATTCAAAAATCGAAAAATGTAATACTCCAAAAATACAAAAAATCGAAAAATCGAAAAATCGAAAAATGGAAAAATGGAAAATTTAAAAATTCAAAAATCGAGAAAAATCGAAAAAAATCCATTAATCGAAAAATTCAAAAATCCAAAAATCCAAAAATCGAAATTCGAAAAATTCAAAAATCAATGGATAAAAAATCCAAAAAGTCAAAAATACAAAAAAATCGAAAAATCAAAATATTAAAAATCGAAAAATAGAAAATTGAAAAATTGAAAAATTCAAAAATTAAAAAGTTGAAAATTGAAAAATCGAAAAATACAAAAATCATCACATGGTTGAACCTAAGTAATGCCAATGCTTCACAAACTAAAAAATTCAACGTCTTAATACTACTATCGGCTTTCGTTCCAGGTTAAATAATTCTCGTTTTTTTTTACGTTACGAGTTTACCTACCTTTGTGGTCCTGGTTCTCGATAAGGTGAAAACCACCATTTTAGCGTTTCTTGAATTTTCTGTTTTAAATTTAACTTCACGGCCTCATACCACTACGAAGGCGGATATAGGTTGAAATTTCGAGGGAGGAGGAGCATTGCCTATAACAATTCCTTTTTTAGCATATTTTTTTAATAAAATGCTCTTGGATTGCAATAATTGTATTCTCGAGCGGGGATGGGGGTGGAGGGGGGGACATGGCTGTAGGAGAAAGCGACATGAACATAATGTCTTTTTTAAATAATTTGCTTTTATTTTTACTGTTACATCCGTAAATTGCGTCCGTATTTTTTTAATGTTTTTACTAATACTACTCACAAAGAACAAAGTTTACAACATAATATAACACAAATGTCATATGCTATTTACTTCAGCGCCGCCATGACACTATGCGCAAGATTACACTAATAGCTTTAAGGTAGATCTGTGGGCTATGGCGTTCTTGTAACACGTTGCTTTATGGTTAAGGGGTTGTTTGTCTCTTTTCAGTAAGCCTCTTTAGAATTTTTATACTTCTGACAGACTGTACCCTTGTTTCAATTTCTATGTATCGATGTGGCTCAACTAAGGTGTAATCAGCTGTTTTTGTCTACTACATATTCTAGGGTACTAACCAGAGTAACTTTGGTCTTATCTGTTATTTATATAGAGAATTTTCGAAGGTGTTTTCTGTCAATATTTGACCTATATTAGTTTCCACTTTATAGTATTTAAATTGTACTGATTCTTTTATTATTTTTCCTCCTATCCAATCTTTAAAACCTTGTACCATAACTTTGTTACCTTCCATAATTATTTCTCTTGGTTTCAATTGTCTGTCAAAGTAATGTTTTTGCTTCGTTCCTATATTTTTTTAACTCCTGGTCAACTTTAGTCTGAATTTTTGGTTCAAGGACTTTAGCAGATGATATGACATTTCTTGTTACTCTGCTGAATAGTCGCTGATCTGGTGATCCCAAATCATCACTTCATGATGTATTTCTTTGATTTTAAAGTGCTACATATGTATCAGAATTATCTTTAGAACATTTATTAATCAAGTGTTGCTATAATATTTGCAAAAGAGGCCATTTGATTGAGGAAAATGTGTAAGGATATTTGGTGAGTCACATTCCAAGACTTTAAAAAGGTCTTAAATTCAGCAAAAATTTACTGAAAACCGTAGTCACATTCTAAAATCTTTGGGTTACCATGTATTGAGAACCATTCGTTGAAAATGTTTATTATTTCCAAACGAGTATCATATTTTATTTTTGGTTTTTAAATCTAAGTATCCAGAATAACTATCACAAATTAATATGTAATTGTCTTCTCCAATTTTTAAAAAATCAGTTTCAATAATTTGCCAAGGTGATGTTGGAATTTTTTTATCAACAAGTGGTTCTTTTATATTTGAATATTGCATTGACTGACAAACTGCTCATTTTTAAAAAAAATCTATCCAGAAATATGACGCTTAAGCCAGGATGACTGTCATCGATGTCTTTTAAGTTTTAGGTATTTGAGACCTTACTATTGGTCTATATATACGTTGAATAGGGTCTCAGTTCTCTTTTAGTTTAGTTTTTTTTTTTAGACCATCCATTCTTAATAGGGTGTGTCATTTTTGAGCAACTTTTTTTTTCTTTTCAACTAAAAACAGGCTAAAAACTATCAAGTAGGTGAAAAAAGAAGCCTTTAAAAATTGACTTTCAGTTCAGAATTACATATGTTCAGTACATGACTGTTTTTTTATATATGTATTACAAAAAACCAGCATTATATCCTACCTCTCTTTTATATAATAGACAAGAGCTTTGTATAAGAACAATGTATTATCTGTCTTGCTGTACCTTTATTTATGGAAAGCCTGAATTGAGATACACTACAAATTATTTGCAATAAATATCAAAAGAAGTATATATTTTTAAATAATTTGACATTTAAGAGCCATTCACATATCACAGTTGACATCTTGATACTTGACAGGCACAGCCAAGCATTGTTCTGATTTTTGCCAAATAAAATGGCCGGTTAATTATTCTATGGGGTTGCGACAGAGAACCAGTAAATTTGATGAGGGTGTTTTTGTGGCTAGGGGCGAAATAGTAGTACGCTTAATAGCACCACCATAAAAAAGTCATTTTTAAGAAAATGCTTATATATTTTTCATAAATTGGCAGGCTTGGCGACTAATTTTGAATGAAAATAGCCTCCAAACTGGCTATACGGTTGCCAAGTATGAAGGTCGCAACCCGCCTTAGAAATTTCACCTTTACTATCAACAGCTGTTGTTTGACAGGTCGTTAGAGAATGTTTGCAATTTATGGAATGTAAAGAATGTTAGGAATTTTGACGTTAGAAATAATTGGAAATGCATAGACGGATTTTAAGAAAATTGATATAAAAGTAGTTAGGATGAACTGAAAATTCTGATAACCAATAGGTTTCTAAGTTAGAAGTAATTATTCAAGAAAATCAAAACCTCTAGTCAATCAGAACTCTCGTTCTAGAATTATCGTGCCGGCATACATACACACAGACGACCAGACGAAACATTTTTTTTGCATTTTTGGACTCAGAAACGGAAACTCGGAAACGTAAAAACAGTTTTAAAAATGGGGTAAGAAAATGTTTTCGTCTGCACGAATGCAATACATAGACCCCATAGGAAGGGCCTAAGTAAAATCTTTAATATTTTACAAATTATCTACTAATTAAATGCTATCTTTTTTATCACTAGGTGGCTTTGATTGGTACGTCTTTCACGCTATTAGCAGCCGTTGAATAATGCAATCGTATTTCAGTGTTAACAATTTTGAACCAAATTATGTCCGTTATTTTTTGACTTCAAACAATCTTATGAGTACAGAAATAAGATTAATAAATTCTTCAACAGTTTTTATTTCAAATTCGGACAAAATTATAACTTAATGTTAGAGAAAGATGGCTTGATACCCTAACCTGCGCCTCCTTTATTTTCTGTTTTTAGATGTGATGTAGTTATTGTCGTTGATGGTCTTAGATGGGATATCATAAAGTCGCCATAAGTTATAAATTTTATTAGCAATTTGACTTTTTGTTTGTAGGAAACGTTTTTTCGCGATACCTTGTATAATCGAATGCTATTCGCATTGCACCGCAAGAAGTAATGGGTAGTACTTTCACCACCTGTATGCACACTCGATTATTTCGACGTAATTGCATTTTGCAGGAGAGAGAAGAGAAAAAAACAGATTAATCCAACATTTTATATAAATTTTCTCCGATGGGTCGGTTGCCACATTTCGAAGTCATCAGTTTAATTGAAAAATTGGAAAGTTTTGCGGTACTGCTCGATGTGATTTATTGCAATGACACGATTCGGTTGCATATATTTTTTTTTGTAATTTAATAACAATATCGTTTATTGCGATACAAGAAAAAGCTACAACGAGAAAATTTTAGGTTAGTTATGAATTCAATAAATTATTGAATTAATTCATTTTTGGTGTCTATTAATGAGCCGTCCGTTAATTAAAACAATACTATTTCATAATCTCTCTACAGGGTGAGACAAATTTGGGAAATTTTAGGTATTTATTGGATTAATTTTCTAGTATAAAGTTAATATTAACCTGCGCCCAGAAAGTATTTTATCACCCACAAGAATGGTATAATTTTAGTAAAATCAAATTTATTTTGTTATTTTTGGTGTGTAGGATTAACATTCCATTTGTTGAATAAAAAACTACCACTGTATTGAAAAAAATGCCATCTAAACATTTTTATCTACATTCTTTGTAAGTTGTATATTGTTAGATATTTTTTTTGGTTTAACTTACATTTGACTTGACTCCAGGTGCAAGTTCAGTGAATAATATTGAATATGGAGGGTCGTGCAAATATAAACTTACATTTGCCAAGAGATCAAGTTGTCAGAATTATTTCTCTAGTGGAAAATGAGCGGAGCCAGCGAAGTTTCCTAAATCCTTTGTAAATCCTTCAACTTTTTACTTGTAATAATATATATAATAGCCCCCTTTTTTAAAAAATTCATATTTATTATAAATTTCCTTAACCTCAATCTAATGTCAAATTCTTCTTTTTAAAAAAATCAAATGTCACTCTAACTTCATAACACCAGCAGAGCTTATTTGTGGCCTCTCCAAAGTCTTGGACATCCTGTCAAGACACCAAAGTCAAATTGTTTAAATTTATATTATAAGATTAGTCACAAAACTAATTTAACATATTCAATTTAACTAATGTCAAATTTAATTATTATTAGCTCAACCATCATTGTAACTACGTGTCTTCCATCATATGTCAGTTGTCAAACGTCGTAAATCTCCACCATTTTCTCATTTAACTTCACCGTTGGATGACGAAAGTGTCATAAGTGAATTTTTCCAAAAAAGTTAATATATTTAATGATATCCCTTAAGCTTAGGCTCAAGGGTGTACACGAGCAGGACTCCGTCTACCCCTTTTGTACTGGGGATAGGGGGAGTAGCTGTATTTCACCTTTCCAAAAAGTAACACTTTCCACATGGTGCCTTAAGCACACATGTGGAACTTCAAAATTTATCTTGTTCGAAACCACCTTCATCAGATGGAGGCAGGCGAAATTCAAAACTAGAACTGGATCCAACCTCGAATGAGGAAGGCAGTGTGTACCATTTTTTACAATTTTTACATTTTATAATTTATTTAAATTTTACATTTTAATTCAACATACTTATTTTTCTGTGGACACATAGTGGTAAGACACCTAGCATTTCTATAAAAAACGTTTTGTTATACCTTAAATTATTATTGCAGATTGTACCTACTCACTTACAAAAAATTTTTTGCCTGATGATGACCTTTTAGGTCGAAAGCGCTTGCAACCTAATAAATTTATGTGGTCGACAGACTTTGAGCTTTTTACTTCCCTTTAATCTACTTCGGACCACTTTGAGAAATGGATAATATTTGGAATTTATGTTTTTTTTTAAATTTCTGTTTGCACTCCGTTAAAATTATCAGCAATGGCGGCAACACCATAGCCTTGTCCTTCCAATTTTTAAGAATCGATGCATAATTCCTAAAGATTTGATTAGTAGCCAACCCTTTGGATTTTTTAATTTGGGATTTAATTCGAAATATCTCTTTATTTTTAATTTTTATTTAAACACTCAAGTTTTTTAAATTTTTAATATTATACCTAATTTTTTCTGATTTTTTTGGTTCTAACCCCTGAAACCCTCCTCTCAAATACGGCCCTGAAAAATTATTAAAACATTTGGAAAATTGAAATACAGAGCAATTGAAAAAGCTCTCATAGGGCAATCGAATTTATGTATTCTTCAATGAAAGTTTCTTTATTTGACTAAATAGGACCACTATCATTATTGTTTTTTTGTTTAATACTTTTAATACGTACCTGTATAATTTATTTATTTTTTTTTGAAAATACTCCTATTCCTAACACAATCATGTAATTTATATTAACATTTTTAGATGTTCGATAGTATAAAAAGATTAGAAAAATTTTGATTAAGGTTCAACTTATTTCTGTTTTTTTTTTTTTTTTGTAAAAATCAATGGACAAATAAAACAAATTAAATCATGTCAGAGGATTAAGAATTGTTTAAAATTCTGTTTATAAGAATATACAGATGTACCAACCGTTAGTCAGAAGTTATAAAAAAACAAAGAAAAATTATTTTATTTACAACCATATATGTAATGTTGTCATTGAAGGTTGGGAAGTGTCACATTACACACCTCTACTTCCCGTCCTCATTTCATCTATTCTAGATGAATATTTTTTATATTTAAAAAAATAACACATTTTTTTGACAAATTTTATAATGCCCATTTAATGGCAAACAATAAAAAACAACAATGAACTAAAATACAACAAACTACTTATTGATATTTATTATTCGCGAATTTAATATCCGGCTTTATCTGACATTTATTTATATTGGTGACAGTTGTTTACCCCGTAATCACAGTAACAATATATTTACTTGATTCTGAGAAAACCGCGCGCTTGGTAATTTGCCGTTAAATGTAATATTTTAGGTATGTTCAGAACGAAAGAGAGATTTATTAACTTTGATCGAAATATTATGGTTGTAAATAAAATAGTATACAAACCTCGGTAGGAAGTTTCATTCCTGTCTCGAGATCATAGCTAACCTCGACGCTTCGCGTCTCGGTGATCTAACTAATCTCACGACAGGAATGAAACTCTTCCCACCTCGGTGTGTAATATACTATTTTAACAATCAAATATTTTTGTTTTGTTTTTCACTTATAATGAATATAACTATTTCGCAAAATAAATTGTTTAAACGGAAACAAAACTAACCTAGCACAACAAACAAGAAAATGTAAAAAGACAATGCTTTGAAAATAAATAAACTCTTTCCTCGTCCAGAAACCCGTCAGGATTTTTAAGACACACTATACATAAGCCACGCTGGTGATACGGTAATATAGACCGTAGAATGATAATATAGAATGATAATGTAGAAAGATAATATAGAATGATAATATAGAATGAGAATATATACAGGGTGGCTCACGCTCAATGGGAAAACGACCAAAGATATAAAAAATTCGTTTGGGAGGAATACGTAGGTTACAGACGGCTACAATTTAAAATTTGTTAGATGTATACAGGATGTCCCACATAAGAAAAAAAAATTAGTTCATTAAAAATTATTAAACAAGAGTAAACAATTAATTTCTGGGAGACTTTTTTTCCTTAAAAATTCAAATAAATCGAAAACTAATAATAATAGTAATAGGGAACCTTTAGTTAACTGACATTATTTTTGATGTAGTTTTTAATTCTAAAATAAAAAACAGGGTGTTCCATTAAAAATAATATAACTTTGTATATTTTGTATAACTTTTTATATTAAATTAAAGTGTTACAGTTAAATATCGCCAAAAATATTTATTTTATAAAAAAAGTTTCAGACAAAAGTTTTATAGTTTTTTGGGGGAAATATTTTGGCTAAATTAATTTTTTTATGAATGATCATAATATGGCCATGTCGAGGTAGACTTTTTTCTGAAAGTTCATAAAAAAATAAACTTTTTAAGGAAACATTTTTTTATTGGACTTTTACTTATTGGGTAACATCTACTTAAAAATTTTGCTGAGCGAATAAAAAGTTAGCCATTTTATGGTCAGCTATAAAAAACGATTTTAGCCAAAATGTTTTCCTCAAAAAAACTATAAAACTAAAAAACTGAAACGTTTTTTTTATAAAAGGCGGTATTTAAATGTAACACTTTAATTTGAATACCCGGTAGAATGATAATATAATATAGACCGTAGAATAGATGAAAAAATGAATGAGCTAAATGTATGGGAAGGAGTAGGGCATCCAAATGGTGGCACAATAAGCCGTATGTGCTTCAGTGTCGCCATGCGAACACCACAGAAGAAAAATAAGGAAAATGATGCTAGACCCAAGCTTGATTGAAGGGAGCCACTGGCTGGATCCATTCCTGATTAGGAGATCTGCCGGAGCCCCTCAGGAGGGAGTAGGGGAATCTCTGAAGGGATGCAAGAAAAGTTAATAGGAGGTGATATGATATATAAAATAAAGGTAACAAATCTGACAAAAATCAACATTTTCTTTTTAAATTAAAGCCACAATTGACAATAGTGACCCATTAGTGCGTAATTGCTCGATAAATCGTTTTGTGTTACAGACATACAAATAAATTTCAAATAAGAGTTATATGTATATTAAAAAGGCATATTTTAAAAATATTTTTGTATATGGAACACTATATTATTTTAGCCAATTATACATATACATGGCGTCCTATCTGTGCCTATATAATCGATAGCTGTTTTATTATTGGAGGTAAGAAGAAATTTTTAATACACAAGTTGTACGTTATTTTACAATTATTCATAAATATACAGGGTAGTGTATAAATGATGGGTGAACCAAACTTATACTTTTTTAGACTTAACAATCTGGATAACACCAACACTTTTAATGCACTTGAAATTCCTAAATTGTTTTATATTTTCAATAATTTGATATTATGTATACAGGGTGTGCCTAAATGCAAGATTACAATATTTTCAATTTTTCAAATGTAATACTATAAATAATTATCTTTATTTTTTATTTTGTTTAGCATTTTTTATACACATACGCAAGTTTTCTCAAGATTTTGATGGTTTTATTATAAAAATTAACATTTTTTTAATTATAATTGGCTTTAGAAACCTTGGTCAGTTACAAAACTACAAATAGATTTTTATAATTCTTCAAATAAAACATCTATTTTTACTTAATTCTTCTGCAAATCAAAATGTTTTGTTTTCTTATGATCATCAGTAGCTGTAGGTTATAGAGTTTAAAACCGCTAGATATTTACAATTAAAAACAAAAGAACAAACGCCTAAAATTTTTGTTAATCCATTTTTTTTTAATATTGAATGGTTTTCTGTTCTGCCGACGTCGCAAAAATTTGTTTATACTAAAATAATATAGAGAGTTTTGCAGTTGAAAAAATTGAGTAAATTGAACTTAAAATTAGCTATATTTAAGACGTGTTTCAAGACACTCTGTATAAAATAAACCAGTTCTATTACCACTATTCGTTAGCTTTGTCTTATATGTCTGTATTTTAAACAATTTTGAATACATTGCTAACCAACCTAATTGATAATTTAATTTGGGGTTGTTTGCATCATTCTCTAATTTCGCAAAAAAATAATTGCTTGGCAACCTTGTAATATTTCTTAAAAATATTTTGGGATTGAATACAGTGTTGCCAGAACAATTTAAACTTGAAATAAAATACAGGGTGTTCTATTTAAAAAAGGCAAAAAAGTAATATCCTGTATATTTACAAATATTTTTAAAATGTCTTTTTCGAATCCATATAACTTTTATTACTGAGGCCCTTCCTATGGGGTCTCAGTTTTGCATTTGTGAAGACGAAAAAATTTTCTTACCCATATTTTTTAAAACCGATTATTCTGAGTACGAAAATGCAAAAAAAATTTTTTGTCTGGTCGTCTGTGTGTATGTATGCCGGCACGATAACTCTAAAACGAAAGTTCTGATTGACTTGCGGTTTTAATTTTCTTGAATAATTACTTCTAACTTAGAACCCTATTGATTTTCAGAATGTTCGGTTCATCCTAACTACTTTAATATCAATTTTCTTAAAATCCGCCTATGCATTCCTTATGTGACAATTTTAGGTGTTCCAATTATTTCTAACGTCAAAATTCCTAACATTCTTTACATTTCATAAATTGCAATTATTCTATAACGACCTGTCAAACAACAGCTGTTGATAGTAAAGGTGAAATTTCTAAGGCGAGTTGCGACCTTCATACTTGGCAACCATATAACCAGTTTGGATGCTATTTTCATTCAAAATTAGTCGCCAAGCCTGCCAATTTATGAAAAATATATAAGCAGTTTCTTAAAAATGACTTTTTTATCGTGGTGCTATTAAGCGTACTAATATTTTGCCCCTAGCCACAAAAACACCTTCATCAAATTTACTGGTTCTCTGTCGCAACCCCATAGAATAATTAACGGGCCATTTTATTTGACAAAAATCAGAACAATGCTTGGCTGTGCCTGTCAAGTATCAAGATGTCAACTGTGATATGTGAATGGCTCTTAAATGTCAAATTATTTAAAAATGTATACTTCTTTTGATATTTATTGCAAATAATTTGTAGTGTATCTCAATTCAGGCTTTCCATAAATAAAGGTACAGCAAGACAGATAATATAATGTTCTTATACAAAGTACTTTTTTATTATATCAAAGAGAGGTAGGATATAATGCCCATTTCAAATTTGGATCAATTATGATACCGAGGTATTTTGTTGTGTTTTTCATTTTAATTATAAAGTTGTCATTTATTTGTATGTTGAAAGAAGGTCTTTGTAAATTACATCTCTATGGATCTACTTTAACACAAAAATAGTTTTGAGGCTATATAAGTTGCTATAACCTATCGTCGTTCGTCACATAGTAAGTAGTATTACTATGACATCAAGTAATTTTTTAAAATAAAGTACATGATCTCAAAACAAATAATCTATAATAAATGCGGATAAAACGAGGGGTAAAATAATAAATTAAGGAAAATACTTAAAAAGGGCAGGTTTAAAGAGTATTATCACAAGAAAGTATATCTGTTCTGTTTATTTATCAAGTATTGTTTGAGGTTACTTTTGAATACATTAATTGTTTTTTTTTTAATTTTTGTAGGCAGTCTTTTAAATTTTTTAAACCTATAATAAAAATTGTATTTTGGGAACTTTTAGTGATGGCTTGCCGTACATGAAAGTCAGATTGGCTTCTTGTATTATAGTTGTGATATTGCGAATTATATTGAATTTTTTTCTAATAGATCTGATGCGATGGTAATATGTCATATTTATTTTATAAATAAATATCAGTCTTGTACTTAACATAATTCTGAACTGAAAGCCAATTTATTTCTTTTAACATAGTTGCAATAATCATCCTTCTGTCCTTTATTAATAGAATATAAATAGGCGAAGTAAGGAGCCCAAATATTTTACATGAGCAGGCTTAAGAGGTAAAGGGGCCAATTATCATTGGATAAATTGCTCGAACAAGTTTTTAAACCCTAATCAAAAGGCGATATAGAATGGTTTTAAAAATCAAGGCTTGTGAAAATCATCACATGGTTTAACTTAAGTAATGTCAATGCTTCACAAACCAAAAAATTCAACGTACTAATACTACTATCGGCTTTTGGTATTTCGTTCCAAGTTAAATCATTTCTCGTTTTTGTTACGCTACGAGTTAACCCTAATGGGCCTTAGTCTTGATAAGGTGGGAACCACCATTTTAGCTTCTCTCGAATTTGAAACTTGTTTGGGTGCCTTTAACACAAATTGAAATATCGAGGAATTACGCAGTAATGGTACACCCTGTATAATTTATTTGATTCAAAGAATATGTTATCTAAATCACCTTTACCTCTACAGTGTTCGCATTTTTTACTGGATATAACATTTTCCCACCGGATAACGTTTGTGTTCAAATTTAAGTCTGATGATTGTAGTAAACGATTGTAATAAATCTACAAGAAGTATTAACTGCCAATATTCTGAGGTACGCTCAGATTTTGATTTTGCGAGTAACACAGTATGATTAATCAGCCATGCATTAGACGTAGTCCGGATGTGAATTTCCAATATTAATACTATTTTTAGCAAGTTTATGGACATGTTCATTTTCTACAAAGCATATATTTTATTGAATATCAATAGTTGCCAACATTTAGGGTTTCTGCTCCAATACTATCAATGCAGGATCTGTATCGTTATTATTGGTATGTACGCACTTAAAATGATTTACATTTGAAGAAAGGTATTCTCATTTTTTTTTCTTTTTTGATTTCACAAAATTTCAAAAAGATTTTGGATTTTCCACCATGTTTTATTTAAAATATTAGATATATTCTTAAATTTTGCAAATTTTCAAGATAATATCCATAAAGTGTTAAATAATGAGTTTTACATATTATTTTGTATTTATATGATTACATTTTTACAAAGAAACATACTTTTCTATTTTTTTTCCAAAACGTATCATAAAAACGTTACCTGCAATATCAACATCAACAAACCCAATAAATCATCCCACTTGATTCAGTTTACTCTTGCAGTATCTAGAAGATGAATATTTAAAACTTTATGAAAGCTATTTATGGGACAAACATACATCATCTCAAAAATGGTCAAAACGGATACAGGGGATCCCAAAACTTAAAAATAAGTCAAAAACTAGAGGGCGAAAAAATCTTGATTTCTATACTTTCTTTACTGGTTATAGGAAAGTAAAAAATAGTATGGCGTTTCACAAAATTCTGTACGTTTAGTAATGATAGAAATAAAACTTTTGTGACTATTTTCAACGATATTTGTATCTTAATTGTATTCATATTCGTGAAAAATGAACCAACAACTCTACACCCGATAACGGATTAACAACCAACAGTCCGTCCAGATCTGACCTTTGCGCTCGACCGATATAAATTCGTCGTGATTCTACTGGGTATCTTTGAAATTCAGTCAATTACAAATATGACACGTTCCTCACATCTTCGCCATAAAACGAAACCATGCGCGGCACGAACGATTCGATAACAATTTTTGACGTTCAACTTCGATCTCAGCCATATTTAAAACGTTCGTTTACTGTAACGAAAATGATGCTAAAGGTAAAAACGACGGGCATTTGGTTCACGTCTTCGCGGTATCGATTTTATGAGAATCTTAGGTGAAAAGTTGAATTTTTATAGGGATCTTTAACGAGCCCAACATCTATGGTCTACTGCGAACTCCTTTTTTGTAAGAATATCGAAACTAAACTATTTTATCTTATAAAGAAAAGATACAATTATATTTAATAACTAAAAATGGTACTATAATATCAAACAGAACGCTTTCTTTTGGTTCTTTACCAAACACTTTTTATTTTTTATCCTTAGCATATTCCTAACATAACAAGAGCAAAGTTACCCTAATGGGTTCTGTCGAAATCTCATAAATAAGGTCCTAAGTATGTCGTCCGTCGTTATATCTTATATTTGGCCATCCTGTATTATAAACAAATCTATCGTGAGGCTCTACGATAAATTGATACGGCAATCCTTTAGGTAATCGTGATTGTACGACCGATTGATCTCTGGATATGATTTAATCTCGGTTCAATGGTTACAAAGATCAGTTGAAGTCTGGTGGTCCTTTGATCTCGTTGCAATAGTTACAAGGGCCCGTTGACCTCCGGAGATCCGTTGGTCTCGTTGCAATGGTTACAGAAATCCGTTGACATCTGTAGAAACGTTGATCTCGTTTTAATAGTTACAGACATCCGTTGACCTCTGTAGATATGTTGATCTTGTTGCGATGGTTACAGAGATCTGTTGATTTCCTTGCCATGGTTACAGAGATCCTTCGATCTCGTTTCAATTATTATAAAGAGCTGTTGATCTAAAAGAAGAAGAGCGTCAAAAACTAGCCAATAATATAATGTTATTTAATGTACAGAGGGCAATGATGATGAGGAAACCAGGAGTGCCCCAAGGTTTGTTATTTTTATTATTTATAAATGATATCTCAGAATGTGTCAAATTTGCCAAATTTTTATGCTTTGCTGATGACATAAAGTGCTACCTAGCAGTTTCATCTTTTGAGGATTGTCTCAAATTTCATTCTGATCTGGCTAGTAGGCTTGATGAGTGGTGTGCTAATAATGCTATGGAACTAAACGTCACTAAGTGTCACTCGATATCCTTTACTAGGAAGATCAACAGGATTGGTTATCAATATAATATCATGGGTACACCAGTGGACACTGTTGCCACCATTCGAAATCTGGGTGTTATTATGGACTCCACGCTCTCATTTGTCAATAAAATTGACATAATAGTTAGTACCCAGAGTACTTGGTTTGCTTGGTTTTATAAAGAGAAACACATCATACTTTACAAGTATTAATTCTATCAGATTATTGTACTGTAGTCTTGTTAGGCCTCTACTAGAATATTGATCTTCCGTCTGGAACCCCCAGTATACTTGTCACATTCATAGATTAGAACAGGTTTAGGAGAAATTTCTTCGCTTCTTAGCGTTTAAATCAAATATTCCACGGATAAATGACTATTCCTATGATTTTGCGGCACAGCAAGAGACATTCTTCTTACCAACTTTGAGAATAAGAAGAGATCAGGCAGATCTGAAATTATTTTTTAAGCTTATTAATTATATGGTTAACTGCCCTACCTTGATTTCAAGCATGTTGTTGACAGCCCCAACTAGAAGCACAACATCAATAAACAGCCCTACATGATAATTAATACTGGCCTCAATTCATTCATGCCTAGAGTTTCAAGAAGCGCTAATGCTTGTGCTGATATTTTTTTAATTCAAGCTTTTCTAATTTTGTCAGGGTGTTAAAACTTACTGTAACTTAAATTCCCTAGTCTTAATATTAGTTTAAATTCCCTAGTCTTAATATTAGTTGTTTCGATTTTGTACATGTTAATATATTTATGATTTTTGCTAGTTTATTAGTTTATCTTTATTATGACATAATATTTAGATTGACTCTAGTTGAGATTTTTTGTTTTTATTTGTAACTTTGTACTGAAAGTGGGCAAGGCCCATAAATAAATAAATAAATAAAGTAGTCGATTTTCTGTTTTTGGCTCTGGTGCCTTTATTTTCATAAAACGCAAAAAATGGAAATAAGATTTTTTATTTAACTCTAGCACAAGAATTTACATTTCTGTAGGTAAATTTTTAATCCAACACGTGTCTGAATGGCCTCTATCAAGATTATTATATTCGTTGATCTCGTTTTAATGATTACGTGAGCTCTGGAGATCCGTTGACTTCGCTGCGATGGTTAGAGATCCGTTGGTATCTAGAAAACCGTTAATCTCATGGTAATAAAAATCCCAATTTTCCAAATTATGGATGTTTTGTTGTTCCCGGACAATGATCGATACCCGATTGACCGACACCCAATTGGCCGTCATCCAATTGACTGACGGGCCATTTGACCGACATGTCAATTTACCGATTTTAATACCTGAAATGGCCGCACAGGTTAGGTAATTGGTTTAAGTTTTTTACATTTTAATTTTTTTTTTTTGCTTTTTTTTTTTTTTAAATAATTTGCGATGGCTTTGTCTAGGCCGCATATACTAAGCAGATAAATTATTGTCCTATCGGTCAATTGGATGTCGCTCAATTGACCTGTCGGTTAATCGGATATCGGTCAAACGACCCACGCTCGTTTTTTTTATATGCTTACAGGTGATATGTTATGTCTGAAGATTTCTTCTTAATTACGGAATAATTAAGTATTGCAAACGTAATAATAATTTTATTATTAAATTTTTAATATGTCGAGATACATAGTCGGACGCAGATAGTTGTTTTCTAGCGTGACTTTGAGTCATTAGTCTTCTTTACCTCTTAACATTAAAATCATTCAAAATATTTGAATAAATAAAATGCAAAAACAAAATGAAAGATGATATAAGAATATCAAAGGAATCCAACTGAATAGATTCAATATATTGATAATAAATAATCTATTCAAAGTAGAAGATGCAGTTAGTTGGGTTCCGTCAAAAGATAATAATTAAGGTTCGCATAAATCTGAGAAGTAGAGATTAACAGTATTATGTTCTACGAAAATTTAAGAGAAGAGAGTAAAATTTCATACTAAGGGAATTTTTACCTTCACGGTTTTAATAAACATACAACCAATTTGAAATAATATGTATGTCTTAAAACGTTATGGTACTTGTGGCTTTTAAACCAAATCATCATAAAAACACAAAATTATAATGCCAGTTTTATGACAAATAACAGAGTTGTGAGTTATCTGGATATTTAAAGTATTTAAATAAAAAAAGAACTTTTTTCACATATTATTTGTACAAAAATGCACAAAATTATGGCATTGATTTAAAAAAAAATATAATTTGTTTATAAAATTCCTATATATTCTAGATCGCCGGGAATCCACTTGGCAAGAAGTGTCAAATCTCTCTCCTATAGTTAAGTCATATTTGACTCAGTGGGACTCTTTTATCCTGGATAAAGGTTTATTAAAGCGAGTACTAGAGAATAATGATGGTTCCGAAACCAGAAAACAGTTGGTCATTTCAAAGACTAGAGTAGCCAAAGTACTTTGTCAGTTACACGACAGTCCATCAGAAGGACACATCGGAGTAAGAAATGTACCACGTGTGCTATGAGTAACGGACCCCAACGAAAAAGAAAGGCCCCCAAGAAGCAGTACAACGTCGGTAGCCCATTTGAAAGAATTGCCTTAGATATTGCTGGACCATTCCCCATCACCGAGGATTGTAATAAATACATGATGGTGGTTATGGATTATTTCACGAAGTGGTTGGAAGTCTACGCCATTCCAAATCAAAAGGCCGCAAGTGTTCCAGGCGTATTAATAAAAAAAATTATTAGTCGATTTGGAGTGCCCTTGGAGATCCACAGTGACCAAAACAGAAATTTTTAAAGCCAGCTTTTCCGAGGAATCTGTGACAGACTAGGCATAAGGAAAACCCACAGTCGGATGGAATGGACAAGCGAATGAATGAAGAATTGGCAAATACCTATCAAAAGTGGCTTCCCACTGTCAAATCACGGTCAACTAGAAATATAAAAGTAAATATCCTCTTTTCGCTGTCAACTGTCAATTTGTCCAATCTGACATGAGAATTGAATTCAGCTACCTCAAAAACCCAAACTCTCAATGTGAAAAGAGGATATTTACTTTTATATTCCTCATTGACCGTGAATTGACAGCTATCAATGGTCAATTTGTCCAATCTGACATGAGGATTGAATCCAGTGACCTAAAAAACATTACCCTATATATTATAATAATTAAAATATGCTTTTGACATCTGTAAATAGTATTTGAAATGAATAGTTTTGCAACGGGTCAGGGGAGCTTTGGCAGCTCCGTAGATGCCAAAATATTAATTTTGGCACTTTGTGCCCATAGAGACTTTTGTTCAGGATGACAAAATCTACAACATATCAAATATTCAGACAATTTGACAGAAACCCAATTTCCATAAGATTATTGCGGGGTCCTTTGAGGAGTGACCTTTAATCTACGAGTATAAGACCTTACAAACGGATCGTCTGAGATATATCTCCAGAATATGTAGTGTTTACTTAGAATCATCCCTGCTAGTACTTAAGGCGAGCTCTGTTGTGTAAATGGCTCTGTTTGGGTTGATGTTAATGTCTCTGGGGCTTTTTTCAAGGTTTCTCTTGGTGTACCACCGGGCGTGAGCCCTTCTATTGTCCAGGAAAACTTTTTAAATTTACATTCTTACGTAGTTCCATTAATTTTGGCATCTGCTTCAGTGAGGTCACTTTTAAATTCTAATGTCACAAGATTTATTCTAGTTTCAAAGTGCTGTCAATGAGTACCACATCATAGACGGACAACACCACTTAGTACTTCCAGAATTGTTAGCTTCCCTTCGACATCTTTCTCTGAACCAAGTATTAAGATGAGTGTCTTACCAAGTAAGGACAGATTAAACCCTAACTTTGTCTGTAAAGATTTTAACCCCATTTAAGAGGTTTATTGGTATCTGCTGCCTTAGTCTCTGGGTTGACTTTGGGTGGCGTCATCAATTGAAGGATATATGGAAATAAGCAATGACTTGTAAATACATCTAGTCCTGAACCCAAGATGTCTACGTCATGAAGCAACTACCTCTTTTTGAATAACTCCATTGCCAAAAATTTTAAGGATATTTTTATTTAGCAATGGCCCTTTAGTTTAATTAAGAGGGTCGTCTTGTTGATTTAAGTCCCAAAAGAAAACTCAAAGTAGAACCACAAAATTCAAATAATTACAATCAACAAATGGTTGGATGTAAATAACTGAACATAGCCAGTATCTCCTAATATTACCTGAACAATATTCTTAGTTTCATTTTTTGTTTAAATAAAAAATAATTTTTAAAGTTATTTCACTACATATAATTTAAGTTTGATCATACAAATGAAACTAGACACCAGGTTACACACTTTATTCGGTATTCTCAAAAAAAAAAAACAGTTTTTTAGAAAGGATACTTTCACGGAGGTGAGAACACAATAACGGAGGTGATAAAAACTGGCATATTGAAAATTTTAATGGCTAGTGGCTTGCAAACTGAAGGTATATTTAAATATTATTGGTAGGTATAAAGGTATTTTTGAAAGCGTAATAAACTTTTTTATTTTAAATTTCAAATTATTTATTGAAAATGACAAGTAAAAAATGTTTGACAAAAGTATGAATCTATAACAATAGCAACAAACAATTGTCTTGAAACGGAGGAACTTAAAACTTGTTTTTAGCTTTTTCACGTTTGATATAAAACAAAACTAAACATACTAAAAAATTAAACTAAACATACTAAAAAAAAATAAAACTAAATTAAGTAAATGAACGACTGACAACTTAAAACGAAATCCTAATTCAGGTATTAGTCAGTCTGTTGGTTTATTTTCTCAGTATCTTTTATTAAAGGTTTTTCAATATATCGTCATTCAAATTAAATATGTATTGCTCTCGGTTATTTACACAAGGCATGTCAAGAATTTCTAAAATGTCACTATTATCTATAGGATATGTTTCTTCGTTTTCTGGGAACACAAATTTATTTGCTCCAAACACTCGTCTCATGTATTTTATTGTGCAGAAATCATGAAATACTTCTAATACTAGGGCTACAAAATTTTTAACTTTTTTTTTTTTCGTTTAATTTGTACGAGAACATAGTTATTCACTTGATTATCTTTGTTTTTGGTATTTGTTTCTAAAACGTCTTCATCACTTTCACTTCCTGTATCATAATTTGAGCTACTACTGGAAAAAACTTCTGAATATCTAACCCTATTGCTAGACATAGTATGTAATTCTTCAACATTAAAATTTCCTAGTTTGTAATGAGGGCACCTAACAATGCAGTCTAAGCATGACAACTTTCTAACTTCCATGAATGGATTTGTCTTTTCCCAAATGTATTCATGGGTTTGCATAAGTCCTTTAAACTTTGGTAATATTTTGGGTAAACATGCTTCTATGGAATCCAAGTTATCAAGAGATAATCCATAAATGTTGATGCCCTTGCATTTTTCAGATACTTGCAACAAAAATGAATCAAAATCTGGAATGTCTATGACACTCGCCACTAGCGAATCTGCTGTCCTCTTCAGACAGCCTCCTACTGCGTCTGGCGCGCCCTTACCATGGCCCTTCTCACTAAAATGCCATCGAATTACCTGGAAGTTCAGCAGTTTTGGTAAATAAGCTGCTACTAGCCACATCATTTTGCGATTAATTACATCCATTTTAGTTTTTAACTCGGTAACTACCGGCTCCAAATGTCCCATGATAGCGACAGGATCGTGACGTAAATTAGCAGAGATAGTACAAAAACAAGTTATTAAATGTTTTTCTTTGTCCAAATGATACGTAACTACTGTGTGGAGTGAAAGCTGAGGCTTAGATCCTCCAAAATGAGCTGATGTACCTCTTCTCCATACTTACAGTTGTAATTTTTGAGAGAAATCTAAGTGGAACAAAATTTCATCAGACCTCAGATTCTTTTTAATAACTTGAATAGTTCTCTGTTGGTGAATAATATTTCTGACATGAAGTAAAAACGGATTTACTGCTTGATGAAACAGATTTATCAATTCTTGTTTAGTTGTTATTATTTAATTGTTTTGCTGCATAATTTTGGCTGGCCTTTTATAATTATTTCAACCCTTTTGGTAACCCACTTTTCGTACAATATCGTGTCTTCAACTTCAGAATCTTCTATCCGTATTTTAACTCTAAAGTCCCTACATAATAAACAAGACCGCTCTAAACACTTTTCATCAATTGTGTCTCCAGGGCAGCTCAGTCTTGCAAACATCTTGAGGGGTATTTTCAGCAACCATACCTAAGATTCTTAATTTTTTTACAATCAAAGCAAAGTTTGTATGCATAATACATAAACATGTATTGCGTTTGTCGACAGATGGTTGGACAAAAAGTCGTATAGCTAATTGGGATACGGTTTCTGTTTATAAATATCTTGTAAAGGTTTCTTAATGTGTCATTTAATAATCTTTTTTGTCTTTTTATTTTATTACGTCTTACATAGTCCAGTTTTCCTGGACAAACCCGGCTACATTCATCTGTCTCAAGAAAATTCTGAATGAGTATTTTAATTTTGTTATTATTGCTGGTTTTAAATCGCACAAAGCATGATATTTCTTGCTTCAGCTGAGTTGTTTTCTTAAGCTTTGAAAAACGTTGCCCGAACACGTTCTTCCAAAATACACGTTTTTCTTTATCGCTTCTCTTTTGTTTGTAGTTTTCTGTTAATTGTGTTCTCATTACTTCACCAAATATTAATCGTCTTTTAACTGCAGGGCTAACTTTTTGGTCTTCTAGTAAGTTTTCAACAACCTTTAATGGGGTAGACTTTTTGCTTTTATGCTTACCTTTCAGCCTTTTTAATTTTTGTTTATATTTCAGCTTCTGTTTCTTTTCGTTATGTAGTTTTTTCTGTAAATCTTCCAATTTCTTATTAAGTTTTTGTAGGTTTCTTCTTCTTCGTAAGCGTCCATCTCGGGTCCTGCCATCTTCATTTTGATTTGAAGGTCCAGGTTGATTATCAAGCTGGGCAGGACTTGGAGGTGGAGTTTCTTCAGATAGTTTTCTTAACAGGTTTTGTGTTTGTTTTTTTTGTTGTAATTTAATTTGCTGCTCTCTCTCCATTTTTTACGTTGTTTTCTTTTTTCTCTCTCTGACAATTCTGCTATATACTTGATTTTTCCTTGTTCTCTGCGTCTTTTCCATCGCTCTCTTTCCTTTCTCTTTTCTTCTTCATATTTTACAGGATTGCTTCTTCGTGCCTCTCGTAACTTTCTCATTGCTTCTCGTTGTCGTTGTTTCTGCTTTTCATGATCTGTTTTGGACGGCATATTAAACCTAAACAAATATTATTGTTAACAATACAAAAATATTCAGTGTAGAACAAAGCAAGATATATAAAATTGTATACTTTTATTCAACAAAGTATTAAAATAATGTACTATAAAAATATTTCAACTCCGTGAAGCAAACCTCAACTCCGTGAAGAAACAAAATCACGGTGTTGAGATTCACGGAGTGTAGGATTTGGCCAAAAATATTAATAAAAGTGCTTAAAATAATCTACATAAAATTCTAAATTTTTATATAAACAATTATAAATTGTAATGGGTATTTATGTTAAATTTGATCAAATAAGTAAACTATAATTACCTTGATTTTTATATTCACAGAGTTGAGACTTATGAATATCCAACAGCACTGTTAACAATAACATCTTATCTGCTTAAGCTCTTAACTAAAACTGACCCATATATCTTCCCCTCCCATAAAATATACTTTTGGTAAATGCCCCTGTAATTTGCCAAGGTCAAATAACAGTGAAATATACATTTTGTCATTTTTTAAAGAGTTGATCACGGAGTTGAGGCAAAATTAGGATACACGTGGAATTTAGCAAATTAAAGAAGCAAAAGTAAAAATATATTTTTTTTAATAATGGGAAGATTTGAACGAAACTTTATTGATTATAAAGTTGAAGAAAGAAATTGAAATAATATTATACTTTGCTTACAAATGAAATATTTCATTATAAAAATGGAGTAGGTACACTTCACGGGGTTGAGAATTTGGACTTTTAGCGATATGTACAGAAAAAAAAACGATATTTACGTTAAAAATATAATAAACCAAATCAGAGATGTTTTGAATAATTTGAGATATATTTAAAGCAAATTGAGGCATGTAATTATCTCTAAAACCTAGAGTACACAAAAAATAACACTTCGTGATAATCACCCATATACATTTTCCACATACATCTAACTCGAAATATTTTTCTATATATTCATTGCCAACGAAAATACTGAAAAATTAAAATTTTATCTTTGCCTCCAATTTTTCCATTACGGTCCATTTTAGAGAAATCATGTAAAAAACAAAAATTATAGAGATCAATATCACAAACATCTTGTTAAACAATTTTCTTAAAAATCAGAATTTTTTTAATTTTTTAAAATTTATGGAATACGGACCATTTTAGGAAAATTTTGTAAAGAACAAAAATTATAGAAAGAAGTAAGTTTTATTTAAACAATTTTCTTCTCCAAACATAAATAACGGATATATTCCATGAAATATAAAAACGACTTCCTATAAAGTACCCCCAGATGTTCCGACTCTGCCCAAAATCGTAATCATTTCCCCTTAGGCCGGAATAAAGCTTAAGTTTAAAATTTAGTGTTTTTTTCTGTATCCGTTTTTGAGTTTTCTTCAAAATTCGAAATTTACACTTTTTCTCAAATATCTCGAATACGGTCCATTTTAGAGAAATTACGTAAAGGGCAAGAATTATAGAGAATTATATCTCAAACTTTTATTTGATCAATTTTTATAAAAAATAGAATTTTTTTACATTTTGTCAAATTTCTCGAATACGGACCATTTTAGGAAAATTTTGTATGGAACAAAAATTATAGAAAATAATATAAGAAGTAACTTTTATTTGAAGAATTTTCCAAACGTAAATAACAGATATATTTCATAAAATATAAAAATGAACCCCCAGATGTTCCTACTCTGCCCAAAATCTAATCAGTTCACTGCAGGCCAGAATAAAGCTTAAATTTAAAATTTGGTGTTTTTCTTTGTATCCGTTCATGAGTTATCGTGGATACAGACACACACACAGACATCATCGCGAAAATTGTCAAAACGGATTCAGGGGACCTCAAAACGTAAAAATCTGTCGAAAAAAATCATGATTCCTATACTTTCCTTATCTGTATGCAGATAGAAAAGCAAAAACAGTATCTTCTTTGACTTAGTTATTTTAGTATGTCAACACTAAATCTGGGCCACCCACCTTGTCCTGTAGTGTCACCGTGTGTATTTAATTCACACTAGATTTGTTATAAAAACCACACTTGGTTCAAGATAAAACTCGCACTGAGTTATGGCACTATCTGTAATCACATGTAAATTAAATCCATATAAAAATGTTCTAGATGTTTGCCAACACTATAAAAAAACCAGTATCTTTTTGTCTTGGTAATTTAACAAGTCCACACTGAACCTCAAACCCGCACTGTGTCCTAGACTCACACTGAATTTATTTAAAGTTAAACACCCGAACTGGATTCTATAAAAAACTCATGTAAACTAATGTGATTCTAAAGAAAAAAGTATGTCCAGTTTACCATCGTCCGCCATATAAAAAAACTCGCACTAATTGTAAGTTATGGCCTAAATGGAATCCCATGTAAAGCAATGTGATTTGAAAGAAAAAAGTATGGCCAGTTTTCCTTCATTTGCTAGATGTTTGACAATGCTATTAAAAAATTAGTTTTGGTTTTGTTTCCCTTACGTTGACACAATCGTGTTGACACGATGTATAACAAAAAGACGGTGTTTCTTTTATTTTAAAATGTTTATACTTGTCCCCATATTTTATTAAATATTGATTGGCACCAGAAGATGGAACAATGTTTCCGAAACATATGTAGTGCCTGTACTTAAATTTTATAAAAACATCAAAAACGACCAAATAAACCAGTAAACTTTTTATTTATACAGAATTAATTTGTTTTCACCAGATACATTTAAAAATCTAAAATATTACTGATTTTGATATATAACATAACCTCAAAATTTAAAATTTATAAAACCGTTATAAAAGTTTTAAAAATCATTCTAAATAAAGTCTATCTAAATGTGTAAATAACTATCCGGTAAGTACAATTTTAAAATGAACCAAACAGTTCTGTAATAGTGTTTATTGCTGGTAAAAGAATGTTCTGGAAATGTTCATAGTTAATGCTCTGTTTTATAATCTGTTTTTTTTTTTAAACATTCTTTTACTTTAAAAAAGTCAAATTATTACTTTGGATTGAAATTAAATTTCTATCTCTGCTGTCTTTCCTTTAGATATAATTCAATACCTGTTGCGGTATTAGCCAAATGAGTAGTTGATTTCCGAACGGCAACGGTCGCTCGTATTTTGTGTGATATATGCCTGTTTGTTGTATTTATTATATTTTAAATGTATTAATATTGTGATTAATAACGGAGTTATACTATCTTGGATTTAACATTTTTATTTAAAAAAAAATGTAAATGCACAAAAATCATGAATAGCGCCTACACACATTTCATATTGGTCTGCATAGATTACCTATAGCTTTTTTCTGCGCGTTTAATTAGTCGCAAATATCGTTCGTCCCCGGTACAAATCGGTATGTTCCTCTCCGCCACCGCGCGGCGTTCGACATGACAATGTGATTTCGCAAGTCTTTCGGTTCACTGACACCCGGTAAACAATTTTTCCACAACCTCGGTATAATAACTAGGCTAGCATACGATTAAAGACGGAATGTAATATGATATTGCATGCATATACGTGTACACGGTGTCTCACTTGAAATTACTAGCTAAGCCCGTTTAGTGCGACAAAAGTACGTACCTGCGTACGTTAAAAAAGAAAATTCATTACGTTTAGTATACAGGGTGGTCCATATTTGTGGAATATATTAATTATTGGCTTTATTATTACGTTTTAAGGAAAATCCTTGAACAGGTCGATTTTTATTTCTAAAATTATTTATCTCCCCTTTCAACCTCTTCGGAGTAAAAATCACCCCTTTATTTTTTTAAATAGAAAGGGGTAGCGCGTGATACCTCATTTTGAAGGGTTTTTAATTCCCTATTCAGCAGTATAAGATTTTTTTTGTACATTTATATTCAAGAAACAACAATTTTTATTTTTATCTATTCTATTAATAATATTAAAATTTTATGGTATTAAATGTTCAAAATGACAAAAAATGAGAACATTTTATATGACGTCCGGGCCAATTTTTTCAATTTCTTCGGTGATTCTTTCTATTAATTCGTCAATAGTCTCCGGTCGATTTAAATACACTTGAGACTTTAAGTGGCCCAGAGAAAATAAGCGTCGTTAAATCGGGAGATCGAGGTGGCCATTCAATGGCTCCACGCCTGCCAATCCATCTGTTAGGAAATACTTCATCCAAGTAGTCTCTCACTCCACGTGCAAAATGTGGTGGAGCACCATCTTGTTGGAACCAAACATTTCTATCTGTTTCATCTGGATTGTTATTATCAGGATACAGAACTTTTAATTGAGGTACCAAAAAATTTGCTAAAAAATATAAATATCCTTCACCTGTCAGAGAGTCATAAAAAAATTAAGGCCCAATGATTTTATTTTCAATAATACCACACCACACATTAACTTTTTTAGGAAACTGAGTGTGGGTCTCCATTATCCAATGAGAATTTTCTCTGCTCCAATAACGAGAATTGTATCGGTTGACAGTATCATTTAAGTAGAAGCTTCGTCCGAAAAAAGTATTTTCTGTAAAAACTACACATCTGCCTGACATCTGTTGATTATTTGTTCACAGAATTGTAGCTTTCGGTCTGGATCGTCCTCAGATAACTCCTGTACCAACTGAATTTTATAGGGATGGTACTTTTCTTTATGTAAGTAGCAGAATAACAAAAGTTTTTCATAAAAAGCTCGGTTTAACTTTTTATTGCCATTTTTTTACATGGTCTAAGATAAAATAGAAATATTATTAATAAAATAGTTCGGGGGCTGGTTAACAGTTTTAAAAATAAACATTGATGTTTCTTGAATATAAATGTACAAAAAACAAAAAATCTTAAGCTGCTGAATAGGGAATTAAAAACCCTTTAAAATGAGGTATCACACGCTACCCCTTTCTATTTAAAAAAAAACAAAGGGGTGCTTTTTACTCCGAAGGGGTTAAAGGGGGAGATAAATAATTTTGTTCAGAAAATGTCATTTTAGAAATAAAAATCGACCTGTTCAAGGATTCTCCTCAAAACGTAATAATAAAGCCAATAATTAATATATTCCACAAATATGGACCACCCTGTATAATCGATTTCAACAAATCTGATGCTATGAACTTTTTCTCGTCATATCATATGCCAAACAGTTATTATTCTTTCCATAAAATTGATTTGATTTCTGTGGCAGTTTTAGTAAATGATCAATATTAAGCTCACTTCATCTGATGTCTACCTGGCAACTAACGATGCCAGAAGTCGAGGTATTTAAGTATATTTTTAATATCATTATGACTTATACATTTATATATACTATATACCACAATCACAACTTTGTAAATATACTTTTCGTACTTATTTGAATGTATTAATAAGAAGGTTGTTTAGCGTCTCACCTTGTATATATGAAAGTATATGTAAGAAAATTTCAGTTACGTAACCTTATACATTAGCTCCAATAGACGGCCATTTTTATTTTCCGCGAACTCGAATAATATTTATTGAACAATTTGATTGGAATCGATTTGGAAAGGTCGATAGTCCAAGCAACGTCGTCGTAAATTTGTATCTAAATTAATATGTACATTTAAAAAAGTCGTTTGTTTAATATTTTTAATACTCCAGTAGAAGTCTATTAAGAAAACCATCTTTTAACTTTTAGCTGACCACAAATTTTTTAATAAAAATACTTATTCTGTATAGACTACTGATAAGCATTATTAATTTGAATGGAGTCCTTTAAAATGTCAGTAGAACGCTTGACATCTCATTTAAAATGCATTATTTAAACTAATTTTGAGTGCTGTCATCTAAAGTACCTACCTACGCATGGGAAAAGTCCCATTTAAAATTTGATTTATTACAAGATTATCCTGCGCAAACTGTACTTTAGTAAATCTACTAGAAACCCAGTCATCAGCATCAAAGAACACCTTACGTATTTGCAAATGTCTGACATTTTTAATTGTAACCTTAAACTGGACATATTGGAAGATTTTGATATTCAAAGGTGTTCAACAAAGAAAATTATACGTGTTTTGACACACAAATACATTGCGACTGTGTCTGTAAATCCCTCGGAAGCAGATAATAGTAAATTTTACACCGAGAGTTAATTCGAGATATCATTAATAAAAATAATAAATGTAATGGCTTCACGTTGGACCCTTGAGGAATCCTCAGTATTGAAACTTTATGAGTGGGGTATATTTTTCAGTTTTTCTGTTCCTACAGAAAAATGAATACAGGGTTTTTCTGTTTTCCAGAGATATTATTTTAAACTCAATTCTAAGTTAGGTCGTTCATGTAATTTTTTATAATATTAATGCCTTAAAAATTTGTTTCGAACTTTTTCTAATAAACATAAAATGAACTGCATGATGTAACCTACCAAAAGCAACTTCCAAAGGGAAAGTTGCCCTGTGATAAAAAAATACGTTAGCAATGAAATTTTGTCTACTGTAAGTTTCGGTTATTCCGGTGTCAACCTTCAGGCCTTCGACGTCGCTCTGACCGTAGATAAGGGGTGGATAACTCATAAAAATTCCGGATATATTTGACAAATTGGAGGGCACCAACTGAGTTCCTATAATGGACAAATCATGATCTTATTTCCCCAAAAACTCAGTAAATGAGGAAAGAAATAAAAGACAAACCTCAAACTCAAACTTATGTTCCTTTATACGAATTTACCCAATCAAGAATTAGTACAAAGATCAACATTCTTAAATTATTATTATTATTAAAGAAACTAACAAACCTAATACGTTTGGCTTCAAAATTCAAAAATTAATGTTCATGAACTACAATATCTAAATTGTTCAAGTAGTTACTCAATATAAACATTATCATACGGCTTATGATGAATTCATAACTAAATAAACTAAAATAACTAGATTAAGTAAGAAATTAAAAATGTATACGTCATATGCATGAACCCAAATAGAGAAAATAATAAATTCATCACCAGATGGCACGGTCAGTCGTTTACTTGGTACCAGACGAAGGACGATTTGCGCAAATATTATAAAATACTGATTTCTACCTTTTTACAACCTCAAAATATATACCATAAATAACACCTATTTATAAATAACACTTTTAATTGTTGAAATACAATATACCATTAACACCCTCCAAATTGGAAGAAGTTACCTGCTTAACTCATTTTTTTTATAAAGAAAAATATAAAACAGTTAAATATTGACTGTAAAATAAAGATCATGAAGCAAAATAAAGTATAATAATAAACACGTGAAAGACTTCCAACACACTGATAGATATTTAGTAAAGCTCCCAGATTGGAAGAAGTTTTTAAATTAATCTCAATCTCTGTCCCTTTTAAGGTCAAGTGCTTAATTAACTAAATTTTGAAATATTTTACATTACTTGGTAAATAATCAAATCATTAAATGCTTATTTAAATTATGAAGTAATATTTAGCAACACATAAGTTATTAGAGGAAACCCACTAGAAAATTGTGTTGAAAGTTTAATTTAACAACTTATCATAGTGCCTCATGAAACTATCATTTTAACATACAAAAACCTGATAGTAGGGGGTCTCCATTGACAGCATCACCTTCTTCCCATTCAGATAAAGAACCATCTATGTAAAACCAGCAGTAAGTAAGTCATGGACCACGAATATACGAAGCCTCCGGGTTGAAAAAAAGCGGGACAGTCCACAGTTACTATTCTTAAAGAATCCACTTCAATATTACACAACTCCAATGCCGATACATCTCCAATTATATGTCGTTCAAATTTCCTAGCAGGTGTGAAATGGGTCAATGGAAATTTATCTAAATCACTTAAATTCCCGAAAATCTAATACCGTTACTTCCACAATTATAATAGGGAAAATCCAATAAAGAAAACCGTGTATGGGGAGACATATGTCTCATCTTCTGTTTGACAATGGCAAGCAGAGGTGTTTAGAAATTCATCCTTAAGAATGTACACTTATATTATTAGAGACCATTTACGAAAGATTAACCTTACAAACTATATCTATGTACAATAAAACTACATTTGGAATATGCTCCTGACAACAATCGGTACAAAACCGATCGCGAAAAATCTCCTAAGCGCATACCAACATTACAAATCTTCAAATAAGAACGAACGCGCATCTGGTACAGCTAATATCACAAAAGTACTATTTAAACAAACGCACCTTGTACAGCGAATGACGTGTTCTGTCAACTAAAAATTAAACCTAACAAAAGATTGACAGGTCTGACAGTTATACAATAACATTAAATTGAAATGATTAATTTGAGTAAGAAGTACACAAATTCGTTGTTATTGGCTCAAAGTAAGATTATAATCCAGTTAACAATAAAATGTACAGCTCGGTACTAAGAACAAAATACTATACTCCTGTATATTGATAAGATGCATTAAATAATCAGAATGATATCCGCAAGTTACCAATGAATGCATACAGCTCGTCTTCAGCAAAAGAATAGCTTTAAAAGCTTATATCAGTACTAAATAACGGTTTACCTTTTTTTCGTTCATTTCGCCAAGGTAAGTTGAATTTTAAAGTCTAGTAATTGAGCTTCTAAAAGTGCACGTTACAAATAAAACCAAATGTACATACCAAATTTTAAACTTGGGCCGCATTTAAGTATAGTATAGACGTCTAAGACCTGATTACTTATCCTAACATCCCTAATTGCAGACAACTATATTTTCAATGTAATTACTATATACATATAATGCGTTGTTATATGTAACATCTAAATCCTTTACCTTAATACAACGTTCAAGAATAATTATTTAAGATATGATCGAAAAATAAAGGATTTTTTATTCGCTGCATTGTTAGAAAGAAATAGTTTATTTTTAATACACCATTAATTTTTTGAAAATCTGTGTTTTGATATTTATTTTCCAGAGTTTCATATGCATAATTTATAATAACAAATAAATTTGAAATAATCGACTTTGTGACCATAAAAACCATGCTATTAATTCACAATATAAGTATGTTTCTACATAAATATGTAATTTTCTGGGGACACTTGTGAATATAGACCTATAATTTACAGTCTCTAGTTTTCCAAACTATTGGAATAAATACTTGTAGATATGTAACACAAAGGTACGTAGTATCGTAGTATTTGGGTTGCATTTTTGCCAGATCGGCGAGGTTTGTTATAGTCTGTCGCATATGTGATTCGATTTCGGTTTTGTAGATTATTAGTTGGTGTTAATTCGCCAGTGCGCGTTTACAATGTAAATGAAAGGTCTTTGCCCTGTATGACTGGACCTAAACCTTTTACAATAATTATTAATCATGTCATCTTTTGTATTTGCTTCGATATTAAATTCTCATTTTTATAAAAATCCTGGCGCGAGACTGTTAGGCTGGTCATCTGGTCGCATTGACATTTTAATTTTGATTTATTGAGAGTTTAGAATATTTATAGAAATAAATTAGACGACCAGTCAAATAAAAAAACAATCTTCTTAACCTTAACCAATCAGCGGATCAGTGACTTGGTTACTGGTTAATATCAGGAGCGGCTTTTCAATTCAACGAACTAAAAATTTTGAATCAACATACCGGTCAAAACGAGCATGAATGTTTTGACGATTTTTTTCTTAATAGGTAATGTCATTAGAAGGACATTCAATGAACCAAAGTCGTACGAAAGAGGGTAATGTCTTTTATTTGCGGCACATTTAATAGACAGCTCCTGCTGTGTAAATTCGAAGGCTAAATTAAAAAAAAATGTTACTGATTATCAAACTCCAAAACAGCAGGTCATATGTATAAGATTAAGGTAGTTGATAGTCTATTATGTGAATGTGGTACTTTGGAACAAATGTTGTTTAATTGTAACATATACAGGGTGGCCATTTGAAAACGAAACAGAGCCAATTTTTTGCCATTCCTGCCAGTTTGACCCTTCTGAATCCTACTTCTCTTAATACCACATGTTATCTCCAACTGTCTTGTACTCAATGTAGGTTCTTGAACAATATGCCGTAAAATCGCCATCTAGGTAGCTTCATTTACTACAGCATTTTCTATTTCACGTTTTTTGTTAGCTACTGACCCCGTTTCCCGAAATTTTTGGAGTAACTCCAAAATATAGTTTTGATGGATTTGTCGATTTTGATGTTGTTTGTTAAACAGTTGGGCAGTTCTATTAGCACATTCATTGTTCCTTAAGAAAGTGAAACCGGCAAAAAATGTTTCCCCCTAAAATCAAAAATTGACGGGTCTGAGCGTTTTTTCGTAAATACCTGGCGTGCTCAAAATTGGCTATTTTCAAATGGCCACCCTGTAAAAATGAAATATTTAAATACGGTCAACAGTAAATTAAATTTGACTTAATTAATAAAAAAAAAATAAAAAGATTTACATATTTACAAATTACTTTTTAACCCCATTAGTAATTTAAGATTTAAAATATAAAAAAAAAGAAAAACAACGAGCATAAAAAAATGTAAATACCTGTGTTCTAAACCCAATTGTCGACACACGTGTAATAGGGTCTACCGTGGTCTACCTGTGTTTGCCCAAAAAATGCTTTGATGTGCCCCTAAGCAAAAAAGTGTTCCTGTGGTATATCCTGTTAAAAAAAGCAAAAAAAACTAAATAATGCAAAAAATATATATGTTAATCCTACTACTATATAAATGCGATAGTTTGGATGGATAAATAGATGTATATTTGTTACTCAATCACTCCAGAACGGCTAAAGGGATCTGAATGAAATTTGGCACAGAGATAGTTTGGAATAGCACATAGGCTACTTTTTATCCCTGAAAAATTTACGGTTCCCGTGAAAGATTTGGTGTAGTTTTTCACATCAAGAGATTAGACATGATTGTTATAAAAAACCTTAATACGTGTTACCCATCTCTGCCTGTCTGTCTGTCTCTTCCTGTCTGTCTGTCTCTGCCTGTCTGTCTGTCTCTGCCTGCCTGTCTGTCTGTCTCTGTCTGCCTGTCTGTCTCTGCCTGTCTGTCTCTGCCTGCCTGTCTGTCTGTCTCTCTGACTGTCTGTCTCTGCCTGTCTGTCTCTGCCTGCCTGTCTGTCTGTCTCTCTGACTGTCTGTCTCTGCCTGCCTGTCTGTCTTTCTGACTATCTGTCTTTCTGACTATCTGTCTCTGCTTGTCTGTCTCTGCCTGTCTGTCTGCATGTATGTCTCTGTCAGCATGTATGTCTCTGTCAGCATGTATGTCTCTGTCTGTCTGTCTGTCTGTCTGTCTGTTTCTGTCTCTGTCTGTTTCTGTCTCTATCTGTCTGTATCTATCTGTCTGTATCTATCTGTCTGTCTGTATATGTCTGTCTGTATATGTATGTCTGTCTGTCTCTGTCTGTCTGTCTCTGTCTGTCTGTTTCTGTCTGTCTCTGTCTGTCTGTCTCTGTCTGTCTGTTTCTGTCTGTCTGTTTCTGTCTGTCTCTGTCTGTCTGTTTCTGTCTGTCTGTTTCTGTCTGTCTGTTTCTGTCTGTCTGTCTCTGTCTGTCTCTGTCTGTTTCTGTCTGTCTCTGTCTGGCTCTGTCTGTCTGTATCTATCTCTGTCTGTCTCTGTCTATCTCTGTCTGTCTGTATGTCTGTTCCTAACCGAAATTGTTTAAAATAAACTATTCACACAATCACATTTCTCTTTATAATTCAAATAAAAAAATTATGAAAATCATTACATGATTTTTCTTTGCCGTATTTGTAGCTTGTCTTTCAAAAAATTAAACTAAGAACATTATAAAAACTCTGGGAAACCAAAAATAAAAATGTAAATACCACTAAATAATAATAAAATATTAGATTTTTTAAAAACTATTGTACGATTTTTCATTTTGTGACATCACACTCCCTCCCCTAGTAACCTGATGAGGCAATCGTTTCAGTTTACCAACCGTGGATCGGCGTCATGGATTTGCCAACGCCTTCTATTTTTTCTATTATTCTCTCTTCATATGAATATTCTTCATTTTGTTGCTCCTTGTAGATTTGCCATGTACCCAAAAAAAAATTAAACCGATTATGTACAAGGAGATTGTAGGGTGTAAAAAGTGATGCACTTACATGTAAAATAGAAAAAAGAAATTTTGCAAACAAAATATTTTCGAATAGTTCTTAAACATCCAATTAGATATAGATTTTTATGATTCTGGTTTTCATTTTTCAATTAAAATATATTATTTGGACTATTTTTGCTTATATATATATTTTTTTTTATTTTTCAGGTAAATTTACAAAAAGATGACTATTAAAGAAACAAACATCTCAAGTAGTAAGTACTATAATCACAGTCGCTTAAATAAATTCGTTATTTTATGACTAACAAAATGTAACATAAAATAAATAAATACATAAACAAAAATTTTAACAAAATACAAAAATACACGGGCACTCCACTGGAATGATATTTCCTAGAATAACGAAAAAATACTAATTAAGTTCAATTAATTGGAATTTCCATATCTGTTAAAATTCTAAAAACGTATACACAATAAAAATAAACTAAATTAAATGAATTTGATACAGCTGTACAGGTTCATCTTACTACCGATAACCCCTGTAATGAGAATTTTGTTTTCCACAATGTTTAAGTAGAAAACCATAAAAAAAATAACCATATCTATAATTATCGAAATTTAATGAGATATTTTATATTTTTCTGTATTTTATTGGATTTTTAAGATCATATTTTTGAATAAATCCAGTTCCTGTAAATAAAGAAAGGATAAGCGATGATTTCTTATATCTTTATATCTATGATAAAAAAAAAAACAACATGAGTACAAGGAAATACAAAAACATGTTTGATGAAAACTGAAATAAATAACTTACAACACAAATGTTATTTTCATTGTTTATGATTATGAATACTATAAATGACCATATTTGGAATTCCCAATAAAGATTCACAAATTATTAATACTAACATAAAAACAAATTACTTACATAAATTATAATAATTTAAAAAACTATGATTGGAATAGTTATTATATCCAAAACTGTATTGGCGTCTTAACAAGACCGTTTCTCAGTTACTAAAAAACAAAATTACAAAAAATATTACTAATGAAAATAGTCAATGTAAAGAGTGGATTACTGAAGCTTTAGTAAAATCAGTAAATCTAAAAAATTCATTGTACAAAAAATACATGGTGTCTGTAAAAGGTCTTTACAAAAACATACCACATATTCCTTAGATCAAAATTAGTCGATTTAAGTAAAATTACCTTAGTACAAAGTTGCTTCGTTTGGGCTCCAGAGGGCCTTGAAGTTACAATTTTTAAATCGTTTTTCCCATATAAATTTAAAACGGCTTATGCGATTTTGCTGAAATTTGGTATATGTGTAGAGTTTTATGTGGCAAAAAAATGGTATTAAAATTTTGTCCGATGATAATAATACATAGGCCTAGAACTTGATTTTTTAAATAATTGCACCTTTAAAAATTCTACGTTAATGGAAGAAAAGGAGGTTGAGTATGAAATTTAGATTGCGCAACTCATTTACTTTAAAAAAGGTACTCTTGATAAGACTCGATTACTCTCATGGTTTTGACTAAATTTGCATTTTAGTAATTTTAGAACATAAATAATAATTATTAAAATACAAACTTTGTCAAAACCATGAGAGTAAATCAAGTGTTATCAAGGGTACTTTTTTGTATTAAATGAGTACCCAATCCAAATTTCATACTCAATCCCCTTTTCTGCCATTGGAGTAGAATTTTTAAAGGTGCAATTATTTAAAAAATCAAGTTCTATGCATATGTATTATTATCGGACAAAATTTTATACGATGAAAAACATAAAAATGTACTTTTTTCATATCTTCTTCAACATCTCTAATCGAGACTTTTAACAAAAATACTCGATTCTTGTCATGTACGATTTTTTGAGGAATATTAATTATATGCCTGCAATACGTATACAAAAACATTTATTGTTGGTTTCCATAGTTTCATCTAAATAAAAATATTGTCAAGTTTTAACACCTAATCTCTTGTTAACGATTGAAAGTGTTCTATCTGACTCAATAATTAAAAAAACAAATGCGTGGTTTATTAATATGGCTGTACAATATACCAATGCAGAATATACCGATATGTTACCGACATTAGGATTTTGTGATGAGAGTGTCAGGGTGTACTCTAAAAGGTTTCCAAATCGTCATGTACCTAGCCACCCAACTTTTGCTGCTGTTGAGAGACGTCTTCGGGAGACCGGTTCCTTTGCTCCCAACACTGTTGATAATGGAAGAGAACGTTTTGTAAGGATTCCTGAAGTTGAAGAAGACATTTTAGAACGTGTTGAAGAAAATCCAGAATCAAGCACCAGACGAATTGAAAGGGAACTAGGAGTAAGTAAAAAGATGTCGTTCATAAAGTGCTTAGAGAACAATTGCTATATCCATACCATAAGAAGCCAGTACAAGAATTATTAGTCCATGTACCTCAAATTCGTTTGGGTTTTGGTCGATTTGTTAATATGCAAAGAGAAAGAGATCCAAACTTTGTCAAGAATGTTCTCTTTACCGATGAAGCGGGTTTTACAAGAAGAGGTATAACTAATACCCATAATGAACATGTTTATGCCGTTGAAAATCCGCATGCAATAAAGGTAAACCATTTTCAGCACGAATTCAAAATTAATGTGTGGGCTGGAATAATTGGTAATTTCATTGTTGGTCCTGTCATACTTCCACGAAGATTAACTGGAGAAAATTATTTGGATTTTCTACAAAATACGTTGCCAGAATTGTTAGAAGATTTACCTCTCCAACTTCGGAGAGATATGTGGTTTATGCAAGATAGAGCCACATTTTTCTTTAAACGTTAGAAACCACTTGAATGAACAATATCCACACCCAATGGATAGGCAGAGGTAATGCGCGGAGTTCCTTTTCGCCTACGTTGATGATCGGTCGAGTTAATTTTGAATAAAGGAGATTCCTTTTTTTGTGTCTGAAAGAGAATCACGGGTCGGTCACGCGAAATTGCGATTAGTTTTTTTGTAAAGCCACACAGTGGGAAAAGTAACCTGTGCCTCAGCCTGCATCCTAAAGGATTAAAATATGTTCATGTAAGTAAATAGTTTTAAGGAATTATATCTAATTATTGTGTAGTCCACGGAGGCTAAGTAATTGCGAAAGCACATAGATTTATTTTTTTATTTGTTTAAATAAACCACAGTTATTTGTTTTACGCTTGTTTCAATTTTCTTTGATTTAGGAAAAGTTAAGGTTCCATCTGAACTTAACCCTCCTAGCCGTGTGTTGTCTAGAGGCCAATTTAAATACAAATTGGGCCCCTCTATACAACTCGTGGTTACCGCTAAGAGTGGGCTTGGTCAGTCAAAAAGGCCTATAATCTCACTCTTAACATATGGTAAACTGGCCACCACGTTCCCCAGACCTAACACCGATGGATTACTTTTTATGGGGACATCTGAAATCCACAGTTTACAGGGAACCTGTAGAAAATGAGGAACAACTCTGGCAACGTATTCAAGATGCAATAAACAATCTTAGAGGTGATGAAGAAGTTATGGAAAGGATACATTTTAATTTTCTTCGACGTATAAATCTTTGTATGCGTGAAAATGGTGGACATTTTTAACAATTTTTGTAAAATCTCTATTTTGATTATGTTGTAAATAAATATTTTTGTGAAACCTATACACTCTAAATTATTAAAACAGAAATTTAGCGAAAACCATGAGAGTAATCGAGTCTTATCAAGAGTACCTTTTTTAAAGTAAATGAGTTGCGCAATCTAAATTTCATACTCAAACTCCTTTTCTTCCATTGGCGTAGAATTTTTAAAGGTGCAATTATTTAAAAAATCAAGTTATTGATCTATTATTATCGGACAAAATTTTAATACTATTTTTTTTGCCACATAAAACTACCAATATACCAAATTTCAGCAAAAACGCATATGCCGTTTTAAATTTATATGGGAAAAAAGATTTAAAAATTGTAACTTCAAGGCCCTCTGGAGCCCAAACGAAGCAACTTTGTACTAAGGTAATTTTACTTAAATCGACTTATTTTGGTCTAAGGAATATGTGGTATGTTTTTGTAAAGACCTTTTATAGACACCCTGTATAACGTTGATAAGCAAAATTTAGTTAAAAATAAACTTATTTAACATAAAAAAATCCAACTCCATTTGCCAAAACTCAACGAAAACGAAATATTATCAATATTATTATTAAAGGTTTAAAATTCAACAAAGTTGTAGGTGTTGATGGTATTAAAGGAGATACCATAAAAAAATTAAAACTAAAATGTTTTAAATGTTTATTTTATAAGATCAGTCCCATCACAATACATAATACACAGATACAAACTAGAATAAAGATATATAATGCGTACCATTCTAAATGATACTCTTCGCAGTTTAACAGACCCCCTTAATCCCCATTTTCAACCAGATTGTTTTCGCAATCAATAGGCCTCACCTCCTTATAGAGTTTGATTTTTACTAAAAATTTCATGTTGATATCGCTTTTCATTTTTGATTCTTTTTTTTATATTTTAACCCCCCTTAACTCCACAATATATTCAGATTTTATCTTCTTATAGAGCTTCATTTTTACTAATAATTTCATGTTGATATCGCTTTTCGTTTTTAATTTAGGATTTTATTTTTAATTTCAATCCATCTTAACCCCCTATTTTTAATCAGATTTGTTCAAAATCAATAGGCTTTGTCCCCTATAGAGCTTGATTTTTGCTTAAAATTTTCAAGTTGATATCATTTTTCGTTTTTGACTTATCGTACGGACAGAAAACGTGACATCGGACAGAAGGACAAAGTAAACCTATGATACTCTTCACAGACTACTGTGTGAAGGGTAGAAATAAAAAATAAATGTGTAAGGTAAAATAAACAGTTTTAAGAGGTCAACAATAATATTCAACTTCTTTTATCAAATTTACAGTGAATTATAATAGTGAGATACACATTGTAAACTGTTATCACACTTAATTCTCCATATGACTTTTTCTATGTATATTTCATAGCACATTCCAAAGTATTCTTGCTCTGGCTATTGTCCTACCCTCATTGCTGACTTTTGCATGTCCATGTTTACTAAAAAATAATGTGTTTTAATAAATAACAGAATAATAGTAATTTTGTCTTCAGCTTTATTGTCAAATTATTGTTTAATTGTAGATAGTATATTAATTGATATGTACTTATAGGATTGATTACCCAGAGCATATAGATATGTAGGATGTGACTACTATTTGATACTTATTGTTGTTTTCGAGGCATACTTTATTACCAACTGTAAATTAATTTACCAACAGCCTTATTTTTATTTAATACCTGCAAGGATCCAAATTACCAATACACCTAATATTTTTGAAAATACTAAATTATACAAACAATACAATAAAAAAATGTCAATAAAATAAAAGATTTTAGGTTTGTATGCAACACACAATCTAGGCTAAGGGGTAACATGATTGATAATTACAGGCGGACATAACGTTATACAAAATATTTAAATGTATATATCATTTTTTAGGTAAAGTTTTTCATTATATTAAATTCAACTGGTTGATCTATTTTTCTGATTCATACTTTTGAAGTGAAAAACCATTTGTCTCTTTATCTTTATCCAACGTTTAGTGTACATTTCCATTTTCATAATGATGTCAAGTAGTTACCTTATCAGAATAATCAAATTCTTCATTTCAGCGGGTTTTGTGGAAAACACAAAAATTTACAAAATTTTTGCTTACTTCATAGTATTTACAGTTTGTCACAAAATAGATAAACATTTTGAAGTAGTCTTAGAATGGTTTTAGACACTGAAACAAAATATAAAACAAATAATTACAGTCGTAAAATTTTATTATAGGTAAATAAAACAACATAACCTTAAAACGTTTTATTTACCTTGCCTTAAAGAAGTTATTCGGGAACAATCGTTGAATTGACACACATACTTCCAATTTATTATAGTCGCAGTTTTATTGAAACTTAATTTTTAATAAATTCAATACACACTTAAAATTCTTATTGTTGCATTTTTAGAATTTGACAGCTTGATTGGAGATTGAAGATAGAGAATGAAATATGACAAGTGGAAGCACTTTGAGTCATTTTTTAATTAATTTTAAGTTAATCGTTTTATATTTAAAGATTGACGGAACAAAAATGTTTTTATATCATTTAAATCACGCTATTTAAAAAAAAATGGCATTTATTATCACCAAAACTGACTAGTTCGAGTTTGACATATGTCGTAAAAGGGTAATGCAAAAGTGCAGACACTTCTAGTACCGTCATTGTATCTCTTTATTCTATATCTATGAATTGAAAGATTCGCAGGCTCCGCCTTATTTTGTGACGTCACTGCGTGCGTAGCGCAAAAGATGATTTTAGTGATTTTAAGTAGGTTATTGTTCGTTTTATCGATCTGTTAACGTGTTGACATCTCTTTTTAGCTAGAGTCTTTAGGGAAAGCATCTCACTACCGCGGGCTCACTCAGAAAAATGAGCCAAAGAGATGTGATTAGCCAGAGCGCAGTAGCGTACCAGAAAATAGAGATTAACACGTATGAAAACAATAAAATTATTAAAATTGAATTTATATTTTTATGTTATTTATTTTAAAATAATGTGTTTTTATGAAATGTAACTTTGTGTTCACTACACAAATGAACCAATGGAGAAACCGCCCCTGCATTCGACACTGTATGTCACATATACAGTTGCTGAACCCCTTAGAGGAAGTTAGTATTAGGATACCTCCAACTTAACTATAACAAGACAAATGGTCAAAATTAAAAACACATTTATCTTGAAACAGGAAATTAACTTTGGAGTTCCCCAAGGACCTATATTCTATTTATTATCCACTTGAATAGTATCACTTACACAAGCGCGGGCAAGCTTATAAGCTTCGCAGACGTTACTATGGTTTATTTGAAAATGAATGATATCAAAATGTTTATGACCCAGGAGATACACCCCAACATAACATCATAAATCAGTGACGCAAAATCTCTAAAATAAAATGTTTAGTATTATTTGTTTCAAAATAAAATCTTTGGTTTTCTTCCTAAAATTTTTAAAAATACCAATTTATTTCAATACTTGTCTTAAATTTTCTAGTCATTTTAAAAAACAAAAATATGGTAAGTATGTATTCTCTACAGGTGGAAAATATTCAACTTTCTTAGAAGGGATTAAAATTTCTGATCGGCAAAAAGTGTTTAGTTAAGATTTGTATAGTCCTGTGAATGTAATACGCAGAATTGTTAGTTCTGTAATAATAGGCAATAAAAAGCGATATTGATCAAGTGAATTTGTGCAATAAAAATGACACAAACATCTAATTATACTCTTGTGGAATTAAAGTGCAATTTAACCGTGTTATGGTTTAATTGCACTTGAATATGAAAACTTTAGTGTTAAATGTAAATGACGCTCTTGTACTTAAACATTTCAATATTACTGTTCGGAGTATAGTTTCTAAGTGTTCAAATATGACCGGAGTTGGAGAAGCAACCATTTATATACCTTTGAAGCAACGAAAGTATGGAAGTATTACAGTAGCACCTAAAACGTCAACTGGGAGAAAACCCATTCAACTAGGCGGTACTATGAAACAACTGATCCGAAGAAAAGTGCATTTGTTTCATTTACAAAATTCTACCTACTTTGGATATATTTTTAGTAGACATTAATGGAGACAAAACTTTGCCAAACGTTAAAAGAGACAAATTGTGCAAAACTTTACATGAATTAGACTTCGTTTTGGAGAAGAACGATAGAAAATCTGCGCTCATAGAGAAAGATGAAATTATTTATTGGAGGAGGCAATATTTAAGAATAAAGGATGTGTTGGTAGAGGCCTGTTAGAATTTGTTTCAAATTCTACCAAAGACTACGAATGAAGAAATGACTGCTGATGTTTTTGAGGAATATTTCAGTCAAATGTTAGATTTACTACTGACCAATTCTGTAATAGTTATGGACAATGCCAGTTTCCATTCAAGATTAAAGGAACTGTTACCTAACACTAAAAGCAAGAACTCTCCGATTGGCTAATAACCAAAGAAATAGTGGCAGAAGAGGCATTGCTGTTATGTAAACAACATTCACCAAAATTTAAGAAGTATAGTGTAGCTGAAATAGCAAAAAACATGAAGTTAAAGTGTTGCGGTTACCACCTTATCACTGTGAACTTAACTCCATTGAACTAATCTGGGCTCAAATGAAGGGATATGTCGCGAGAAACAATACAACATTAAAACCTCATGATGTTCCTCAACTATTATGTGATTCCATATCGAAAATTTCACTGGACATATGGCAAAACGCTATAAGACATGTCATAGCAGAGGAAGAGAAATTCTGGAAATTTGATATGTTAATAGAGGAAATAGTAGAACCAATTATTATTTCTGTGGGAAGTGAGGAAAGTGATGATGATGATGACCCCTTATCGGGAGAAAACGACTTATTTATTTTGGTATGTAACTCTATAATTATATTAATTATAATAAGTTTATATGACACTAGTACCCGAAATACAAACTTACAAATTTATATGGAATCACCCCGTATTTCTAAAAACGAAATATGAGTGTTTTAAAAGAAAAGATTTTTTGCAAATATTTTTTTTAGTATATCATACAAATTTGGTTGTGTGAATCTTTATTATTAAATTTTAAGGAAATGTCCTAACCTAATATCTAGTATACTATTTTTATAAAAATAAATGTGGGTAATTTTGACAGTTTAGTATTTTGTATATTAAAGTAATTTCGTTTTCCCCGTCACTGAAGTATAGAATTATTGGTTACTCTCTTAGGGTTGGCTCATTTACATTTTATGATGTATTGTATTCGAGATTTTTCGGGGTGGTCATACTAAAATCTTGTGAAAATTCAGATAAGCTATCAATATTTACTTTTCTCTGTTTTGAACAATCCTGTATATATACTTTTGCCATAAAAACTGTGCTATCAAGCATTTTCAGATTAACTATACTATTGTTTATTGTGTAGACAACTGTAAAGACCTAAAAATCAAAGTAGAAAACTATTTTAATACTTATATTGTTCGATTTGCAAATAATATTACTACACTTCCCAAATTTGACAGATTTCCTATTAATGTCCGTCAAAACATAACATCCTAAAAACATATAAAGTTTAAAAGGTAGAAAAAGAAAAAAGTATCTAGAAGCCTATATAGACTAATCTATGGGCCACCGACGTTGTATTGATCCTGATACCCTTCCTTTTCCGATGAGATCTATTATTCTTAGTACATGTCTTACACAACTACCAGTCCTTTTGTACATCACCGGAACTGTTCGTTCAATAAACCCTTTCACGAACTCTCTGAGATGTCCTGCTGATGAACTATCGTATAACTGACGTAGTACTTTGGCTATTCTAGTTTTTGGAATGACTAACTGTCTTCTGTTTTCAAAACCATCATCGTTTGCGAGTTCTCTTTTAAGTAACCTGCTTCCAGGATAAAAGAGTTACACTGAGACAATTTACTATTGTAGAGAGGTTTGATACTTCTTGCTACGATTTTCCTTCTTCCTTAGTCGCTTCTTCTTTAAAACGAAATCGTTTACTTGCTCTTCTTTAACTTTGGTAGGGGCTCACTCATCGTTAACTACAGTTGTTTTTAGTAATAGTTTCTTTGAATTCATCATAAAGTAAATCCAATCCACCCTATATAAATAGAAACAGTACACATTCTTCAATATTTGCTTTAATAATCACAACGCACTTTGAATCACTTTATACCATTATAATAGCCGTCAATGCAAAATTAATTAACAATGATTGGTCTGTCATGATGAGACCACCCGAGGAATCTTTTGAATATTACGTGCGTGCTACTAAAAGGTATTTAGAAAAGGTAATCACGATTTAATCAAGTTTTAGCCATTATTCGATTCATTGCTTATTGTTAGTAGGGTTAGACTAAAACAAATACGCATTAACTTTTTTAACTATTACGCTCTAACCACGGGAATCTTAAGTATATTCTCATCAGGTAAATTGCACGCTTACAAAGTATCAATTTTATTTTTTAATAATACGATAAATAATTATTATCTAGTCGATTGCAAACAAGATACAACCAGAAAAAGAAAATGATCTTAATCTACTTAAAAAAACAAGGTAATAAATTTATAATTGGCGGAGATTGCAACTACAAAAATACCATTTTGGGTTCAAGATTAACCACAATTAACGAAAAGAATAATTACACAAAACTGCAACAGAACTTGTATGTACACTGGCCCAAATAGGCTTCCAAAAAATATTGGATTTCTTCAATTCAACAAACTATACACAAGTAGAAAAAACTTTGATATAGATTCAGACCATCCTGCAGAGGACTTAATAAATACCATTCAACTGGCCATAACACTAAACACGAAAAATGAGCAAGATGAAGAACTGGAAAAGTTTATAGTGGAAATCCATCCTGGAGGGACACACTGAACTTAAGAAGATTAACAACTGGAAAAACTAGCCTATCGAGATAAGAAAACTTATATTAGAAAAAAGAAAACTAAGATAGAAATTGCAGATTACAAGATCACTAGAAGATACAAATATATGAAATTGGGTTACCCAAAGACTGAGAAAAGAAATCCTAAATCACAAAGAAGAATCTTTCAACAGATGCTTAGTGGGACAAAAATTAAAAACACTTTGGAAGACAACTCGAAAGATAAAAATCTCGTGTCTTATCAGATAACAAATGGACAAGAGACAAGCAACAGAAAGCTGATATTTTCGTAGACTACCTAAAAAAGTCTCCACACTCTTAACAAGACGATCCATAATATGGAACAACATGAAATTAGGCTAGTTACTGCCAATGAAGAAAATGCAGAGGAAGTCAAAGAAACAATAAATCAAAGCCTAATTGATGTCCTTCAAATCTTAGCGGTTCTAGTTAGTGATGCAAAAAAAACTTTTTTTTTTATTATAAAAAAACTTTCATAATAATTAAAAAAGCGTTAGTATTTGTTTTTTATGAAAAAATAAAACACTTTGACAAGAAGTGTCGCAATCTAGTGTCTTAAAGACACTATAGCAGCATAGGAACTCTAATGTTAGACCAGTGGTCGCCAACCTCTCAATGTGTTGAGGTACTTTGTTAATTTTGGATAAACTGCGAGCTACCCACACGGAAGCCACGTAACGCAACGTAAATGAAATAATTCACAGTTAATTTATCATTATATGTATTTATTTTACTATTTAACTGGTAATACATAATACATAGGTACTAATAATAAACTAATAACAAAATAACTAATATTACTAGTACGTACTTGTTCATAGCTACATTCCTACCTACCTACCAAACGAAGGTGTTTGAAAAATAAACACAAACTTTTATCCAGCCACAACGGCATGTCACGTAAGATTTAAAAATAGTTAATTATAACAACAAAAAAGTAACGCACTATCATGAACATAAACATTGAAAAATAAAAAAGCACGTTCAATGAGAAGGCTGACACTCAGACTCATCGATACTTTTTTTAATGTTTGTAGTATAATTTGATACAGCCATTCGAATACAATTATCCAAATGTTCATCTGTAAGTCGATTGCGATATTTGTTCCTAATAAACTTCATATTGGAAAAAGAAGATTCACACAAATAGGTTGAACTGAATAATGCTTTCACTTTCAAGGCAACACGGCATAGAACTGAATATTTGTCTTTACTTACAATAGGCCAGATACATTTGGCACTTGAGACTAACGATTTTAAGGCTAAATAATTTTGAAACTCAATTACTTCCATTTCTGTTGCAGCGATGTCTTCGCCAAAGTTCTGCATAACACAAGTTGGATATCAATTTCCATAAAGGGTGAAACAACAAACTGCGCTACTAAAGCCATTTCGTTGAAATCCTTAAAACGATTTTTGAAGTTCTTCTTCGGGGTAGAAACTATTTCTACATGATATTTGCTTTCATGGGGTTCTAATGGATTTTGAGATATTTTTTCTGAAAGAATAGGAAAATGCTTGGCATCGCTCTTAATTAGGTTTTCCCAAAACTCGAGCTTTTTGATAAATGCTTTTATATCAGAAATCATTTCCGCTAGTTCTTTGTCTCTCCCCTGAAGCGGCAAATTAAGTTCGTTTAATTTCTCTGTAATGTCCACGAGAAAACCAAAATCTCTAAGCCATATTGAATTTTCTTGTTCCGGAGTCGGTTCATCGCGTTGTTTGAAAAATTGAACTATGTCAGATAGGACATCATTAAAACGTTTCAGCACCTGTCCTCTACTTAACCATCGGACTTCAGAGTGAAGGAGTAGGTCCCCGTATTGACAGTCAACTTCATCGGCCAAAGTTTTGAATAATCTTCTTTGTAACGCTTGAGCTGTATTCTTGTTCACAATTTTTACCACCAGTTTCATAACGTTGTTTAGTTTCAGGAAATTTCCACATAATGCTTGCTGATGGATAATGCAGTGGTAACAGAGAAATTGCAGAAAAGTTTCATCTTTACGACATAACGCCACCAGACCCTTATCACAACCCACCATAGCTGGAACGCCATCGGTTGTCAAGCCTACCATTTTCGAAATTGGAATTTTCTCGGAAGAAATAATATTTTTTAAATGAGAAAACAACTCATGTCCAGTAGTGTGTCCTTTCAGTGGAATAAACTTCAAAAGATCTTCTTTAATCGTAAAATCACTAAAAACCATCCTTACTAACACAGCCATCTGGGCAGTGTCAACGACATCTGTTGATTCATCCAGTTGAAGTGAAAAATAAACACAGTTATATAAGTCAGTTCTTAACTGTAAAAAAATATCATTGCTCATTACTTCTACACGTCTCATCACTGTATTAGCAGAAAGTTGCATAGATTTTATAGCTGAAACTATTTCGTCTTTATTTCTAAAGTTGGCAAATAACGAATCAGCAGCTTCTAAAAACGCCTGTTTTATCATTTCCCCGTCTTCATAAGGTTTCTTTTTTTGTGCAATTGTCTGGGACATACGGTACGATGCTTCAGTTGCACCTTATTTTTGTCGACTGTTCTTAAAAATATTGATTGTTGTCCAATTAACTGCTTTTTTAACTGTTTCAGTTTCTCCTTTCTGGCGGCAGAATGTAGTGGGAATGATTTTTCAAAATTAGAATGTACAGTTTTAAGATGTCTCTCAATATTTCCTTTTTTAGCAACGGAGACCGAAGTATTACATAACAAACACACATTTTTATCTTTAACTTCTGTAAAAAAAGTATTGTTCTTCCCATTCCGAATGAAAGTGGTATGTCTTTACCTTCTTACAACTGCTTGCCATAATATTATTTTTTGTTGTTCTCTACTAACCCAACCGCTGGACGTTGGTTACGCGTTCAGTTTTAAACTAAGCGCAATGTCGCCGCGCCGTGCGTATTTATCCCGTTCAAAGCAATTCTGATCGTTCTCGAACACTAACGCGCTGGTCCGGCTGGTTGGTTCTAGCCGATTCTAGTTTGATGGCGTCAGCGGCAGATCGCTCACCGCAACGTTGCCGCTGTTTATGTTTAATATTATGACAATTAGATTTTTTTGTGGAATTTTCGGAAGCTTCTCTGATTTTTACAGTTTGTATTTTTTAAATTAAAATCGTTATGAGAGCAACTTGAATTGCCTCCGCGAGCTACCGGTAGCTTGCGATCGGCAGGTTGGCGACCACTGTGTTAGACCAAAATATTTCCAGGCACAAGAAAAAATTAGATATTTCTATTAGAAATCTTCGTTCGACAGCACGCTTTTAGTCTTTAGTACTGTTAACTTTCTGGAAATATGGGAATTTGGGCTTACGTTTCCAGCAAAATAATGTTTTCTTGCACAAGAGATGAATATAAAATGTGTGTTGCCAAGTCATATAATTTTTTCAGTAATCTAAAAGACAAAAACTCAACAGAAATCAGTATACAGATTGCTTGCATTATATCAGGGGGCAGAACTTTTGTAAAGTCGATGTAGTTCTTGTATAAATGAACAGATATTAAATTTTATTTATTTTAAAAAGTTGCTATATTTTTTTTGCTTCAAGTTATTTCTTTACTCTATTACGAAAAAAACACTATTCCTGAAACAAAAAAATTTAAAAAGAAAACAATTTAAAAAAACAACAAAAAATTCAAAAAGTAATAATAAAATAATGGTAAAAAGCAATTAAGTAACAAAATCAATTTGAAAAACATTAAAAAACAATTTAAACAAACAATTTAAAAAACAATTTAAAAAAAATTAAAAGAAGCAATTAAAAACAATTTGAAAAAGAATCAATTAAAAAACACTTTAAAAACAATTTAAAAAACAATTGAAAAAACAATTAAGACAAACAATTTAAAACAAAATAAAAAAATTAAAAAAACTTGCTTATAATATAATATAATATAATATAATATAATAAAATATTTGCTTTTAGGTTTACCGTTTAAATAAATTGGAAATAAATTTTAAAAAATAAAAAAAAAAAATCAAAAAACTGAAAAGAAAAAAAATTAAAAAAAAAAACAATTTAAAAACTTTAACAAATAAAATAATTATTTTCTCTCTTACGAAAAAAAAAAACACTTCCTGAAAAGAAAAATATAAAAGAAAGCAATTTAAAAAACAATTAAAAGAACAATTTGAAAAAAATAACAATTATATAATAATTTGAAAAAGAATCAATTAAAAAAAACACTTTAAAAACAAAAACAAAATAAAAAAAAATTTAAAAACAGCCGAAAAAACAATTGAAAAAAATTAAAATCAATTAAAAAAACAATTTAAAAAATAATTTAAAAACAATTAAAAAACAACCGAAAAAATAATTTAAAAACAATTTTAAAAATCAATTGAAAAAATCGTATTTTTTTTTTTCAGTTTACAGCACTAGTTCTAATAAAGAACTGTTAGGAAAAACAATTTAAAAAAATATTCATAAAACAATTTAAAAAACAATTCAAAAAAACAATTAAGACAAACAATTTAAAAAAATAAAAGCAATTTAAAAAAATAAAAAAAAAACTTATAAGAAAAACAATTGAAAATACAATTTAAAAACAATTAAAAAAAAATTAAAAAACAAATAAAATAAAACAGTAAAAAAAATTGAAAAAAAAAACAATTTAAAAAATAAAGTAATAAAATAAAAATAAAATAAAAACAATTAAAAAAAAAAAAATAATAAAATGATAATAGAAAATGATTAAAAATAATTAAAAAAACAATTTAAAAAAATTTGGAAACAATTTGAAAAAAAAAATTAAAAACAAAAATATTTAAAAAAACGTTATTTTTTTTCAGTTTACACTAGTTCTAATAAAGACCTATTAGGAAACGTGGCGAAAAAGTTGATCCTGGGAAACACTTCGATCTGATGGATCAAAACCAGTGGCGGCTGGTGATAATTTAAAATGGGTGTTCACTTTTTCCAATAATTTTATCATTTAAAAGTTCGGTTCATAACCTTATACAAATGTAGTTATTTATTATCAATATCATACTGTTTTCAAGCACTACAACTATTAATAAATGAATATTTTAGTTATTGTAATATTTGTTTTTAATACGTTTAAAACCAGAGTTTTATTTTTACAAAAATTTCAAGTTGATATTGTTTGTTTTTGAATTAGATTTATTTTAAATATTTCAACCCCCCTTAACCCCCCTCACTTTTATTCAATTTTTTTTTCACAATCAATAGGCCTCATCTCCTTATAGAGCTTGCTTTCTACTAAGAATTTCATGTTGATATCGTTTTTCATTTTTGATTTATGATTCTTTTTTAATTTTAACCTTCCTTTAACCCCCATTTTTAATCAGATTTGTATTTTTCAAAATTAAAGGGCTTCTTCTCCTTATAAATATTGATGTTTGCTAAAAATTTCAAGTAAATATCATTTTTCGTTTTTGAGTTAAGATTTTTTTATATTTTAACCCTCCCTAACTCCCCTATTTATTTAGATTTTTTTCAAAAACAATAGGCTTTATCCCTTCTTATAGGGTTTCATTTTTATTAAACATTTCATGTTGATATCCATTTTCGTTTATAATTTAGGATTTTTTTTTTAATTTCAACCCATCCTAACCCCCATTTTTAATAAGATTTGTTCATAAACAATATGCTTTATCCCTTTATAGAGCTTGGTTTTGCTTTAAATTTTCAAGTTGATATCATTTTTTGTTTTTGACTTATCGTGCAGACAAAAACCGTGACATCAGACAAAGTACACCTATAATAGCATTCACAGACTACTGTGTGAAGAATAGAATAATAATATTTTAATCAAGACCAAAACAATAACAATAGTCTAAAAAATAAGTACACTAAAAGAACGATAAAGTCAGAGTTGTAAAATTTAATTAAGTACATGCACATTTAGGTATTACACTAGTTTCTTAAATAATAATATTTAAAAGGTGGGAAACGGACGGAACATAAACAAGAACAATTTTAAATCTTGGTAAAAAGAAAACGTTTTCAAAAAAATTTCACTGTATTTCAAAACGTAAAAAAAATTAGAAGAAAACACCACGGTACATTATTATTATGCTAATTGAAAATATATACCTTCATTAATAATATCCATAATAAAAAACTATTAGTACTTGCACACCTTCACCAAAAAAAAAATTAACAATTCTTCAGAATTTTAACTAAATTAACATGTCCAGTTAAGTACAACCAAAAACTGTTTGACGTTTCACCAAAGTATATTAACCGTTGAGTAGCGACATCTTGGGTGGTGCAAATTTTCTTTCTCTCTCTTTTGACGTTATTGACGGAACGACACACTAAAACACTGCTCGAATTATGAACTGGTCTTGATTGTGATGTTTACACTGCTCGACGTAATTTGAAGTAAAACTCTTCTGTAGTTTACATTTATAATAAAGGTTTGGTCATCAGGCAGTTTTATATTTATGAGTATTTAACTTATGTAATAAATATAAAAATTTATATCACTATTGATAAATTTCAATTTTTTTACCTACGTCCGGATGAGCTAGAGACTTGAAAGTTGGTAGGTGCACAGGGTTTTGATTTTTGATAACAATAGAAATTATTACTTATGGACCTTCTTATTTATTAATCGAGTTGTCTCAAACTTTAAATTTCGCGTTGTTTAAGCATGTCGCTGAATACAATTTTTGACTAATAAATCCACAACAACGAATTCCTATATCAGCTGCCGGACTAAAGTGAAAGGGGTTGTTTACATCTTTAGAAGACGTCTCGCCTCTCTATTTCGCGTCGGCGCACTAGAATTCGGTTCCCCAGCTGTCGCTACTCAACGGTTAATGTTAATATACTTTGGTTTCACTGTGTCAAAACAACAAGCACCATTTTTTTGTTTCCATGGCCAGCTTATCAACTATTGTGTTTACTTTGAAATAATCCATGTTTTTTATATAAATTGGTGAAGTTGCATTCTTGATTTTTTTCGGTTTTCTCAAGAAAAACCATTGTGTGCTGGCCTGATTTAAAATGCTCCCTAAAGACAATGTTATGTCGACACTCTTTTTTAACTATTACCTATTCTAGAACCACGCGCATCTTAAAAAGATTCTCATCAGGTAAATTGCACGCTTGCAAAGTTTCAATTTTATTTTCTAATAATACGACAAATAATTATTATCCAGTCGATTGCAAACATCGATCAATCAACGTAGAAATTAGCACCGATGCGAAATATCAAGGCGGTTACATAATTTTTGGTTCAATGGGTTCGTAATTACTGGAGATTAATGCTTGTAAATTCATGCAAGTTTAAATTTCACTCATTAGCTGCATTTTTACGATTGTGTAAAGGTCTGAGCTATAAATTTATGTCTGTACTTGAGGTAACAAGTACAGTTTCGTTCAAAGATAATTTTTCTTCTTTCATAATTAAATATCAGTATTATTAATATATCTAATGATATGGAAATGTGCCCTGCGACGCTTTTATTCTAATTTCTCTCCTATGTCAAAAACAGATTAATAAAATTCCTAGACAAAAATAAAGTTCTATCGAAAATACAATTTGGATTCATAAAAAAATCCAGTACTGAAGATGCGACATTAAATCTACTTGAACCGATAATCCGCGCTTTGGATAGATCAAGTAAATTATTTATTGTTTCGGCCTTTACTTGATGAAAATCCATTTAATTTTGAAAGAGTAAAACCAAATTTGGTAGATTTTCACACTTTTATTTTAAAAATAAAAGTTTTTAAACAAACACTAACATGACATATGTTTCGAAGTACAACTTCTTTTTCAAATGTGACTATTTACAATTCGGTATCCAATATATATACAAAATAATTTAACAAAACAAAGTACTTAAGAAAACATCAATAACATTACAAAATAAACTAACTATTTAAAGTAAATAAGGGTACTTAGGTAATTATAATATCCATCAAATAACAATAAGATAGCCCATTACCGGGATTATCTCACAGAAAACTGGGAAAGAGGTTTAATAAGGGTGAATTATTAATATCTAATTGATCATTTAGTAAGTTATCTGAATTTTTAAATCTATTTATTTCAAGTGTTTCTAAATGGTTTAATTTAAGGCTCTTATTTTCTACATGTAAAATTTCAAAGTTGTCTGTAAAAGAATGATTTTCAGCTAAAATATGATTTGAGTAAGTAGAATTATTTTTGTTTTTTGTATAGCTATTATAATGTTCGGAATAGCGTTTTTTGAAAGTACGGCCTGTTTGACCAATATACAATTTTGGACAACTACCACAATTTAATTTATATACCCCCGATTTATTATTAGGATTAATTTTACCCTTATTGTTTTTAATATACTTCCCAAGCGTATTATTGGTTTTAAAAGCTACGTTAATATTTTGGTTTTTTAAATATGATGATACCTTTTCACTAGGAGCTCCTATATATGTAAGACTCTTATATCTGCAATTTGGATCTTTAATTATGGGATAAACTTGTTGAATAGCCTGTTTAAAAAGTTTTTTCTCTAAAATGTTGTCTACTAACTTTGAATTAAAATTATTATTTACTGCGATTTGTTTTATGATATTTAATTCTTTTGTGAAGTTCTCTTTGGTAAGGGGAATATTAACTAATCTATGGATCATACTGTTGTATGCTGCCAGCTTTTGTTTGTATGGATGAGATGAACTATTATTTTCAATTTCAAAATAACATCTACTCAGCAAATGAAGGTCTTATTATGGGGAACCCATTAAGCCCGTTGCTTGCAGAAATATTTATGGATAATATAGAAAATAAAATTCATAGCAATAATTTAAGCAAACATTGTCTGTATTGGCATAGATATGTTGATGATATATTGACTGCTTTTACTGGTACTAGTAGACAGTTAAATTCTTTATTAGTTTTTATCAATACTATACACCCTAATATTAAATTTACTATGGAAACAGAGAAGGATAATTCAATTAATTTTTTAGACTTAAATATTATTAAAAATAATAAAGGCCATAGTTTTGGGATATTTCATAAGCCATCACATACGGATATTACAATAAATAATAGTTCATCTCATCCATACAAACAAAAGCTGGCAGCATACAACAGTATGATCCATAGATTAGTTAATATTCCCCTTACCAAAGAGAACTTCACAAAAGAATTAAATATCATTAAACAAATCGCAGTAAATAATAATTTTAATTCAAAGTTAGTAGACAACATTTTAGAGAAAAAACTTTTTAAACAGGCTATTCAACAAGTTTATCCCATAATTAAAGATCCAAATTGCAGATATAAGAGTCTTACATATATAGGAGCTCCTAGTGAAAAGGTATCATCATATTTAAAAAACCAAAATATTAACGTAGCTTTTAAAACCAATAATACGCTTGGGAAGTATATTAAAAACAATAAGGGTAAAATTAATCCTAATAATAAATCGGGGGTATATAAATTAAATTGTGGTAGTTGTCCAAAATTGTATATTGGTCAAACAGGCCGTACTTTCAAAAAACGCTATTCCGAACATTATAATAGCTATACAAAAAACAAAAATAATTCTACTTACTCAAATCATATTTTAGCTGAAAATCATTCTTTTACAGACAACTTTGAAATTTTACATGTAGAAAATAAGAGCCTTAAATTAAACCATTTAGAAACACTTGAAATAAATAGATTTAAAAATTCAGATAACTTACTAAATGATCAATTAGATATTAATAATTCACCCTTATTAAACCTCTTTCCCAGTTTTCTGTGAGATAATCCCGGTAATGGGCTATCTTATTGTTATTTGATGGATATTATAATTACCTAAGTACCCTTATTTACTTTAAATAGTTAGTTTATTTTGTAATGTTATTGATGTTTTCTTAAGTACTTTGTTTTGTTAAATTATTTTGTATATATATTGGATACCGAATTGTAAATAGTCACATTTGAAAAAGAAGTTGTACTTCGAAACATATGTCATGTTAGTGTTTGTTTAAAAATTTTTATTTTTAAAATAAAAGTGTGAAAATCTACCAAATTTGGTTTTACTCTTTCAAGATCAAGTAAATGCCTAGCGGTTTTCCTTGATCTGGCAAAAGCCTTCGATACGGTTCCTCACTCTAATCTCTTAATTAGAATGAGTAACTATGGCATTAGAGGTACAGGACTTGATTTACTTAGAAATTATTTAACAGATAGAACCCAAAAAGTAAAAATAGGGGATACATTAAGTGCCGCTTCAATAGTACAAATAGGAATACCACACTGTACAGTATTGGGTCCAATTCTATTTTTAATTTACATAAATAGCATCTCCAACATAAATCATTTTAAAGGAAAACTTTTATGTTATGCTGATGACACTGCCCTTGTAGTGACTGGGACATCTTGGGATGAAGTAAAATTAAATACAGAAGCTTGCTTAAAAAAAATAAAAATTTATCTAGATTATAGTTTATTGACTGTAAACATTGAAAAAACAAAATATATTACTTTTTCTCCTACTACAGCTGATCAACCTAAAATAGACGTTAAACTACATGACTCTAAATGCAATCATACTAGATGTAACTGTCCCATCTTGGAAAAAACAGTAGCAATAAAATATTTAGGTGTAATGATTGACCAGCACATAAGATGGAACGAACACGTTACTTACGTTACAAAACGCTTAAGAGTCTTGTTTACCAAATTTTATAACATTAGAGATATTCTTTCAAAAAACAATTTATTTATGATTTATAATTCGTTTTCCGAATCAATTTTAAGGTATTGTATAACGATATGGGGTGGTACTTTTAAAAGTACGTTACAAAATCTGCAAACTACATTAAATACATTAATTAAAATATTATTTAAAAAGGATAGACTATATTCAACTTAACTACTATATCAAGAATTAAACATTTTTACTTTAAGACAATTATATACATATCAGTGTCTTCAAAGGGTATACAGAGATCAGGATAAACTACACAAGGTTTCATCAAAAACCAGAGCAACTACAAATTTAAATTTGAATGTAGACCTATTTCAAAAAACGGTAACACAAAGATCTTTCTTTTATTTTGGCCCCAAATTGTTTAATCTTCTCCCTTTATCAACGAAACAAATAACTAAATTAACTAAATTTAAAACTGAAATCAAGGAATTGATCCAAACTTCCCCAGATATGTTTAAAATATTTTAAATAAAACTGCAAATAACGTACATTATTTCTGGTGTCTTTTCAAGTATTTTTTACAATTTTTTAGCGTTAACTTCTGTTTAACTATACTACAGGAGAAAGTTTTAAACCTATCTCACTTTTTGGACCTGTCTTGCTGTAGTTTCCTATTACTCCTATTACTAAGTCGTTTTTCTTTTTAATTTTTTTTTTGTACTTTTAAAACAATTTATTATTGTATTTTTTTTATGGAAGGGATCACACAAGACAGGCATATATGCCTAGGTACGATCCCCTCCATGGATAAAAAAAAAACTTGTAATCTGGTACGTAATATATTTGATTTGATGTGTAGAATTACTTTGATGATATTGATAATAATAATAAAAGAATATTCATATATCTTATAAAAAGTAGGTAATAACATAAAAGTACGAACCAACTATAAAGCTTCATAAGCATAAGCTTGTTTACAGATGAATGTGAAAATTATTCACTAGTTACAAATGTACAATATTAAAATAGGCATTTAAAATAAAAACAAAAATTAACAATTAAATATTTAAGACTAAACTCTTTATGCAGTCATATTCAAGGTTGTGAAGTACAAAATATAAGTAATCAATTTTATTTGTTTATATTTAGGTATTAATATTTTTTATCCTAAAGTAATTATTCCATCACACAGGAAATAAAATGTAAATAAACAAGAAATGTGTCACTGAATCTGCTCACTGTACAAAGTACAATGACAGATTGTGTGTGACAAAAAAAAATAGAACAATAATAAATAAAACATAAATATAACAATAGAATTTGAAAATATGAAGCGGATAATTAAAAATTAAAACTTAGGAAATACAATATTATTAATATAAATAAAAATTATATAAATACAATCTTATACACTTTTGATATTATATTAAAAAAAAAATATTTACAATATACCTCGACATACCTCATACAACAAACATTTTAAAAATATTCAGATTCTTTAACGTTTATAATATACTATCCAATTATTTAAATTACTGAGGCCCTTCCTATGGGGCCTCAGTATTGCATTCGTGCAGACGAAAAAATTTTCTTACCCCCATTTTTTAAAACTTTTTCATATTTCCGATCATTTTGAGTATGAAAATGCAAAAAAAAAATTTCGTCTGATCGTCTGTGTGTATGTATGCCAGCACAATAACTCTAGAATGAAAGTTCTAATTGACTTACGGTTTTGATTTTCTTGAATAATTACTTTTAACTTAGAACCCTATTGATTTTCAGGAATTCCAATTATTTCTAACATCAACATTACAAACATTCTCAACATTCCATAAATTGCAAAAATTCTCTAACGACCTGTCAAACAACAGCTGTTGATGGTTTTTTATTGTCAATTGAACCGTAAATTTTATTAGTTAGTTTCCTTATTGCCTCTTGCGATGAACTTCCCTTCCTCAATCCATATTGTGTTTTTGATAACAATTTGTTTTTTCCAGGAAGCCACATATTCGATGTTTCATCACTTTTTCTAGAATTTTCCTTAGTGAAGAAATCAGGGCTATCGGTAAACGGTTATTATCCAAAAATGTTCAATAAATTAGTTTTAAAATTTTCAATAAAAAATTGGGAGTTTCATTTAAAAATAAAAAAAAAATCAGAAAAACCGGAAGTACGACATGACGTCACAGAATAATTATATCAGTTCTTATTTCAATAACGATGATAAGGAAGGTGGAACTTTTAAGTGTCCCACCCTGTATACTCGCCTGGCGGACACTAGCAACTGTCAGAATCACCTTGTCGTTGTATTATTGTTAATAAAATAATACAAAAAATATTTCCTGAAAGTTTTAGTCGTGAGGTAAACCACTTCCCAAACACTGATACGTTTTCACTCAAATTCGCCGAAATCCCTACAAATTTTCTCGAAATTTCCCAAATCATCATTGAAAATCATAGACAAAATTACTTCGAAATTAAATCGTCGTTTAAAAATGTAAATGTAACGCTTCTGGGTCAAAAGACAAGGGAATTGTCTAAAAAAAAAGTCATGGTATAAAATTAAGGGGATTTTCAGCAAAATCACCGAAATCACATAAAAATGTTTTAAGTAATTTGCGAAATATGGGTACATAGAAAACCGTTAATTTTTAGCATTTTTACATTTTCAAAAATTTCAATGTTGGTATCGCAATCGCGTTATCCCTTCCAGTTCATCATTTCTTTATTCACCGGTATTTAATTATAAATCTACAAATTTTCAACCTTGTGTTCAACTGTGAATAACCGCTCTCTCTCAGTCTAAAAAACCTTGTAAATATTAAATAGTACAGTAATAAAGACATTATATTATTTGTCTAAATGTTCATTATAAACCCGTAACCACGTTTCAGAATTTAAACAATCTATCAATAAATTAAATACTATTTTGCGAATAATGCATTTGCCCAACTGCATTTTTCAGTTAATCAGTTCTAAATTTCTGAACTTTACTAAGAAAAAAGTCCTATGGACAATTTAGAATTATTAAGATGTAGTTTTCAGAATTCGAAGACAAATTGTTTGTCAGTGTTACCATCTTTAAAAAAATAAATCACAATGCCTTGAGTTGTTGAAGTAATTGGAAGTAAAACTGACTCGAAAATTGCCATTCTTGGAAGTGATAAAAGCTGTATCGAGGTAGGTACCTACTTAACATCGGCGTCCTATTTAGAACGTGGACCACCTTGTATGCAAACGTCCTTCTGTTACATTCACTGTTTAGAGCGTGGATGGTACCTGAATGCAGGCGCATCTCGAGGATGCGTGACTCCATAATAACTTGCCAGGATATAGAAAAAAAAGTCGTGACCAAACGTTCATGCTTTAGATTGTTACAGAGGAGCATTTCTAAAAACGAGATGCGAGTAATTTGTCGATATTGTTAAACATTTTTGTATAAAATTTCATTTACTTCATTATTTATATATATTTATTGCTATTTTCCTCAATTAGTAGTTAGTAGAGGCCACTTCTTCATTTTTTCCTATTTTTAATATTGTTAATGTTAATGATAAAGTTGTACACTAATAAAACAATTATAATCCTCATTGATTCTTTCGCTCCGAGTTACAGACCATTTGAAAATAGTGATCTCTCTATGCGATGAGGCTTCTGCTAGATTTAAAAGAAATAAAAATCGGGATTATTGGAATTACTGTAAAAGAAATCAAACTAATATTGCATTGCATAATAAAAAAATCTGATGTGTCTAATAGTCCAAGAACCCACTGCAAATTTCGACCGTCATCTGATAACGAAATGAAATATGCTTCAGAGGCATGTAAAAATATTGTACTTTACCAAACGGCACCTTCATATTTACAAAAAATCACATAAGCCATAACAACGAAAATTATTTGTACTCAAAATTGCAATCCTAATAATTAATTGTAAACTTATTACTGAAGCCTTGGTTTGTATCATAATTTTAAAGGCTTTTTAATAGACTTAAAATAATAGGAGGAGATATTCATATCGTTAGAATATTAAATTTTTGTGTATGTTCACTGATAAATCTATACCACGTTGTCGGATTTCTATGATTGTTTTTTGTTAGAAATGGGGACACCGGGTTAGTCATATATAAATTTGGTCAATATCTGATGATAGAATACACGAGAAAATAATTATATTCTTCAAATAACAAAGAAAGGTTTTTAAAATTACTTTTATTAATATACAGGTTTATTATTTAACAGAATATCTTTTCAGGTATTTATTTAGATATATTTTATTACTTTTTATATTTATAAAAAAAGTGTAACTACAAATTGAAAATAGAATTCAATACGACGATGATATACATAGTTATATTCGGAAGTTTCCCAGAAAATGTATTAAGTACATACATGAAAAAATTAAATCAAATAAATATGTATACACAAACAATTTATCAATACTAAAATTCATTATTAAAAAAAATCCCGTTCGCGACAAAAAAAATACATCTAATCCTTTCCAACAATTTTAACATTTACTCATCATCTGAATATGAAAAAACATCATTCTAGTAATTTAACTTATTCATCTCGTCGTTATCGACAATATTTTTAATATACTTTACGACACCATCGACTTTCAATGGCGTTGGGTCTCCCTTGAACCACACTACAATTATAGATTACGTAGTCTCTGATTTTAAACCCGTTGATGTAGAGCACCAAGTAATTAGCTCAGGTCCCTCAGACCACGAAGCAGTATTTGCCAAATTTTTGATACCCCGAACAGCTCCAAAAAAAGTCCGTCAGCTAGGTAGAATTTTCTCTAAGCATAATTTCAAAAATTTCTATAATTTATGTCTAACTACTGATTGGAATGGTCTTTCTGAAGATATTGACTCTAAATTTTTAGACTTCTTAAATAAAATAATTATGTGTTTCAATACAGCTTTCCCCCTTCGCCCCATTAAAACTAAATGTCATAAATCTTGGACAACTAAAGGAATAAGAACATCATCTAAAAATATGAGGTCACTCATGTATATTAAAAAGTACACAGATAATCCCCTAATATTAAACTATATCAACAACTACAGAATATTGTATCGGAAAATCACCAAATCTGCTAAGAAAAACTATTACAAAAATCGCATCGCAAGAGCTAAAAACTCCTCCAAAGAAACCTGGTCTATAATAAATGACTTAAGGAATAAAACCCATTCTTCAAACAGTGTAAATCCTAGCCCAGATGAACTAAACAATTATTTCGTAAATGTAAGTAAAAATATCAAATCTAACATAGCTCCGAGTCAGGATGCTCTCTCCTTCCTCCTACCTACTAAAAGGATCACTGAAAGTTTCTTCCTAAGACCAGTAGACAAGCATGAACTAGTGCAAACCATAAACAACATCCAAAATAAATTTTCCTGTGGAATTGATGGCCTGTCCACCAAAATATTTCTAAATATACCGGATGTAGTAATCAACATTTTAACTTCACTGATTAATGAATCCTTTGAAATTGGTCTCTTTCCTAACTGTCTAAAAACAGCTATAATAATCCCACTTCATAAAGGTGGCGACAAAACCAAAACCTGTAACTATAGACCTATCGCGTTATTGCCTACCTTATCGAAGATAGTAGAACGGCTAATGAAAAACCGTCTTTTGCCCTTTCTTTTCAAGCATAACATCCTCACAGCTCATCAGTATGGCTTTCTACCTAAAAAATGCACTAGCGACGCAATGTTTTCCGTTCTTAATGAAATATACACATCACTTAATGATAAACTTTTCACCGCTTCAGTATTTTGTGACTTCGCAAAGGCCTTCGATTGTGTAAATCATGATATTTTAATTAATAAGTTACAAATTTATGGCATACGGGGTTCTCCTTTACAATGGTTTAAAACTTACCTAGAAAATAGAAATCAACAGGTGCGGGCGAATGGTGAGGATTCTACAAATCTAGCAATAAGCAGTGGAGTACCTCAAGGATCAGTATTAGGTCCAATTTTGTTTTTATTATTCATCAACGACATCACAGACTTAAGAATAAGTGGTAGAATTACTTTATTTGCTGATGACACCAGTGTAACCTGGAATAATTCTAACATGCAGACATTACAATCTATCATAAGTGAAGATCTAGTGACTATTAAGTCCTGGTCTGATTCGAATGGACTTTGTTTCAACACCAGTAAAACTGTAGCATTGTCTTACAGAGGTACTTTACAACCTATAACTTTAAACAATAATCTGATTCAAACGGTGACTTCAATCAAGTTTTTAGGTCTTTATATAGACGATTCTCTAAAATGGTCTGCTCATATAGATACCTTAGCAAAAAAATTATCCTCCGCATGTTTTGCCATTAAATCGGTTTCTAAAGAGCTGACTCCTTCTACTGCATTAATAACATACTTTTCCTTATTCGAATCTCACCTTCGCTATGGTTTACCTTTCTGGGGTTCTTGTAGCTTATACCTTTTCGAATCTATTTTTAAACTGCAAAAAAGAGCAATCCGCTATGTATTTGGTTTAAGTAGTAGGACACATTGCGAAAATTACTTCAAAAATTTCAAAATTCTAACCCTTCCTGCTCTATTTATTTTCGAATCCGTCTGCTTAGTTCGGAAGCACATTCAAAATTTATCCGAAAGACCGACTCGTAGATATTCTACAAGAAATTTAGAGACTGATGTTTATTTAACAATGCCCACTTCTGACCTATTAAAACATTCCATTACCTACAATGCCAAAAAATTGTATAATAACCTTCCGATGCAATTAAAATCTATAAATACATACGATAAGTTCCGAAGACTGGCTAAAGCTTTTCTTCTAGAAAGACCATATTACACAGTAGCAGAATTTTATAACGTACCTTAGACATTTGAGTTCCACATACAATGGCATTAATTAAATATTAAAGTTTAAATTTAAATTTAAAAATTAAATTAGAATAATTATAATGACGGATATTGCATATCCATTGCAATTGTTATTCCTATTTTGTCTGTTTGTTTCTGTTTGTTTTTTCTGCTGTTTAGTTATTTTTATAATATGTTTAGTATTTAAGTTACACGCTTTGTCTATAAAATTTTTGTAAATTTTTTTACGACAATAAAGCATATCTCTCTCTCTCACTGGTTCCAAACGTTCATTTAGCTCCCAACCGCATTCTTCAACATTTAATTTAGAACAATTTGCATCTGCAGTGTTTTGCCACCTTGAATTGACGTACACTGTACGCAAGATCTTTTGTTCCATAGTTCTCCAACATGGAGGAATAAGACTTGAATCCAACCCTTTAATTGTTTGCATAAAATGCTCGTTTTTACCATTTTTTGGAGAAAACAGTTTTTCAAACAGTTGCAGCTAAAGAAAAAGGCTAGAGACAGATATCATGCAACGAAAGTGTTGATAAGTCAATTACAAAAAAAAAACAACAGAAAACAAAGAGAACCATGTGGCGAAATGAAAAACAAAAGCAGAGAGAACACTTAAAACGCCTTCAAGTAATACAACAAATTACTCCACCGAACTCTATAGTGACTGCAGAGAACTCCAAATATTAATATTGTAGGAGGCAGAAAACGATCAAAACTTTGTATAGATAATATGAGACTACAAGTAGAAAATAAAAGGCTGATTAGAGAAAATTAATAAGTACAAGATGCGGGCATATCGAATCCCAAAAAGATATGACCGGCAAAGTAATTTCGTTAATTACCAATGCTTCTCCATTATCAAAAACAGAGCTGACAATTCATAATGCATACCGGGAATTAATAGTCCAGGTGTAGATAAAAAAGTTAAAAAGCAATTATTTAAGTACACACGGAAAAAAAATTGTAGAACAAATTTCTACAATTATACATTTTTTCTCTACAATTAATAGTACATATAGGGACAGGGACAATTTGTAGTAAAAATTTCCAAATATTTGTAGAGAATGTATTGTAGAGATATTATCTACAATATTTAGTAAAAATATCCAAATGCATCATAAGAATTGTTCTACAAATTGTTATAATTTTTGCTATTCATTGTATGAATTTATATTAAAAATGTATTGCGTTTTATGAAAATAAATACGAAAATTTTACACAATAAATAGTAAAAATTCATACAAATTGTACTAATTTTTAATAAAATTTGTAGTAGTATTTTATAATTTTTATAATTATAACCTAGAAAAAATGTTCCTTAATAAAACATTCAATTTATTGTTTTAATATAAAAGATACAAAGTCTTAATTACATTATGTAATAAATAACAGTAATAATAGCGCCCTCAGTCTCAGTTGGCTTTTCTGCACCTGAAAAATATGAAATAAAAATTAATACCTATTGCTGTTCATACCTTTAAAACGGGGATATTTATCACCTTTACACTGATTTGGATATTAAATGACTTAAGTCAAATAACTAACAAAAATGAGAAAGTAGGTATGTCACAATTAAGACAAAAAAAACATCATTGAACTTGGCACATTTGTTCGTTGGGCAAAAAATTCGATCGTTGACCACAACTATTTTTTTTAAAATAATCTACTAAGGTTATTTAAATTAGCCATCTAAAGGTAAATTATTCAGAAACAATAATAAATGTACTTACCACTAATAGAAGTTATTATTAAAATTTTCTCAAACGCATCGGTGCTTATAATATAATAATATGTTATAGGTACTCGTATATGTACCATGCTTTGTTATGTGAACATGGCGAACGGCTACTGCTGTCTGGTCATTTATGATCGACGTCAGAAAACGTTGGCCAATAGCAGAATTCTGTTTTGTTCACATGACTTAGAATTTCTACAATATTATAGAATATTTTTGAACAAAATTGAATTTTTTTCATAAGAAGGGATGTAAAGTATTACTATTTTTTGTAGAGAAAATTACTATTTTTTGTAGAGATAATTATTAATATTTGTACAAATTTTTACAGAAGTTATTAGTAGTAATTACGATAATTGTAATACATTTCTACTTCTACAAACAATAGTAAAATATACTAAACATTGTGGACTTCTTTCCTATTGTAGCATTTTATTCGACAATTCAATTGCTACAATAATGAATAGTTTTAACTATAAATTGTAGTAAAATTTTCTACAAAAAGTTAAGTATTTTTCTACAAGTCTACTACTACAACATTGTAGTAAAATTTTTTAGTCACATTTTTTTCCGTGCAATGTGTTAACTCATGCTCTATCGTCTGAATATGCCAAAATAACGAATAATTCTGAAAAATTAACTTTTAAAAAGCAAGAGGATGGGGAGGTTAATGTTGTTTTTAAAAAACAACCGATAGTGGTACGAATTTCATATCGGATCAAGATGACGTATCTTACATTTCAGACGAACAAATTTTGGAAATTCTTGAAAAACCTACAATAAAATTAAACAGCGATCAAATTTATTATTAGTTTAAAAGACCCATCGATGTTTTTGAAATCTAGTTCAACTATTTTAATGTTATCTAGATATATCTCTGTTATCTTCTAGATACTATTTACTTTTTAGTTTGTTCCTATTTTTTTACGATTGTTTATTTATATTAAAGTTTTTTAAGTTGAATTACCATTAGAGTATTTTGTGAACTTACTGAGTTTTTTACATTTTGGTAATTTTAGGAAAACTGGGTTACTTGAAAATTTTTTGTGATTTTTTAATATTAATTTCTCAATAAGTTCCACGGTTTACTATATATATTTTATTGTATAAAACAAAATCTAAATATTTCAAAAACCTTATTTTTAGTTTTTTTCTACTCCATCTAATCAATAAATAATAGTACAATTCGAGAATTGTTGTTGAGGACTTACTTTCTCGTGAGGCACTGTACAAATACTCACATTTTTAAAAAAAAATTCTCAAAAATTTGCAAGGTAAGGTATAGTTAAAAGTTCAGTATTAGATAAATAAGGACTTCAATTATTAGAAAAAAATTAATTTTAGTCATAATCTAATAACTTTTTTTTTAACATTTGATGCGAGAGGTGTGGCGAAAGGACCTCCTTAACAAAATGAATCAATTAATTTTTGATAATTTCAAAATTTATTTGTTTACTTAATATTGTGATTCATTTTTACAGGTTGTCAAAAAAACTGCCTACTATGATTATAGTTTAAAAGATAAAATTTAATATTTCAGGTATAAAAATTAATGATGTACCTATTTAATTCTATTTTACAATAGTTTACTTGTTTAGACGGATAAAAATAGTAATCAAATTTATCTAAATAAATACCTATTAAGTTATTTTGGTAAATAATAAACCTGGTTATTGATAATTATTAACAAGTTATAAAAGTAATTTTAAGAAACAAACTCCTAAATCGTACAGTTGCCTTTGCAAATTAAAGAGTTTGATAATTTTCTCGTGTATCCCATTATCAGACCTTGACCAAATTTATATATGACCACCACTGACACTAACAGAAAAAGAATTATGGAAATCAAACAACGTGGTATAGAATTATCGCTGTACATAAAAAAATTACATTCCGACGATTTGAGAACCTTCTTCTTAATTTTAAGTCTGTAAAAAAGTATATAAAATTGGAATACAAATCGAGAATTCACTAATATTTTCAAAATTAATTATTAGGATTGTAATTTTCAATACAAATAATTTTCGTTTTCATGGCTTATGTGATGATTTTGGGTTGGGTGAGGCGCGAGATATATTCCATAAAATATAAAAATTACCCCGACTCTGCCAAAAATCTAATCAGTTCTCAGCTGGCCAGAATAAAAGTTAAGTTTAAAATTTGGTGTTTTTCCCTTTACAAGTTTTTGAGTTTTCTTCAAAATTCGAAATTTACACATTTTCTTAAATACCTCGGATACGGTCCATTTTACAGAAATTAGGTGTGGAATAGGAATTATAGAAAATAATGTAACAAACAACTTTTATTTAAACAATTTTTTAAAAAAATTCTTCGAATACGGACCATTTTAGGTAAATTTTCTATATAATTAAAATTATAGAGAATAATATTAATCGAATTAAATTACGGGTTTTGAGCTTACATTAAATTGTAATTAGATGAAACAAAATGGATTCTATGTATTTTGAGGTGATCTTTTCGAAAAAAGGCAAACAAAATGTAGCAGTTTTTCGAAAGTGCCGAAATTTTGGATTTTGTCAATTTTTCAATTTTGCGCAGGCGCATGTCGGAAATAAATCAATATTTTTAAAACGCAGTTTACGACATTTGAAAGCTTAGGAAAAATGCTAATTTTTATGTCTCTTGAGAAATTTTGATCCGATGCACCGTTCTCGCGGTATGGACGATTGAAATTTGTTTAGGATTTTGAGGCGACGAAGGTCGAAAAATTGAATTTGTTAAATGTTCAAAGACTAAATTCTTTATAACATTGGTAAAAATTAAGATATTTGAAAAACCAAAAATGCGTTTTGAACTTAAGGGATGTGACTAGTGATTCCCAGAAGGGGGCAAGAGAAATCCCAAAATTGGGCATATGGCGGAAGGGCAAAATGCACCGCGGTCCTAATTTCATTGTTTGCCTACAACGGCCAAACTATTTGAATTTTTTTAATGCCACTTACAAAGCTTACTCTTAAATGTGAAACCTTATGTGTGTGTGAATTTCACCGACATCGGACCATAATTGGCTAAGATATCAAACAATTAAATATTTTTTTTTTTTTCAAAAAAAAAATTTTTTTTTTTCGAAAGTTTGAAGTGGCACAAAAATGCCAAAAATGCACCCAATGGCTCAAAACTTTTTTTTTTTTTGAGTACTCTATTGTGTCTAGAATACGATTACATTACGGCAAATTCTGCAAATATATTTTATCTATTTTTTTGACCACTGTTCATTGAGTGACGACCAAAAAACACGGTTTTTGAGAAAAGTTGCCTAAAATTGACAATTTTTAGTTTTTTTGTCTGAAAATTAAACAAACCCAAATTTCATGTCTTCTAAATGTGTATACAAAGTTTAAAGTGCGTATGTTTCTTCTAAGGTGTAGAATTCTCCCGACAAAAGTCCCATTACACGCGCTCCGCGGGATCCAAAACTCGTGTATACACTACATTACTGTAATTTGATTTTTTTGCGATTTCCAGTTTTAAATTTCTTGCATATCTAAATTTATTAGGCTAAAAATTTATTAAATTGTATTTTACTGACTTGTTATAAGACGTTTCTTGAGTTTTGTGCAAAATATAGAATTACCAGATATTAGCGAACAAAAAGCAAGCTTATCACCAAGTTGGAACTTGGATTAATTTCCTAACATTTTTAAAGTATACCTTTTTGTGTATTTTTTTGTGCTCTTTTCGATGGCGAAGTTAGTTTTTTCAAATATATTTATTTTGTTAGATGTTTTCGGAAAACCCGGAAAAAATCACATGGGAAAAAAATTAAAAAAAAACTATGCCTCTGGTTTCCTGCGAATTCCCGAAAAATTATGTCAGATTTCGCCGCGGGACTTATTTTATTTGAGAGCTAAGAAAAAAATACGTAACTTCTCTCATGGGCACATATGTCTAACATTTATAATTTCGCCACAAATTCATCGCAAATTTCATGTCCATGGTTCTGATCAAAAAAACGAAAAAACGACTTTTTGGTAAAAGCACTTCTGGCGGCGAGAAATTCGCCATTAAAACTACCTGTGCAATGAATTTCCGAACTATTTTTGCTGCCTCTTTCGAATGGTGCATTTATTTTCACTATCGGAATGATACTTGCCCAGATAATTAGCATTTTTACAATGGAAAATTCCGGAAAACCCGGTTTTTCCTAATTTAAAAAAAAATTGAAAAACTGTTACATCTTTTTTTTCTTTTTTTCGGAAAGATCACATCAAAATACACAAGGTCCTTTTTGTTTCATCCAATTACAAATTAATGTAAGCTCGAAGGGGCGTTTTTTCGTTATTTAATTGGACTATATAAGAAATAACTTTAATTTAAACAGTTTTTTTCGTTTTTGAGTTTTCTTTAAAATTCGAAATTTACACTTTTTTTCAAATATCTCGAATATGGTCCATTTTAGGGAAATTATGGACGGAACAAGAATTATAGAGAATTATAACATAAACAACTTTTATTTTAACAATTTTCATAAAAATTTGAATGTTTTACATTTTGTTAAATTTCTCGAATACGGACCATTTTAGGAAAATTTTGTATAGAACAAAAGTTATATAGAATAATATTAAAAGTAAATTTTATTTGAAGAATTTTCTTCTCCAAACGGAAATAACAGATATATTCCATAAAATGTAAATTGACCCCCTATATAGTACCACCAGATGTTCCGACTCTGCCAAAAATGTAATCAGTTCGCCGCAGGCCAGAATAAAGGTTTAAAATTTGGTGTTTTTCTCCTTATCCTTTTTTAAATTTTCTTCAAAATTCGGAATTTACACATTAACACAACAGGAAAATAATGTGCGAAAAAGTAAAACAAAAAATAATAATATATACAATAAATCTAAAAACAACAGTATACCTGATATTCTAAATAAACAAAATGAAATAAATGAACAATTTATATCAAGTGTAATACCAGTTTGCCTCTTGACCAAGATTTTTACAATAATAATTTTAAAACAAATTTTTTATTTATTCACCTTTGAACCTGTACAGGAAAATGTATATAAACAGGACCGGACTATCTTAATATTGATATGATTTTAATGGGTTTACTAATAGTCCAGGATCCGTAAGTAGGGTCGACCTTCACCCATCTGTTTAATGGATAAAAGTTTTTTTTTATTAGATAAAATATGTTTTTAAATATACCGCAAATGAGTTGCCTAAGAAAATACGGTCACGGCTATTTTTTGCTTCTCTTTCTGTATAGAGATAAGGAAAGTATAGGAATCATGATAAAAGTTACTTATGATGTCATCCTCTATTATTTTGTTCCTATACATGATTTCCCTAAAATGGACCTATTTCGAGATATTTGAGGAAAAATGCAAATTTCGAATTTTGAAGACAACTCAAAAACGGATAAGGAGAAAAACACCAAATTTCAAACTTAAGCTTTAATCTATCCTGCGGTGAGCTGATTAAAGTTTGGGCATAGTCGAAGCATCTGGGGAAGACTTTACAGGGTGTCGTTTTTTTTATTTTAAGAAAATAAATAGTCTGGACTGTATTTTCTTAGGCAACCCTTTGGCAGTATATTTTTAAACATATTTTATTTAATAAAAATAAACTTTCATCCATTAAACCGATGGGTGAAGGTCGACCTTACTTCGGATCTTAGACTATAACTAATATAGTGAATACTTGTTATTTCTAATGCATCGAACATTTCGGTTTCTCATATGTTGTCATTAACTTTTTACAACTGTCAACAGTAGAAACTAAAGTAGGAGTAGCTAACTCTCAAACATTCTCTTGAGGTGTTCCGCAGGGGCCAATTCTTGGGCCACTTCTTTTTAGTATTTATATTTTCAGTCTATTAGACCATCTAGAAATTGTTTCTAACAAAATGTCTTACCAGTTGTACTTAAACCCAAATTAATCAACATCGGTCATATTTGAAAAAAAAAGATAATGTTGCCAAATCGTTGGAAATTAAGATAAATAATACAAAATGTACCAATGTGTCTAAAAGGGATTCTGATCTTTGGTTTAAAAAGCACATTTCTGCTTACAAACAAAAGGCCTATAGTTCTTTAAAGTAACTTTTTCCACATCATATTCTTCATATCAAACAAAAACTTATATTAACAGATTCTGTAGTTTTTTTTTTTTATTTTTCAATTGCTTGGATAAACTTAATATTATCGTATTCAAAAAGTACAGAAGTGTTGCCTTAGATTTATATGAATATCAAAGAAACAGTAAAAATAATTTTCAACACTCTAGATTTGATTTGGCTTCCTAAGGAGAAAGTAATGCTTGGACCAGTTTCGTTCTTATTAGGACTCATCAGCAAGCATTAGACAATCTCGCTTTCAGTCTGATGTATTACTTTTAGACGTATGCTATGCGTTATAGATAGTTGCGAAAGAGTAGGTACCGTCAAATGGGGTGACTTCGGACACTTTTTGCAACTTTCTTAATCACAAACTAAAAACCTAGAGAACTAAAATTCTGCAAATTTCGGCTAAGATGCCCCTAACATCTAGTTACATTTTGACAATGTCAAATGTTTCTAATTTTTTTCCAGTTATTATATTTTTTTATTAAAAACTGTCCGAAGTCACCCCATCGAGTGAGGTGACTTCGGACGGCTATATAAAACTACGTAAAACCGATGTTTAACGGATGCAGGAGTTAATTCTGACAAACATTTTCTTTTTTTAATCGTCTACACTAGTAGGAAAATTATTTGTTATAAGAAAAACATCATTTTATCATAAAAAAGATTTATTTATTTTAAAAATCAAACAATAATTCTTACATAACAAAACTAAACAGGTTATTCTAGAAAAGTAAATTTTTATGTCATAAATACAACTGTAATCTACTCTATAACAACATCAGGTAAATTGGAAAACTTATAACAACCTCTTCGAAAATGTGAAGGAAAAACCGTTTGAACAATTTCAAATTTTCCAATAATGCTCTCATCAGACACGTTTGGAAAAGAAAAGAAAACATCAGCCCCAAAATTTTTTTGTCGAAAAAATTTTACCAGGTAATTTTCACCTTCTACGTTTAAAATTTGTGCAACAAAGAATTTGCTTTTTAAAGAATTTTCTATGGGAAGTTTAACTAGGGTAAAATCATTTATCTTAATATCTTCATTTGAAGAATGGTCTCTTGGTTTCTCGGAAGTCATTTCTTCTTCCGAATCAGATGCGTCAGCTGGTAAAAAATGTTCATCGAATAAATCGGAATCAGATGGAATGTTCTGGCACTTTCTAGGTTTTTGTACTCCAGACGTGAAAGGAATATTTTCTGGTGGTTCGTTTTCGAATTCAACATTCATATCTGCAAAGATAACTGGCCTTCCTGGTGGAACATTGACTCGTTTGCGCCTGTTTGTTCTTGTTTGCAATTCAGGGTTTATTTTCTTTAAGAAATGCCAGTAGCGATTTATCTTTCACCGCCTGGGGGATTATCTTCATAAGTCTTTGAGGCAGACGTTTTAGAACTTCCTGTGGATTGTTGGGCCAAATACCCAATGCGCGAAATCCGGACAACACGTTTTTCTTTGAATTTACTTCAATTGCTTCTAAAGATTTCCTGAGAAGTTTTGGAAAATCTTTCTTCTGAAATGGACCTTTTCTTTTGGACTTCCACTCAGTCAGAATTCTCCTCCATGTTTTCTTAAGGGGCGCAAAAAAAGCAACATCCAGCGGCTGGCAAAGGTGGGTGGCATTTGGTGGAAGTAGGATGAATTTTATATTCTGACGTGCACATTCCTCAATAACTTCTACTGTTAAGTGACTGGACAAGTTATCACCAATTAAAATTTTCGGCCCATCCTTTTTTCTGAAATAAGGTAAAGCTATCTGGCGAAACCATTCTAAAAAAGTTGTTGAATCGAACCATCCTGAGCTGCTCATACTGTAACCACATCCATTCGGTCCATCTTCTTCCCATTCTTGATATCGATGCTTAGCCTTATACACCACGAAGGGTGGAAGAAGGTCGCCACTTGCTGAAGCCGACATCATTACACTTACGCTAGATTTAGACGAATCCATTATTCGATCGCAATGTTTCGATCCTCTTTTACAAATCACCTTGACTTTACTCGGGTCATCACTAAAATTAGTTTCGTCATAGTTAATTATTAGCGATGGGTCAACATTTTCCAGGGATGTTCGGAGCTCACGAAAATATTCCATTAAAGTGCCTTCACTTACTTGTGCCCTATATCTCTTTATATTTTGACAAAATCTTGTCGTAAGATTACGGTGTCGGGATAAAAATGATTTTACCCAATCGTGTCCCGGAAGGTTATCTCGGAATTTTTTTATATTCACCCCTCTCCTGTCTAGATATTGTTTGACTATCATTCGGACATCGTACGGAGAAAGAGGAAATCCCCATTCTGTCGACAGGTTAATGGCCACAACCAGCCTTCCTTCTTCTTCTGACGATAGTATTGTCTGGCCGCCGACTTTTTTGACATTAACATTCTAAATTCTGTCGCTAATAGTCGATTTAGGTACACCATAATATTCAGCAGATTGCCGTATGGTTTTCCTGTGGGTTTTCACATCACGGATGGCATTTTCTAGTTTTTCTGGTTTATAATTTTGGTAGCTTCTACCACCTACCACTTTCTTATAAATTCGGCCCATGTCCGAAGTCGCCCCCTAAAAACGAATAATTTTGTTATCACCCCTGTATATGAAATGTGTGTGAAGATAAACAAACGAACTCCTGGCTAAAATATTCTCAAAACATCACCCTTCCTACTAGTATAAACAAAAATTGTACTAAATGAGGTGGGCACAACTTACTTTTCAGTATCTTTTGAATTAAGAAATTCTTACCAAAACAAAAATTACGTGAAACGGAAAAAACCGATCACGACGTGCGACCGCAACACACCATCATCTAACGCCAACTAAGTTGTAAACATTTGGGTAACATACTAATATGGGCTAACTTTTACACTGTTGTCGCTGTGAATGCATATTCAAAAAATCTATTTGTTGTCCGAAGCGACCCCAAATGGCCGAAGTCACCCCGTTTGACGGTAGTGAACGAGCAAAAACTGGTAACGCCATCTGCACATAGGAAACAAAATCAAAGCAGTAGTACTTATAGTTCCCTAGAACAAGGCGGAATTATAGCCAAAACGACCTGTGTCATGTTAGCTCCTAGCCAGCCAGCTCCAAAACCAGCCGGAGCTCAAAGCGCCAGCGGTCGAAAAATATTCTTTTACGACAACAATTATTCGTTCTAAATTTTAGTTTAAAGATTACTACACCTTCAGAATAATGTTAATTATTTTCAATAACCCTTATAGAATTATATTAAGGAATTAAAGGGATGAAATTTCAATATTTTTGGTGCTGAAAATTTTTTTTCTATAATTTTATTAAGCCAATCGATAGATAATACAAATACAAACAACTTTTCTTTATTCCATTTTGAATGCTATATATGAAATAAAGATTTTAGAGAGGGGTTGATATTTCATTATTTTTGGAGCTGGAAAAAATTTTGTTTTTTCTTTAATTTTATTACGCCAATCAATAGATAATACAAATACAAACAACTTTTCTTAATTCCATTTTGAATGCTATATATAAAATAAGGATTTTAGAGAGGGGTTGATATTTAATTATTTTTGGAGCTGGAAAAGTTTTTGTTTTTTCTTTAATTTTATTACGCCAAAAAATAGATAATACAAATACAAACAACTTTTCTTAATTCCATTTTGAATGCTATATATGAAATAAGGATTTTAGAGAGGGGTTGATATTTCATTATTTTTGGAGCTGGAAAAATTTTTGTTTTTTCTTTAATTTTATTAAGCCAATCGATAGATAATACAAATACAAACAACTTTTCTTTATTCCATTTTGAATGCTATACATGAAATAAGGATTTTAGAGAGGGGTTGATATTTCATTATTTTTGGAGCTGGAAAAAATTTTGTTTTTTCTTTAATTTTATTAAGCCAATCGATAGATAATACAAATACAAACAACTTTTCTTTATTCCATTTTGAATGCTATATATGAAATAAGGATTTTAGAGAGGGGTTGATATTTAATTATTTTTGAAGCTGGAAAAGTTTTTGTTTTTTCTTTAATTTTATTACGCCAAAAAATAGATAATACAAATACAAACAACTTTTCTTAATTCCATTTTGAATGCTATATATGAAATAAGGATTTTAGAGAGGGGTTGATATTTCATTATTTTTGGAGCTGGAAAAAATTTTGTTTTTTCTTTAATTTTATTAAGCCAATCGATAGATAATACAAATACAAACAACTTTTCTTTATTCCATTTTGAATGCTATATATGAAATAAAGATTTTAGAGAGGGGTTGATATTTCATTATTTTTGTAGCTGGAAAAAATTTTATTTTTTCTTTAATTTTATTAAGCCAATCGATAGATAATACAAATACAAACAACTTTTCTTTATTCCATTTTGAATGCTATATATGAAATAAGGATTTTAGCGAGGGGTTGATATTTCATTATTTTTGGAGCTGGAAAAAATTTTGTTTTTTCTTTAATTTTATTACGCCAATCGATAGATAATACAAATACAAATAACTTTTCTTAATTCCATTTTGAATGCTATACATGAAATAAGGATTTTAGAGAGGGGTTGATATTTCATTATTTTTGGAGCTGGAAAAAATTTTGTTTTTTCTTTAATTTTATTACGCCAATAAATAGATAATACAAATACAAACAACTTTTCTTAATTCCATTTTGAATGCTATATATGAAATAAGGATTTTAGAGAGGGGTTGATATTTCATTATTTTTGGAGCTGGAAAAAATTTTGTTTTTTCTTTAATTTTTTTAAGCCAATCGATAGATAATACAAATACAAACAACTTTTCTTTATTCCATTTTGAATGCTATATATGAAATAAGGATTTTAGAGAGGGGTTGATATGTCATTATTTTTGGAGCTGGAAAAAATTTTGTTTTTTCTTTAATTTTTTTAAGCCAATCGATAGATAATACAAATACAAACAACTTTTCTTTATTCCATTTTGAATGCTATATATGAAATAAGGATTTTAGAGAGGGGTTGATATTTCATTATTTTTGGAGCTGGAAAAAATTTTGTTTTTTCTTTAATTTTATTACGCCAATAAATAGATAATACAAATACAAACAACTTTTCTTAATTCCATTTTGAATGCTATATATGAAATAAGGATTTTAGAGAGGGGTTGATATTTCATTATTTTTGGAGCTGGAAAAAATTTTGTTTTTTCTTTAATTTTATTACGCCAATCGATAGACAATACAAATACAAACAACTTTTCTTAATTCCATTTTGAATGCTATATATGAAATAAGGATTTTAGAGAGGGGTTGATATTTCATTATTTTTGGAGCTGGAAAAAATTTTGTTTTTTCTTTAATTTTATTACGCCAATCGATAGACAATACAAATACAAACAACTTTTCTTAATTCCATTTTGAATGCTATATATGAAATAAGGATTTTAGAGAGGGGTTGATATTTCATTATTTTTGGAGCTGGAAAAAATTTTGTTTTTTCTTTAATTTTATTACGCCAATCAATAGATAATACAAATACAAACAACTTTTCTTAATTCCATTTTGAATGCTATATATGAAATAAGGATTTTAGAGAGGGGTTGATATTTCATTATTTTTGGAGCTGGAAAAAATTTTGTTTTTTCTTTAATTTTTTTAAGCCAATCGATAGATAATACAAATACAAACAACTTTTCTTTATTCCATTTTGAATGCTATACATGAAATAAGGATTTTAGAGAGGGGTTGATATGTCATTATTTTTGGAGCTGGAAAAAATTTTGTTTTTTCTTTAATTTTATTACGCCAATCGATAGACAATACAAATACAAACAACTTTTCTTAATTCCATTTTGAATGCTATATATGAAATAAGGATTTTAGAGAGGGGTTGATATTTCATTATTTTTGGAGCTGGAAAAAATTTTGTTTTTTCTTTAATTTTATTACGCTAATCAATAGATAATACAAATACAAACAACTTTTCTTAATTCCATTTTGAATGCTATATATGAAATAAGGATTTTAGAGAGGGCTTGATATTTCATTATTTTTGGAGCTGGAAAAAATTTTGTTTTTTCTTTAATTTTTTTAAGCCAATCGATAGATAATACAAATACAAACAACTTTTCTTTATTCCATTTTGAATGCTATATATGAAATAAGGATTTTAGAGAGGGGTTGATATGTCATTATTTTTGGAGCTGGAAAAAATTTTGTTTTTTCTTTAATTTTATTACGCCAATAAATAGATAATACAAATACAAACAACTTTTCTTAATTCCATTTTGAATGCTATATATGAAATAAGGATTTTAGCGAGGGGTTGATATTTCATTATTTTTGGAGCTGGAAATGGAATAAAGAAAAGTTGTTTGTATTTGTATTATCTATCGATTGGCTTAATAAAATTAAAGAAAAAACAAAATTTTTTCCAGCTCCAAAAATAATGAAATATCAACCCCTCGCTAAAATCCTTATTTCATATATAGCATTCAAAATGGAATTAAGAAAAGTTGTTTGTATTTGTATTATCTATTTATTGACGTAATAAAATTAAAGAAAAAACAAAATTTTTTCCAGCTTTAAAAATAATGACATATCAACCCCTCTCTAAAATCCTTATTTCATATATAGCATTCAAAATGGAATAAAGAAAAGTTGTTTGTATTTGTATTATCTATCGATTGGCTTAATAAAATTAAAGAAAAAACCAAATTTTTTCCTGCTCCAAAAATAATGAAATATCAACCCCTCGCTAAAATCCTTATTTCATATATAGCATTCAAAATGGAATTAAGAACAGTTGTTTGTATTTGTATTATCTATTTTTTGGCGTAATAAAATTAAAGAAAAAACAAAAACTTTTCCAGCTCCAAAAATAATTAAATATCAACCCCTTTCTAAAATCCTTATTTTATATATAGCATTCAAAATGGAATTAAGAAAAGTTGTTTGTATTTGTATTATCTATTTATTGGCGTAATAAAATTAAAGAAAAAACAAAATTTTTTCCAGCTCCAAAAATAATGAAATATCAACCCCTCTCTAAAATCCTTATTTCATATATAGCATTCAAAATAGAATTAAGAAAAGTTGTTTGTATTTGTATTATCTATTTTTTGGCGTAATAAAATTAAAGAAAAAACAAAAACTTTTCCAGCTCCAAAAATAATTAAATATCAACCCCTATCTAAAATCCTTATTTCATGTATAGCATTCAAAATGGAATTAAGAAAAGTTATTTGTATTTGTATTATCTATCGATTGGCGTAATAAAATTAAAGAAAAAACAAAATTTTTTCCAGCTCCAAAAATAATGAAATATCAACCCCTCTCTAAAATCCTTATTTCATATATAGCATTCAAAATGGAATAAAGAAAAGTTGTTTGTATTTGTATTATCTATCGATTGGCTTAATAAAATTAAAGAAAAAACAAAATTTTTTCCAGCTCCAAAAATAATGAAATATCAACCCCTCTCTAAAATCCTTATTTCATATATAGCATTCAAAATGGAATAAAGAAAAGTTGTTTGTATTTGTATTATCTATCGATTGGCTTAATAAAATTAAAGAAAAAACAAAATTTTTTCCAGCTCCAAAAATAATGAAATATCAACCCCTCTCTAAAATCCTTATTTCATGTATAGCATTCAAAATGGAATAAAGAAAAGTTGTTTGTATTTGTATTATCTATCGATTGGCTTAATAAAATTAAAGAAAAAACAAAATTTTTTCCAGCTCCAAAAATAATGAAATATCAACCCCTCTCTAAAATCCTTATTTCATATATAGTATTCAAAATGGAATTAAGAAAAGTTGTTTGTATTTGTATTATCTATTTTTTGGCGTAATAAAATTAAAGAAAAAACAAAAACTTTTCCAGCTCCAAAAATAATTAAATATCAACCCCTCTCTAAAATCCTTATTTCATATATAGTATTCAAAATGGAATTAAGAAAAGTTGTTTGTATTTGTATTATCTATTTTTTGGCGTAATAAAATTAAAGAAAAAACAAAAACTTTTCCAGCTCCAAAAATAATTAAATATCAACCCCTCTCTAAAATCCTTATTTCATATATAGTATTCAAAATGGAATTAAGAAAAGTTGTTTGTATTTGTATTATCTATTTTTTGGCGTAATAAAATTAAAGAAAAAACAAAAACTTTTCCAGCTCCAAAAATAATTAAATATCAACCTCTCTCTAAAATCCTTATTTCATATATAGCATTCAAAATTGAATTAAGAAAAGTTGTTTGTATTTGTATTATCTATCGATTGGCTTAATAAAATTAAAGAAAAAACAAAATTTTTTCCAGCTCCAAAAATAATGAAATATCAACCCCTCTCTAAAATCCTTATTTCATGTATAGCATTCAAAATGGAATAAAGAAAAGTTGTTTGTATTTGTATTATCTATCGATTGGCTTAATAAAATTAAAGAAAAAACAAAATTTTTTCCAGCTCCAAAAATAATGAAATATCAACCCCTCTCTAAAATCCTTATTTCATATATAGCATTCAAAATTGAATTAAGAAAAGTTGTTTGTATTTGTATTATCTATCGATTGGCTTAATAAAATTAAAGAAAAAACAAAATTTTTTCCAGCTCCAAAAATAATGAAATATCAACCCCTCTCTAAAATCCTTATTTCATGTATAGCATTCAAAATGGAATAAAGAAAAGTTGTTTGTATTTGTATTATCTATCGATTGGCTTAATAAAATTAAAGAAAAAACAAAATTTTTTCCAGCTCCAAAAATAATGAAATATCAACCCCTCTCTAAAATCCTTATTTCATGTATAGCATTCAAAATGGAATAAAGAAAAGTTGTTTGTATTTGTATTATCTATCGATTGGCTTAATAAAATTAAAGAAAAAACAAAATTTTTTCCAGCTCCAAAAATAATGAAATATCAACCCCTCTCTAAAATCCTTATTTCATATATAGTATTCAAAATGGAATTAAGAAAAGTTGTTTGTATTTGTATTATCTATTTTTTGGCGTAATAAAATTAAAGAAAAAACAAAAACTTTTTCAGCTCCAAAAATAATTAAATATCAACCCCTCTCTAAAATCCTTATTTCATATATAGTATTCAAAATGGAATTAAGAAAAGTTGTTTGTATTTGTATTATCTATTTTTTGGCGTAATAAAATTAAAGAAAAAACAAAAACTTTTCCAGCTCCAAAAATAATTAAATATCAACCCCTCTCTAAAATCCTTATTTCATGTATAGTATTCAAAATGGAATTAAGAAAAGTTGTTTGTATTTGTATTATCTATTTTTTGGCGTAATAAAATTAAAGAAAAAACAAAAACTTTTCCAGCTCCAAAAATAATTAAATATCAACCTCTCTCTAAAATCCTTATTTCATATATAGCATTCAAAATTGAATTAAGAAAAGTTGTTTGTATTTGTATTATCTATCGATTGGCTTAATAAAATTAAAGAAAAAACAAAATTTTTTCCAGCTCCAAAAATAATGAAATATCAACCCCTCTCTAAAATCCTTATTTCATGTATAGCATTCAAAATGGAATAAAGAAAAGTTGTTTGTATTTGTATTATCTATCGATTGGCTTAATAAAATTAAAGAAAAAACAAAATTTTTTCCAGCTCCAAAAATAATGAAATATCAACCCCTCTCTAAAATCCTTATTTCATATATAGCATTCAAAATTGAATTAAGAAAAGTTGTTTGTATTTGTATTATCTATCGATTGGCTTAATAAAATTAAAGAAAAAACAAAATTTTTTCCAGCTCCAAAAATAATGAAATATCAACCCCTCTCTAAAATCCTTATTTCATGTATAGCATTCAAAATGGAATAAAGAAAAGTTGTTTGTATTTGTATTATCTATCGATTGGCTTAATAAAATTAAAGAAAAAACAAAATTTTTTCCAGCTCCAAAAATAATGAAATATCAACCCCTCTCTAAAATCCTTATTTCATGTATAGCATTCAAAATGGAATAAAGAAAAGTTGTTTGTATTTGTATTATCTATCGATTGGCTTAATAAAATTAAAGAAAAAACAAAATTTTTTCCAGCTCCAAAAATAATGAAATATCAACCCCTCTCTAAAATCCTTATTTCATATATAGCATTCAAAATTGAATTAAGAAAAGTTGTTTGTATTTGTATTATCTATCGATTGGCTTAATAAAATTAAAGAAAAAACAAAATTTTTTCCAGCTCCAAAAATAATGAAATATCAACCCCTCTCTAAAATCCTTATTTCATGTATAGCATTCAAAATGGAATAAAGAAAAGTTGTTTGTATTTGTATTATCTATCGATTGGCTTAATAAAATTAAAGAAAAAACAAAATTTTTTCCAGCTCCAAAAATAATGAAATATCAACCCCTCTCTAAAATCCTTATTTCATATATAGTATTCAAAATGGAATTAAGAAAAGTTGTTTGTATTTGTATTATCTATTTTTTGGCGTAATAAAATTAAAGAAAAAACAAAAACTTTTCCAGCTCCAAAAATAATTAAATATCAACCCCTCTCTAAAATCCTTATTTCATATATAGCATTCAAAATTGAATTAAGAAAAGTTGTTTGTATTTGTATTATCTATTTTTTGGCGTAATAAAATTAAAGAAAAAACAAAAACTTTTCCAGCTCCAAAAATAATTAAATATCAACCCCTCTCTAAAATCCTTATTTCATATATAGTATTCAAAATGGAATTAAGAAAAGTTGTTTGTATTTGTATTATCTATTTTTTGGCGTAATAAAATTAAAGAAAAAACAAAAACTTTTCCAGCTTCAAAAATAATTAAATATCAACCCCTCTCTAAAATCCTTATTTCATATATAGTATTCAAAATGGAATTAAGAAAAGTTGTTTGTATTTGTATTATCTATTTTTTGGCGTAATAAAATTAAAGAAAAAACAAAAACTTTTCCAGCTCCAAAAATAATTAAATATCAACCTCTCTCTAAAATCCTTATTTCATATATAGCATTCAAAATTGAATTAAGAAAAGTTGTTTGTATTTGTATTATCTATCGATTGGCTTAATAAAATTAAAGAAAAAACAAAATTTTTTCCAGCTCCAAAAATAATGAAATATCAACCCCTCTCTAAAATCCTTATTTCATATATAGCATTCAAAATTGAATTAAGAAAAGTTGTTTGTATTTGTATTATCTATCGATTGGCTTAATAAAATTAAAGAAAAAACAAAATTTTTTCCAGCTCCAAAAATAATGAAATATCAACCCCTCTCTAAAATCCTTATTTCATGTATAGCATTCAAAATGGAATAAAGAAAAGTTGTTTGTATTTGTATTATCTATCGATTGGCTTAATAAAATTAAAGAAAAAACAAAATTTTTTCCAGCTCCAAAAATAATGAAATATCAACCCCTCTCTAAAATCCTTATTTCATGTATAGCATTCAAAATGGAATAAAGAAAAGTTGTTTGTATTTGTATTATCTATCGATTGGCTTAATAAAATTAAAGAAAAAACAAAATTTTTTCCAGCTCCAAAAATAATGAAATATCAACCCCTCTCTAAAATCCTTATTTCATATATAGTATTCAAAATGGAATTAAGAAAAGTTGTTTGTATTTGTATTATCTATTTTTTGGCGTAATAAAATTAAAGAAAAAACAAAAACTTTTCCAGCTCCAAAAATAATTAAATATCAACCCCTCTCTAAAATCCTTATTTCATATATAGCATTCAAAATTGAATTAAGAAAAGTTGTTTGTATTTGTATTATCTATCGATTGGCTTAATAAAATTAAAGAAAAAACAAAATTTTTTCCAGCTCCAAAAATAATGAAATATCAACCCCTCTCTAAAATCCTTATTTCATGTATAGCATTCAAAATGGAATAAAGAAAAGTTGTTTGTATTTGTATTATCTATCGATTGGCTTAATAAAATTAAAGAAAAAACAAAATTTTTTCCAGCTCCAAAAATAATGAAATATCAACCCCTCTCTAAAATCCTTATTTCATATATAGCATTCAAAATGGAATTAAGAAAAGTTGTTTGTATTTGTATTATCTAGTTTTTGGCGTAATACAATTAAAGAAAAAACAAAAACTTTTCCAGCTCCAAAAATAATTAAATATCAACCCCTCTCTAAAATCCTTATTTTATATATAGCATTCAAAATGGAATTAAGAAAAGTTGTTTGTATTTGTATTATCTATTGATTGGCGTAATAAAATTAAAGAAAAAACAAATTTTTTTCCAGCTCCAAAAATAATGAAATATCAACCCCTCTCTAAAATCTTTATTTCATATATAGCATTCAAAATGGAATAAAGAAAAGTTGTTTGTATTTGTATTATCTATCGATTGGCTTAATAAAATTATAGAAAAAAAAATTTTCAGCACCAAAAATATTGAAATTTCATCTCTTTAATTCCTTAATATAATTCTATAAGGGTTATTGAAAATAATTAACATTATTCTGAAGGTGTAGTAATCTTTAAACTAAAATTTAGAACGAATAATTGTTGTCGTAAAAGAATATTTTTCGACCGCTGGCGCTTTGAGCTCCGGCTGGTTTTGGAGCTGGCTGGCTAGGAGCTAACATGACACAGGTGCCAAAACGGTCATTTATTAGAAGAAATAATTCCAATTTCTTAAGTGTGACCAATTTAAAAATAAATATCAAAAAAGAAAAGCGAAAATCTTTAAGTCCATGTCACGGCAAAGTCGAGCGACCGTTTTCCTCCTGAAAACAACTACTCATTGGCAAGAGGAAAAGAGCAGAGATAGAATAGTAGTTTGTGCAACAAGAGTGGATATGATGGCCATATCGCACGACGCCGTAGGCGGAGTGCTCAATCGCCTGAGTGCGATGTGTACAGTATATTTTTTCTACGACCCACTAACGAAAATTTACAAATGAAAAAAATATTTTAGGTTATTAAGAGAAAAATAACTAATTTTAAAATAATTTATAACTCTCAATAATTTTTTAAATAAATTTCATTTTAATTTTTCCTTCCGTGTGGAAGACAAGAACGCTGATCACATGATCATCTATTCTTTTATTTTTGTCGCTTTCATACTCGTAATTAAATTGACTTGATTTTTATGCAGTGTTCTTACTACCTAGAATGGATATAAAATATATTCGTTCAGTTGAAGGCAACAGCATACTTTTTCGTTTTGTAATCTGTGCGTAGATAAGCTAATATCCATGTGGGTGTAGAAAAAATTATTTTCAACACTCTAGCTTTGATTTTTCTTCCTAAGGGAAAAGTCATGCTTAGAACGGTTTCGTCCTTATTAGGACTCATCAGCAAGCATTAGACAGTCTCTACTTCAGTCTGCTGTGAAGTCTACTCGATGTGTCACCTTTATTCGTATGCATTAAAGATGGTTGAGATTGTCTATAATTACTCAAAATTAATGTAGAAAAAGGTTTTACTTGCTATTATTTACAAATAAATCATCAGCACCTTTCTTTAATAATTGAATTATTTAGAATTATTTAAATAATAAATATACCTAAATATTTACGAATCTATCTTGATTAGCATTTTAAGTGGAATGAACTTATTACCATCGTTTGCAAATACAAAGATTTATCATTTACAAATTTAAGTATTTAAAATCAACCCCTAATATTAATCAACTTAAATTTGTTTACTCTGCTTTGATGGAGAGTCACTTGAGGTGTAGCCTTTTAGTACGAGGTCAATCAAGCTTTAAAAACTCGTATGGATACACTGGAAATCATCCAACGAAGGTTCTTAAAACTGTGATTTAGTAAAGATTTCACATATCTAACAATCCTGCTGTATCCTGAATCGAAAATACTAGATACCTGACAACTTTTTTACTTTAAGATAAACATCAACAAAAAATGTATTATAATGTTTACTTATTTAAACAGTTTATTTATTTTAATTCAGATTCACTAAATACACTGATTGGTTTATTAACTAAATTTATTTATACTCAAAGATACACGGATTTATATCAAACATATACTAATTTGTTTAACATTATTTATCTTAACACAAATCGATCTCTAACTATAACTGAACACAATAAGATTCGACGCGCTAGACTTGTTCTCGAAGAATTCCAGGTTTTCTAGACTAGATCATGTCAGAATTGACAACTTTTCTGACAGTTTTTAGAGATTTTCCGTCGCAGACTGAATGACTACCTCGTCCGGCGATGTCTAAAAATAATCAGATTAAAGGGGGTTTTGAAGGTGACTTGTTTAATTGAATATTTTTGATAACTGGAAAAATAAAGGTCGTCAAAGGCCTAAATAAGACAAAAAGGAATTTAAGGGATTAAAGTAGGACCGGACCGGTCGAAGTTGGCTCGAACGACACCAAGCAACTACAAAACCCTGAAATACAAGAAATAAAAACCACTTGATCTAAAATCAATTGTCTACCTAAAATACAGTCTGTTCGCTATACTTAGACGGATTAACAAAATTATGCAAATTACTTATTGACAACCAGTTCCAATAAGCCTCTTCCCAAGAAATTAGGTAAAATTGCCCTAATGGTCAAATTTAAATTAAAATAACATTAGGGTAGGTACTAAATTTGTTACAAATGTTGCAGTTGAATTGATTCTTGGCAACTGTTGACATTGTATGTATATTGTAAATTTAGTGGAAATTTTAAAAATGCCTAGACGTGTGTTAGATGTAGATAGTGTACATAAGTATTTTACGGATGAAAAAGAAAATGGTGGTCCTTTAAAATCGGTAATGTCTGTACAACAACGCGTATGCGATGCTCTAGGAATTAGTGAAACCAAATTAAGAGGAGTATTACAAAATCACAATAGTGAACTGCCGAAAGTAGATCACCGCAAAACTCCCCCATCATTGAAAACGAAAGATATTCCAGATGGAAAGAAATTTGAAATTCGTGATACCATTTATCGAATGAGGGTCAACAAGGAACATGTGACCTTAAATACAATTCTCTCGGAATTAATAGATAGAAAATTTGACGACATTGGCAGAACAAGTCTATGGCAAGTGATACATAACTTGGGTTTCAAATTTCAAAAGGAGGATAACAGAAAGGCCCTTTGTGAAAGAAGTTTTGTCGTGCACAAGAGAATTAACTTTCTAAGAAAATATTCTAAATTTAAAGAAGAAGGGGCGAATTTTATATATTTAGACGAAACATGGATATTTTATAGGGGTGCAACCAAGAGAATATGGCAAGATGATAACGTAAAGTCCATCAAACATACCGATGGAGAAGGGAAGCGACACATAATTTTACATGCAGGAGGGAAATCGGGTTTTATAGAAGGTGCTGATTTAATATTTTCATCTAAATCAAAATCCAGTGACTATCACGATAATAAGAACACAGAAATGTTTATAAAATGGTTGCATGAAAAACTTCTCCCAGTTTTAAGTGAGCCCAGCGTAATTAACAATGCACCTTACCATTCTGACAAAAGTCCAACGAATTCTTGGACTGTTGATAAAATTAAAGAATGGTTGACAAAGTTACATATACCATTTCCTCAATATATATTAAAATCAGAATTATTACGCTTGGCAAATATACACGCAAAACCAAAAACCTTTGTTGTGGATCAGATTATTAAAAGTTACGGTCATCAAGTTTTACGTCTGCCACCGTATCATTGCCAGTTTAATCCCATCGAATATATATGGGGAATACCAAAACAATATTATGACAACCATATTGGGCCTAATGGTTATAGTGACGACGCAGTTCGGGAAACTTGGCGAAAAGCACTTTCAATTGCAACTCCAGAAGTGTGGCGGAACTGTATATCCTAGTGCGAGAAACTAATAGAAGATTGGTGGACATAATAACAATTAATGGTGATGACAGTGATGATGATGACGATTATGATATTTTGGATGATAATGACTGATTTTCAGTTTTGTTGGCAAGTTCAATTTTTTTATTTTTCATTTGAAATTCTCTACATGGAACAAATTTTTATGTTAGAAAATATTTTATTTGAGCTAAATAACCCTCTTTTTATACATAGACCATATTTTCTGTGTGAAGTGTAATATAAAATTATTATTAGATTTATAATAGCCACATTAGACTACATTAATGAAGAAATTTAATTCTGCTCTCAATTATACAAAAGATTCTCCATTATTATTTAATTAAAAAGTTGTACATTATTTTTCATTTCATTTAACCAGTTGATATTTCCCCAAAGAACAGGTCAAACTTTCGGGTACTTACCTGGAAATACTCATAAAAATTTTAATCTGAAACCCGCGTAAGTATAGCGAATAGACTGTAGTGGGGATTGCTAGCACTGGGGATTATTTTAGCATGTTTATTTTTCTTTAAACTTTTTTTAAAACATTGTAGTAACGATGTTCGTTTAATATAACCTTAATTAACTGTATTGTTTAATTATGTGTTTTTGTTGGTTTCTATTTTTGTTTTACTATAGAAACGTGTATTTGGCTAAAGCCTATTTGTTTTTGGAAGTAAATAAAATATAATAATTATGATATAGATTTCTTTTGTATATGAAACGCTTAACCGCTTTAACTATGAGAATAGACGCTTTGATTTTATTATACCACAGCGATGTCGACCGATAAGTACACTGTGTGACTGCATTGAATAATTACATGAAGACTGGAAAGTGCAAATCGCATTTCTGTTTGCCATAAAACTGGGACAAACCGCATCAGCTACTTCCTCTATCGAATAAAGTAATGTTAATGACCATTCTCGAATGACGTCTGCAAAGTCTGCATACTTATATTTCTCTTGATAGCTCACCTAACGTATCAATTCGATATTGACTTGAAGCGGTTCGCAAATAATCACAATTTGTTTTTCAGATCGCTTATGACGATAAAAGATCATTTAGCATAAGTTTATGGACTTTATGTGGGAATAGATAGTGAAAATATGGGATTTTAATAACGTATTTTTTATTTTCTTGGTAAAAATCATAAATTTAAATCGGCATAGGAGAAGTAATAGAATAATATTTAGTAGCAATATTTTTAGCATTTATTATTACTCATCAAACTCATCAAATTATTACAGCTTCATTAAAGTTACGAAATACATATTTTATTCTAAAATTATTTCATTGTTCATCTTCTACGAGATCTTTAATCTTTGACCGTTCACAAAATCAAAACGAGTAGAAATATGGAACTGCGTTTTCACTAAATTAATTGCGCATATTTTTGTATACCTTCTTTAACTGAAATAGCGGTAAGATAAAAAATCGTGCTAAATATACAAAAACTAATCAGCTAAATCCTATAAAAATGTATATAAATTATCACCAAATTAATTTGACATATTTTGCTATACTTTCTTCAATTTTTTTGTGTCAAGGTTTTAACCCTTAGAGGACGGCTATGTGATTTTGACAGAAAAAAATCGATGTTTTGTTTTTATATTCTTTTGCATAAAATAAAACACACACATGCAATATTTTATTTATTTTTTTACAAACATTTGAAAAAAGTGGTGGTTCAACAGTTTAACCACTAAGGCGCAACTGGCGCAACTACTTGCTATGATATATTTGATAACAGTTTCTTTTGTCCGATAGGCATAGCCCAACTGTACAAGTGGAACAGTGCCATTTGGTACGATGAAATTCTAACTTGGTACTACAGTTGGCACATCGACCGCTGGTGCCTTATTTTGGCAAATGAGCAGCTTTATCTGTTCTTATTTCTATTGGTACACGTACTTTGAATGGATTTTCTGCAGTTTGACTTCTTCTTGTCTCCGACACATTGAGGTTAGCTCCGATCAAACCTGTTACTACTGACAATTTGAACTCCTTCAGTGGCATGACAGTACCATCAATATTTTCTTTATAGATAAGCATTGAATACTGTAAAATCAACGAAATGCCAAAAAATACGGTGCCACCATTTTTTTGACTTGCTCATAGCATTTTTTTAGCATATCAGATTTATCAACATAACCCATATATGTATGTTGTAATCTTTTACTAATTTTATACAACTGATTTCTTTTGAACTGCCATCTTTTTGTGTTTTATTTACGGTATCATCATCAGTTGGGTTATGAAAATTACTTGAAAATACAATTGGCTTGTTGTCCATCCACTGAACAGCTACTATTCCATTATCACTTATTCTCCAATCAGACTCTCCTCTGATCATCTTTTTTTTTTGTTTGGTGAAGGACTGGGGAATATGTTTTCTGTCACTTCTTGCAGTTCCAACAGATCAATTTGTAGGATTACACTTTTGAAGTAATTATCAAAATGAACCTACCAAATCTCTTGTCAGATCTCTCACAACTCTTTTACCTAAGTCCTTTTCTGTCTTTAGATTATTAACTTTTATAGTATATATATATATATATATATATATATATATATATATATATATATATATATATATATATATATGAAATTGCGAAATATATCCATTTTTGTTTGCTCGGACCCACATTTTATATCCTCATTTTATGGGTTTTAGGCATGTATTGGCGTAAGCTACTTCTACCTTTGAATTTGATCATAGATTCATCTACGGACTGCTCTTCGCTTGGTAAGTAGCTATTTTTATAGGTGTTTGATAATTCTTCTAGCATCGGGCGTAATTTATAGAATTTGTCATAATTTTGACTACCTTTTTTAGGCTCTAAGGAATTTTCGTTGATGTGAAGGTTTGAAAGAAGCCACGAGAATCGGTCGCGGCCCATACAGGATGAAACAAAAGTATCACGTAGCTCTATTCTTGAGGACCAGTAATCTTTGTAACTTGGCAATTTTTTTTATTCCCATCATTATATTTATTCCTAGAAAGTACTTTAGTTCATTTACCGTTGTTGGTTTTTTATACTATTTTTTTTCTGGACAACATACAAGTTAGTCTCGAATTCAATTTTTTCTAACAGCTTCTGTGGAAATAAATGCAAAAATAATCTGCGGGAGTCTCCAAATCTGCTGGTACTGTTGGACCAGTGGTTGGTTTAAAAGGCAATTTCTTTGTTACTCTTTCAATACTATAACTTTATCTTTATTGTTTCAATTTTCTGTTTCTTTTTTTTTTTCGGTTCTCTCTGTTCACTTCGTTTTTGTTTCTCTTCTATAGGATCTTCTTCTATACGATCTTGCTCTTCTATACCATCTTCCTCTTCTACACTATCTTCCTCTTCCAAATCTCCATCTTCTTCCAACCAATCTACATCATTATCACAAAATTCAACATCAGATGCAGAACCTTCTGAAGGAATATCATCTAATAAAGCATAAGCTTGATCGCTATTTATTTTATTGATCTTCAATTTTCGACTCATTTTGAATATCTGAAACAAAGTGTTTCTTTAGCCCTAATAGTGGTTTTATACGAAACCACCAATCAAAATATAAAAAAAAGTATTAGAATTTCAAATAGAAATGGACATTTTATTGAAAAATCAGCAAATATGTATTAAAAACTAATAAACTATTGACATCTTACCTGATTTTTTAAAAAGATTTCAACACAAAAAAATGAAAAGGCGTGTAAAGAAAATCGCCAAAAACGCCACTCTATATGCTCATACATCAGCGACTGAAAGCTAACTAAAACATACTTCGCGAATTTCTTGTTGAAGCCTGTCTAGTTGTGACTTATTTGTGTCGGTGATTTGCGTAAATCGCGACTAGGAAGCAAGCTAAAAATTTTTAAAAAGGTGGTTTCACAGTGGGACGACTAGGCCGCAAAGGGTTAAAATAGAAAAGAGAATACCATACTAAATATACGAAAACTAATGTTTTTTCTTTGTTGGCTCACTCTATCAAAATTAATGGAAATATTAATGTGTAGTTATCACCAAATTAATTTGACATATTTTTACTATCCTTTCTTCAATTTTTTGATGTCTAGGTTTTAAAACAGAGTAAAGAATACTATGTTAATAATACGAAATCTAATGTTCTGTCTTTGTCAGGTCATCCTATCAAAATTAATGGAAATATTAATATGTTCTATATTAATATGTTCCGGATGTCAAAAATCCGGACCGTCGATAATCCGGATTCACTTCCGGTGAAAAAAAAGTGAATGTATATACATACATATTTTTCAAACAAAAGCGTTTATGCGACAGGCTGAGCGGGGTCGTTTTAACCGCTACAAAATGTATGAACTCTACAGTATTTTATAAATATATATTGTACATTACATATACAGGGTGGCCACTTTTTTAATGGGATTGTATTAGTAATTTCCAAACCATACTAGTTAGAAATAGAGAAAAAGTTGCGTATCTCGAAGCATAATCTAGCGGTGAAAATTAATCGAAAATAGCAGGCACGGTTCTTGAGATATTTCGATAAAAGGAAATTCGATCATTTTGGTTTTTTGGTTATCGTTCATTTATTTTCAGAACTACTAAAAAATATTTTAAAGGTTTTTTATTTGATAGTAAATTTTCTTTGATTTGACGTTTTCATATTTTGCATCCAACGTTTCGTATTCTCCAGACCACCATTAACTTTTTTTTTTAAATATGGGCCTGGGTATTTTATAACATTATTTGAAATAACTTTTTATCCTGCATCCAGCGGTGTATTACACAATGGCATTCACTGACAGTTTTTGGGTAATATGGACCGTAATCCAAATTTTATTGGTATGGATCATCTGTATTGAATTTATAATCAGCGTTAATTTTTTCAGTGTATAATACTTCGAAGATAAATTGATTATAATTAGAAAAAAATAAATGAGAATTAATAATTATTCAATTATTCGACTATTAAAAAGTATGTTTTGATAAGGTAAATGATAAAAAGATATTCTCGATTCTATTTTTGACAATACATACCTACCAAATTTGAAGGCAAAATATTATTTTATTACTGGCACACCAATTGATATGATTTTAAACTAATATCATCTTACTTGTTATAAAATATAGTAGGCCGTGAAAAAAATCCATATTACAAGAACTGTCACATTATTATTATGTTGTTCTTTATTGTTTTACGAAAATTTCTCATTGTTCAAAAGTTTTTTGTGTGTTTCTTGGTACCTAGTCTAACTTCAATATGGTAAGATACACTGCAGAAAAAAGACGAGATATGTACGAATTATACATCAAACTGAACAGAAATTCGTTCAGAGCAAAACAAAGGTACGAGGATTTATATCCCGACAGAATGCAACCAAATATAAAAATTTTTCGGCGTTTGTCTACAACTCTTCTCGAACATAATACATTCGATAAAGCTAGAGTTCCGTATGTTCGAAGAAAGGAGCCAGTCAACGATATTAATGTCTTAGCTCAAATTCGAATAAATCCAGGAGTTGGGTCGAGGACTATTGCAGGTGAATGTAACTTATCAAAAAGTGCTGTTAATAAGATAATCAAGAGACACGGATACCATGATTACAAATACAGAGCTGTACAAAAACTATATCGTAATGATCCTGAAAGAAGATTGCGATTTTGTAATTGGTTTAAACAAAAGGTAAGAATTAATAACAACTTTGCACTCAATATCATTTGGGGAGACGAAACAACATTTACAAATTCTGGTATGTTCAATCGAAAAAATAAACATTTTTATGCCACGGAAAATCCACACCTAATCCAAGAAGTGAGACATCAATATCGTTTCTCTTTGAATATGTGGTGCGGTTTGTTAAATAATAAATTACTGGGACCATCCTTTATTGACGGAAACCTTACTGCAGAAAAATATTTAGATATACTGCAGGATATGTTAGACGATCTTCCTTTAGAGTATCGTCTTAACGAAATCTGGTTCCAACAAGATGGATGTGGTCCACACAATTCAAGAATGGTCACGGATTATTTGAATCAGACTTCTCCCAATTCATGGATTGGAACAAGAGGTCCAGTGGCGTGGCCTGCCAGATCGCCAGAACTGAATCCATTAGATTTTTATTTGTGGGGACGTCTCAAAAATAAAGTGAATAATACACCAAATGCAACAATTGAGATTCTCCGCGAAAAGATTGAAGATGCATTGGAAGATATCCAAGAAGAAGAAGAAGAAGAAATAAGCAATAGCATAAGAAATATGAATATCAGAATTGCTAAATGTATTTAAGAAGATGGCAGGCATTTTGAACAATTACTCAATTAATTTTATTGATATTTTCAAATAATTTGATTATGACTAACAAAAACTGAATGTCTTTTTGTTATTATCATTAATTGCGTTTTAAAATTTCTACATTACTATTGTTGTTGTTGTTGATGAATTGTTTAATTTTCGAAAAATTACATAAATTTTGTAAGAATTGATTTTATTTTTTTATCGAGGAGCAAGACATGTTGATTCAACTAAAGATGGCTGAAACCAAGCGTAAATTAAATAAAATTTGGATTACGGTCCATATTACCCAAAAACCGTCATTGAATGCCATTGTGTAATACACACACATGCAGGACAAAAAGTTATTTCAAATAATGTTATAAAATATCCAGGTCCATATTTAAAAAAAATAAGTTGAGGGTGGTCTGGAGAATACGAAACGTTGGATGCAAAATATGAAAACGTCAAATCAAAGAAAATTTACTATCAAATAAAAAACCTTTAAAATATTTTTTAGTAGTTCTGAAAATAAATGAACGATAACCAAAAAACCGAAAAGATCGAATTTCCTTTTATCGAAATATCTCAAGAGCCGGGCCTGCTATTTTCGATTAATTTTCACCGCTAGATTATGCTTCGAGATAGGCAACTTTTTCTCCATTTAACCGACTTTCTAACTAGTATGGTTTGGAAATTACTAATACAATCCCATTAAAAAAGTGGCCACCCTGTATATGTATATTCTTTCATTAATACATTATCAGTTCATATTAATTAATGGTTTTACCTATTTGCTCGACTATTTAACCACAAAAGTTAATTATTATTGGTTTTAGACAGTTTTCTTTTTTGTTATGAACTTAAACGAACTTTTTTGGTTATTTTTGAAAATTGGGACATTTTGATAAAACGGACAGGAGCCGGTTACAATTAATCCGGATTATCAACGCTCTACTTTAGTTATTACCAAATTAGTTTGACATTTTTTTGCTATTTAAAATTTCTTCAATTTTTTGTGTATATTCAGGTTTTAAATTACGAAAAGCAATATTTTTCTTTGTTTGTCCACCAAATCAAAATTAATAGGAATATTGATATGCAGTTGTCACCCAATTTATTTTACAGGTTTTTCTTCATATTTTTCCAAAATTTGATTTTTAAATAGCTAGATTTGAAAATAGCTGAAAGATAAATAGACTCATGCTAAAACACACGAAAACTGATTGTCTTTGTCAGCTCACCAAATCAAAATTAATAAAAATATTAATATGCAGTTTTTACCAAATTGAATTTGCATTGTACGTTTTTTACAATATTCATTTTTTCAGATTGCTTGAATTTAAAACTGCAGGAAAATCAATTGTCTTTGTCAGGTCACCAAATCAAATTAATTTTAGATAGTTTAAAGTATAATTATTTAATAAATTTTCATGTTTTATGCAGTTTTATCCGAATCCTATTCTTTTGTGTTTAATCTCTCATTAAATCAAAATTAATAAAAATACTTCAGCTTTCACCACATTAATTGTACATAGTTTAAGTACAATGATTTTACAAGTTTTCATGTTTTTATAGTGGTTTATCAGAAAATTATTCTTCTGTCTTTATTGGCCCATTATGTCAAAATTAATAGAAATACAATTTTCATCAAATTATTATTTTTGCTTATTTTACTATATATTTTTTTTAAATAGTAAAGACATCTTGCTAAATACACGAAAACTAAAATGTTTGTCTTCGTCAGTCCGCTAAACTAATTTTTAATTTTATTTCAATTCTCATTATTTGTCAAATTTTAATGTTTTTGTGCAGCTTAATTTTATTATAACAGCACGATTACAACGGCCTTCAAAGTAAATACCTAAAAACTAATCGTTTGTCTTTATCAGCTCACTATACATTGAACAGCCACATGGAATAAATTCGGTAATAAATAAATGGGGGCGTGTTCGAAAAAACGCTCGATTGGTATTTTTAACAAAAACTTTTTATACAGGGTGTGTCATGTAACAGTGGCACCAACTTTCTTATTTTAAATATAATCTCTTGTATATTTTTTAATTTATGTATTCTTCAGAAAATTTTATATACGCTTGCAATTAGATCGGTCACTCCTGAGATGTTGAGTAACGTTAGAAGACATTTTTATTTCAGATTAGGATGTTGCCAATGGGTTCGGGGCAAGCATTTTGAACATCTCCTACATTGAGATGTGTTTTATTTTTGTTACTTTATCAAGAAATAAACAGTATGGGAGACTGGGGAGGGTTGAGCCAGAGGGAGGTTTGAGCCATAAATATTGCATTGGTAACGTATCCTTAAATAAATTTACTTTTCCGTTTAGTGGATACTTATTCATTGCTTCTTTCCCATTATCTAAGTTCAATAACAAATCGAAGTCGTTTACAAAAGTTATAGTGAAAAGTTGTTTTTGAGGCTAAAAAATGTGAGTTTTTTAACAAAATTTATAAGGATTCTTTATTCACCTTATTGTATTTGGAAATATATTGATGAATTACACGAATAACATACTAATTCAACATACTTTTCATGTAATAAATTAATTGTTAGATTATGTTTTAACCTGAAAATCGTAATTTGTTGTGGCTACTAGTACGAGGTGAGGGATGAACAGATTTTATGTGGGTGGTTTGAGGCATAGAATAAACCTCCCGTCATGGTTAGAAAATACTTGTACTTGGTTTCTAATATTTTTTCTTTCATTTTCAAGTAAAAAAATATAGACTAACGTAGAAGAAGCTAAATTCTGCTAAAATCTTCACTGCAGCATCTAATAATTCTTTTGCAGATGCCTTTTATATGCAAATTAAAAGGCCGACTGCCTACTGATCCTGATGTTTTCGAAACTGCAGTACGGGAAATATGTAGCACTAATGGTAAAATCCGCACAGTCGCCAAAAAATATAATATTGATAGAACGACACTATCTAGATACGTAAATAAATTTAAATCAAACGAACTTGTACCGTTTGTAGCAAACTTTAATTCTTCGTAAATTTTTACTAATCAAGAAAAATATTTGCTAGTTCAATATCTGCTCAAATGCGCTGACCTACATTATGGACTTACTCCAATCGCAGTAAGAAAGTTTGCTTACATTTTTGCTACTGAAAATAACAAAAACATTTCAGCAGCTTGGGAGAAAAATAGAGCAACAACGCGTGATTGGCTAGGAGGTTTTATTTCATGTCACTTAGGAGGACACCAGAAGCCACGAGTGTAGGACGTGCCACTGCATTTAATAAATATACCGTGCAGTTATTTTTTGACAATTTAAAGACCATCATGACAAGGGAACTGATTACACCTGATTGCCTATATAATGCATATGAAACGGGAGCACATAAGCCGCAAAAAATAATTGCAAAGAAGGAGCAGAAGCAGGTGTCAAAGGCAACATCGTGTAAAAGAGGATAACTAGTTAACAATTTCATGCACTATAAGTGCGTCTTGTAACACTATTCCCCCATTTTTAATTTTTCCGAAGGTTAGGATCCAGGATTATATGACAAGAGGACTTCCCATTGGTGCTGATGCTGCTGTTAATCCATCAGGTTGGATGACCTACGAGAATTTTGAAAAATATTTACTGCACGTCATCAAGTATTCCCAAGTCAACGAGAATCACAAGTGTCTGCTGATACTAGACAACCATGATAGCCATATTTCCCCAAAAGAGCTTAACATTTGTAAAGAAAATGGAATAATACTACTCACCATTCCATCTCATACTAGCCATAAGTTACAGCTCTTGGACACCAACGTTTTTGGGGCCTTTTAAAAGGTTTTATAATGAAGCGGCAGATAACTGGATGGTCAACAATCCTTAACAGCTGATATCCTTAAAAGAAATACCTGAACTTGTGGGAAGTGCTTACGTTCGCGCTTTTACACCGGCCAATATAATAGGTGGATTTTCACATACTGGTATTTGTTCATATAATCCAGCTGTATTTTCAGATAGTGATTTTGCCAGTTTGGAAATTTCAGACCGGCCAGATGCATCAGAAGCTTTACAGGCTACAGAAAGTTTACTTTTAGCTGTCCCTAGTACTTTCCAAAATATTCCAAATGCATTTGTTAGCCCTGAAGTTATAAGGCCATTTTGGAAAGCTCTTCCACGTAAAAAGAAAGCTGGAAGGAAATGTGGGAAAACACGGATTTTAATGGACATCCGTGAAAAAGACCAAATACAAAAAGAATTTGAGAAAAGAGAAAAGAAAAATGAAGAGCAAAATAAAAAAAAAGGGTAGAAAGATAAAAAAAAATTGGTTTTAGAAGATGAAAAACAGGTGCCTGTTAAACAAAATAAGAATGAGGAATCTGAACAATCTAACGATTCTTTCAGCTTTTCGAGTTCTGATGAGTAAACCGATATTGAGGAACAGATTAAAAAAGAAAATGCCTAAGAAAGCTTTATAAATCAAGAAGTTTGTAAGGATGACCATGTTCTTGTATGATTTCCCACCAAAAAGACTTTCCGACATTAAGTTGCTAAAGTCATAAATATTACTGGTAACGATTACGACTTATGCATGAGACTAAAGCCTCCAGAATACAAATTTACTTTTCCCGATGTTGGCGATGAATGTTTCACGCCTAGGGACGATCTGGTTAAGTTACCAAACCCCTCCTACTGAAGGAACATAAAACCCTTTCTTTTCCAGTCGATTTTCCAAATATGAAAATTTATTCTAGGGTTTTTGGCAAATATTTTTATGACTGCTGTATTTTTTTATTTTTTCAAGTACCTATGTGTATTTTTTTTTTGTAATTATTATTATTATTGCAGGAAAGGGTTAAACAATTTAATAAATTTGCTTGAACTCGTGACTTTATCGTTACCTACTCCTCTTGTCTCAAGCCTCCCTACGCTTGCCTCAAATCTCCCTTTCTTGTCTCAAGCCTCCCTTCATAAAGGAGGTTTGAGACAAGTGCATGTGGTACTTAAATCAATTATTTTTTGCTTCAATAAAAATTTTTAAAATAATCTTGCTATTTTGTTAAAAAAATAAAACCAATAGTTAATCAATATGTGAAAAACTTTCTCTGAAAAAAAGTGGCTCAAGCCTCCCCAGTCTCCCCTATTACTTATTAGTTTTTGAGTGTGTTGTAACGAATTTCTGTAATCAATAGCTATTTGTGTATTAAGAGCGGAAAGTGCTAGTTTGCTGCTTAAGTTAAAAGTTGCCGCGCGACTTGCAGCGGAGTGCGGCATTTTATCGTAATAACTGGTGAGGATTGAACTAACGACCATCAGGTACAAAGACAAACGCGCTAGGCTCTACACCAACAAGACATGTTAAATATGAGTGTTAAAAACTGGGTAATTTATTTTTAATATTTTAATTTTCTTTTAAATATTAAGGAAAATAAGTAGTGTACATTTTCTTTTAAAATACCGATAAGCTTTATAATAACAACCTTTCTAAAGAAAATAGGCAGGAGCAAAAAGTGACTTTTCGCCTATATGCGGCAATAATGTCAAACGATGACAATTCATGAAAAACGTCAACTTTCCAGTTAGATTTGCAGAAGCCTACTTTGAATAGTGATCGTAGCAAAATAATTTTATTTTAATAATGTTAGTTTTTACAATAAATCGGAAAACATTTAATATTTCCGGTATAGGACATAAAATAGAATTTTCTAAAGAATCCAAAAATTGAAAAATATACAGAGGGTTGCATTTAAAATAAGAAAAATTGTATTGGCCACTGTTGCATGACACGCCCTGTATAAAAAGTTTTTGTTAAAAAAAAATGCGCAACTAAAAATACCAATAGATGTGTCCAAGTGTTTTTCTGAACACATCCCCATTTATTTATTACCGAATTTATTCCATTTGGCTGTTCCACAGAAAATTTTGATACACAGTTTTCACCAAATAAATTTTGCATATGTTTACTAGTTTTTCCAATTTTCATGGTTATATACCATGTTTGTTAGCTCATTTTATGTATTGTATTTTTTTGTTTCGCTTCAAAGTTCTTGTTAAGGAGTTATTTCTTACATTTTGTGGCTGATATGGAGTACACATTTAATGAACAAACTGATATGTTGATAGTGCTTGGTTTCTGTAATGGCAACTGTCGTAAAAGTGTTCGGGTATACTATGAAAGATTTCTAAATCGACAGATTCCGAAACATCAGACTTTTGCTTCTATCGAGAGGTAACTTCGAGAAACTGGTCAACTGAAACCGAACAAGAATAATGCTGGACGACTTCGTCAAGCCAGAACTCCTGCTGTAGAGGGAAGACTTGAAATAATTGAAAATAATCCCGGAATTAGTACCCACGCCAAACCCATGCCAAACTAAGGTTTCAAAAAGCACATCCATCAGGATAATTGAATCGGTGAGTTCGAAAACCGTACAAGTCCAAAATTTAAAGTAAAGTATCTATTTGTTTAAAATTTGTCTCTTCATTGATTGAGCTTAAAAACCGTACTATATACCTAGCCGTTAACGTAGCCCATCTGATTTCACCCGTGAAATGAGGAGAAAAACATACATGTCCGTGACTCGTATGGTTTTTCATCTCAATAGCAAAATAATGGTCAATTGCTATAGGATGAGATTACCGAAAAAGCAAGCCTGCAAATCTGCCATATTTATTGTGGTTTATTACCCCCTAACAACAATAAACCCAAATCATTTACTATGTTTAAAAACTGCGTTAACCTGACACCACGAACTATGTGCAATCAATAGCAACTGAAAACTTAATGTAATTAAAAAAAAAAAAGCAATTGACATTTGCAGGATGTCCCAACCTTCTGCAAAGTTACAGATGATTTGCAGATGCAAAAAGTAAAAACACGTTTCTATAATACCATGTTTCTCTTTTGCGATTGCAACTGATAGTTGCAGATGCAAGTACGATTTGCAGAGCTTCTGTAATCTCAGCCATAGTCAGTTGGAAAACAACAAATGATGATAAGGTAACTGAAATAACAGTTTTGATATTGTATTTTTCCTCCTTTTTAAATCAATATTAAATAAATCAAAAACATTTCCTCTGATTCTTTATTTTACAGGGTTGAGTTCAAAAACCCCATTTGTATCTGTCATTGGTAGACCATTTTATTTTCTGAAAAACTACCATTAAAAATTCATTGCAAATCACGACATCTAAAACTTTTCTATGTATGAAAATAGTCTGTGTCAAGTAGTTTCATCGTTAAATAATTTTTATTGTTTTTCTCGGAAGGCTGATTTTGGACATGTACGGTTTTCGAACTCACCGATTCAATTAGAGAACAACTTATGTATCCCTTTCACATTAAAAGTGTCCAGGAACTCCTACATCCTGATATGAGTATCTATCGTTTACATTTTGTACAAGTCATTGAAGAGCGCAGAGCGGTGTTATCGAAAAAGATACTGTTATCGAGAAAGATACTCTTATACACTCTACTATTAATTAATTAATTAATTAATAATTAAGTGAAACAAATTAAAAAATTCGTTAGTAAATTGAGCTTGTAAAACTGGAGTAGCACTCTTATAAAAAAAGGTGTAGTCTCTGTGTTGAAAAATGTTGGTCAATCCGCTGAGTCAGCTATTGCGTGATCCCCAGCAGAAACCTAAACCACAGGCCTGTCACTCCCTATACTTCCCATGTTAAATTTTGATTCAAATCTCAATGACCTCGGTACATCTTCCCTATTGGTCTGGGGTATTTTTGACAAGTCCAGCGTTACTAATCAGCACGTTGGTTGCCGACACATGAAAAAAAGACATCTAAAAGTAAAAAATATTCCGGTTTTAAGGCACTTAAAGACAAAATCAGTGTGGTTATTAATTACAAAATTTTGTTTTTTTGGTTTTTAAAATAATGTTGACCTCAATGCCTCCTTTCTATAGGTCTGGAGTATTATTGACAAATCTAGAAAATTGATTAGTATTTTTGCAGTTTTTCACTGCACAGACCGTCATGATGTAATTTGTATTAAAAAATACAGATATATTACTAAAGTCGGTTATAAATATATGTTTAAACCAAAAAGAAAATAGATCAGAAAGGTGGGTTAGATTAGATACATTTACCCGCGTACAATATTTTAAATTTTAAAGGTCACAGACTTTCAGATCGATTGACATTTGAGTGCGATCTCTTCTTCTTCTTCTTCTGTTAGTTTTTTGGCCTCCACCCTTAAGGTATTTAGCCAGAGCAGGTAATTTAGCTTATATAATTACGGGAATATTCATTAAAGAACGTCTGGAATTTTCCATCTTCCCATTGAAAAATCCATGTTCACTCTTTTCCATTGATTATACTAATTTAAAAACATCAGGAGCTGATATTCTACTAATTGGATCATAAACTTGAGAACGTGTTCTCTATCATATTAATTTAATTTATTAGCTATATTCACTTTATATCATTTACATACAAATTCAAAAAAAAATTAAACGCACAAATACTAAACACATAAGACAATATTCACTTCTCGATGACCGATTTTGTTAAAGATTTTTCCGGAAACATACAAACTTGACTTCCAATTCTGAGACCGCCATCTCGATGTCGATACCACGGTGTCAGAATCGGAAGTTGAGTGCGATCTCTTGTGTTAACTATACTCTTTGTCTAAACACTAAACAAAATTGTCTAGCGCATGGCTAAAGCATGGAACCTAATTGGACGAAAGCGACTACATCGTAATCGCGGCGAATTCAAATATTGGCCGTGGGTACGATTACGTAATTCTACAACAGCGGCCAATCCACAATCCAATTCACAGAAAAATTTTGTTTACAGACGAGTCATATTTTACACGACGTGGTATAACAAATGCACATAACGAAATTGTTCACGCAAATGAGAATCCACATGTCATTAAAGAGAAAATTTTTCAACAAGAGTTTAAAATTAATGTATGGGCACAGTTTATTCTTTAGCTATAAACTGTGGTATGGGTGTTATTGACACCTACTTGATTTATCCATTTAGACTGCCAGATCTTCTTAAAGGTGACAGTTACTTGCATTTTCTACGTCAAGATTAGAAGTCTTACCGCTCAATTTACGCCGTGACATATTTTTCATGCACGATGATGCGCCACCTCATTTTTCCTGCATTGTGAGAGATTATTTAAACGAACAGTACCATGGAAGATGGAATGACAAGGGTCGGGATGCTCCTATTCAGTGGTCACCTCGATCACCGGAATATAATCCTTGTAGTTATTTTACCTGGGGTCACTTGAAAACCAAAGTTTATGAAGTTCCTATCGACAACATTGAACAATTATGAGGTAGGATTTGAAATGTTGTGAACTCTATGCGAAATGATTTAGGCATTTTGAGAAGGGTACATTCAAATTTCTTACGCCGAATTGAAATCTGCATGAACGAAGGAGGTAACCATATTGAACATTCATTGTAAAAAAATTTATCCTTCTCTTTGAATATTTGTTTTTCAGTAGATGCCAATGCCTATTCATGATCTTTTTATTGCAATAACGTTAAAAACGACGGTGTTCGGGTTGCATCACAAAAAATGCTACAAATGAATACAGCTCTCCACAAAAAAAAATTGAATGAACAGGGACGGACCTCAAAAAAAATACGATCTCATTTATAGTAGGATTAGGGTGGTTTTTACTCTTCTAGGATTTCAGTTGGTGTAATTTTTGCTTTAAACAATAGCTCTGCAATTAAAATAGCTACATACCAAATTTTATAAAAATCAAACAGGTTGTTTTTGAGTTATTAAAAAAAATTGAAAATATGCTTTTAACTTCTAAGCTTCCTCACACGAAGCACTTTGTGATATAATTAATTTTAGCTCAATTAACTTATTTTGATCTCACCAACATACAGTAGCTCTATGTACACGGGATTATGGGACACCCTGTATAATAATTTTTTAAATTTTTTATAGGTAAACGCAGCAATGTTGGCTGTCTCAGAAATTAACCTTTTTATTATATTCAACTCTTGACCCACAATCATCCAATTAATTTTACGTGTCTTATTAAGAGATCCAAAATTTTAAAATAGGATACCGAGCAGGCAGAAACAACACCATTAAAGTGACGAAAATTAATGGATAAGTCAACGTTTGAACGTTGTTTTAATACAGAAAACTAATTTAAAATGCTGTTGGTTGTATACGAAATTACTCGAATAATAGTTTCTTGTACAAAAAACGTGTTATTCTAGACTGATGGTGATGGCGAGTCTTCTAGTGCCTGAATATCAAATTGGAAGACTTATATTAGTTCCGCCATGACAGATATTACCGCACTTTTGACTAAACGTGAGAACGTGATAGTTTTCTCATAAAATTGAACTGCGGCTTCTGATATATATCTGGCGTGATATATTTCATAGGAAGAGCGGTTTTGGGTAGGTATTTCAATAATGGTCAGGAAACTTCAGTATTTTGCCTGGTTAGAAAATTACACAAACTATTATTTATTTTATGAATTTTAAGAATTTCTTTGCCATGTGTCTTCTTAATTATTTTCAGATAAGTAATGTTTCCGTTGTAATAACGCAGATTCAGGCAAATATTTGCGCATATACATGCATATTATTTGTGTAAAATAGTTATTTATGTATCAAGGGCTTAAAACAGGCGTTTATGGACCGCAACGTGTAAGTAAGAGCCCGAGCCGCTAGGCGAGGGCTATTAACACGTAAGGTCCATAAACGCTGTTTACGCCCGAAATACATACAATATTTTATGCACGACCGTTTTAATAGTCATTTATTAATCAATATACAAAATTTTATGCACGACCGTATTAATGATAGTTTATTAATAAATATGTTTTATTTTCTATTTTTCACCTTTTGTGAGTAGGTTATTATAAATGTTTCAAGTTGGATAAATTTCATACCTCGATATTATTATAACTCACCCTGTATAACAATCTACCAAATCATTTGTATAGTTAAATAAAAATAAGTCTTATTGAAACTAATAAGATGATAAAATAACAATAATCTATATACCTATACGCGTTACCATAGCAACCAAGTCAATAGGACAAGAATAGGTAGACGCCATTTTTATTTACAGTCGACTTCACGTATTGCAAGTTTCTTAGTATATTTTCGAAGAAGTTTTATATATTTTGTTTATGTAATGGACAGTAGTGACGATGAAATAGTTTCCGAAATACCACCGGAAATTTTTAAAGCAGCAGAAGATGCAAAATTAAGTTTACTACCCGCCAAATCTAAGAGAATATACGATAAGGTCTACGATGAATTTGTTACAGTTCATCAAATTTCTAGAGGTGTTCGACGCCCAGACAGAGAACGCGCTACGTGTGACTAAGATAGCTATTGTACAGTCTGCTAAACAAGTTATTTTAAATAGTTTTTAATATTTTTAGGTAATTAAATTTTAAAAGTGTGGAATAGTTTAGGGATTAAATTGGTCTGATTGGACTTTCTTAGAACGTTTTTAAAAGCAGCTAAAGATAGTATGTAGAATTGAAAATAATTATTATGCCATAAAAGGTGTTTTGGAATTCATTCAACCTTTTGAAATTGAGTCAGAAAATATAAATTTTATAGGATAGCGGAAAATACCTATAATTTTTTTGTAGGCCTTTGTAAATCGTGGAAATAGTTTATATTTTATTTCTACCTTATTAAGGAAAATGGTACCTACCTATTATTAATAACGGTTGTTTCTGAAACATTACTAAAATTTTCGAAATTTTGTTTTCCTACAAAATAATAAACTATACTATTTAGAAAAAAATGTATTTCTCTTATAATTTTATAAAAAATAACAGGGAAATATTTACATTTCTTGATCTATTAAACAAAGCGATAAATTATCTCGACGAATGACACCATGTTCTAGTGCGGAAGCTAGCTTTACATTTTTATTGGTGGTTTCATGGGTTTCATATCAATTTTTTGTAATTGTAGTTTACACGTACATATACCTCTTAACACTTGTTTGCTTTATTAAAAAAGTGTGTTGTTGTGATTTACGTCGAAATAAGTCAAAAACAACTTGAAACCCCATATAAAATCAAAAAGGAGAAACGGAAAAAAATTGAGCCTGTAAATGAACACAACTCAGAAACAAAAATAGCTATCTAATAATAAAAAAATAAAATTTGATTCTTGTGCATCTTCGTTGTAAAAATAGATAATACTTTTTTGATCTTAGGTACAGATATAATTTTAATGGTCTTCCGAAAAACTTTCTTCAGTTTCCATATCAGATTCAAAATCAGTCTCACTGTCACTGTTTAAGTTAATTATAAATCTATCAGTTGCCTCATCCAAAGTAACTTCTCTGTCATAAAATTTAGATTCCCACATTTTAGCATTATTACAACGAGATTGCCACTCCTCTTTAGAAAACGTATCAAAAAAGTCTTCACACAACAGTTGTACGTCTTGCCTCTTAAATGTAGTGTTGTTACTAGCTACATATTGTTTCAATGATGCCCACACTAATTCGATCGGATTAAGATCGGGATGATACGGTGGCAAACGCAAACAACTAAAACCATGTTCATTTATCATTTCTTCAATTGCATACCTCTTAAATCGTGACTTATGCAATAGCACTAAACTGTATAATTGCGTTTTGAGAATATCCTCTTCGTAAGCAATATTATGATTCCTTAACCAATCCTGCATGTCAGCTTTTTTAGAAGTTGACGTTGGTGCTTTATTTACCTGGACATTATGGTAAGGAGCATTATCAACAATAATGACGCTTCTTGGAGGGAGGTTCGGAAACAGCTTTTCTTTCAACCATTTAGAAAAATTATTAAAATTCATTTCATCGTGGTAGTCTCCACTTTTGGTTCCAGATTTGAAAATTAACCGGGCATTCGGAATAAAGCCCATTTCACCTCCTGCATGGACAATAATTAGTCTATCACCTTTATTAATTGGTTTCTTTAATTCCTCATTTGAATTATCACTCCAAGCTTTCTGGTGTGTGTGGGAGGCATGAATGTATGTTTCATCTAAGTAGACAATTGGACGGCCCTCTGCTCGATAACTTTTTAAACGAATCAGATAGTCTAAACGTAGCTTTTGAATATCAAACCTTTCCATTAATATTTTTCTGTTTTTTTTTGTTTTCCGCCAACGAAATCCTAGCGACTTTATTATTTTTCTTAAACTTTCATAGCTTCCTTTGTACCCTGTAGCTTCTCTAAATTTAGTCAGAATTGTTTTTAATGTTGGAACAATATTTTCCGAGATTAACATGAACAGAATAATTCTTTTTAAAATACCTTTGTCAGCTTCATCTATATCATTAACTGTTTTTGGTTTTTTAATGGTTTTTCTTGGTGATGAAAATTCCGATATCTCACGGTTATCGATTCTTTTTTTCTCTCCAGAAATGCGGACGACAGTGTTTTTAGATACTCCTGTGGCTGCAGCAACACGATCATTTACATTTTTAAATGGTATTGAAGGTGAATTAAAGTTTCCTTCTCTTCTCATAAACTCTATAACATTGGCTATTATTTCGCGAGATTGACTGTTAATCACGCGGCCTCTTTATTTGCTATTAAACTCCATACTTAGGTTCTATTAAACTGTAATGAGCAAAAAACACAAACGAAAATAAAAGAAATGTTTTAGCGAAATTTACATCTGAAATTTACGTCTGAATAAAATAGTGAAATACTTGATGCGCAGAGTGTACTTTCATTGCGTAAATCCGTCGGCCCCGCCAACCGATGCCTCTCAGTAGTGCTTTCTCTGTCTAGCCGTCGAAAGCCTCTAGAAATTTGATGAACTGTAGCTGGTGCAAATTGAAGAATGTTATAGACGGTAAATATACAGAAAATGTATTTCTTGCATTTTTTCTGGAAAAGTCCAAATGCCGTAAGCCGTCGTCTCTATGGTCATATTATTCGATGTTAAAAGCAACTGTAAATTTGCACAATAATATAAACATCGCTAGATATTCAAGATTGATAACATTCTTAAAACGGAAATCAGACGGTTATAAACCAAAAAAATCAAAAATTCTAACCAGGGAAGAAATAGAATTATTTTTAGTAGATGCTCCAGATAATTTATATCTTATGATAAAAGTAAGTTAATTGTTTTTTTTTTATTTTAGACTATTATGTTAATATGATTGTTTATTGTAGGTTGCACTAATTTTTGGTATTTGTGGAGCATGTCGTCGAGAGGAATTAGCTAATATTTCAATAGACGATATTCAAGATTTAGGAACAACCTTATTGGTAACCATACGAGCATCTAAAACTAAAATTGACCGCATTTTCAGTGTGATTGACAAAGAGCAGGAATCACCAAGTTATCTCGACTTATATCGAAAATATGCTTCACTCGTACGACAAATACCAACCACGGACGTTTTTTTGTGTATTATCGTAATGGAAAATGTTCCAGTCAGGTGGTTGGAAAGAATACATTTGGTCAAATTCCTTTTAAAATAGCAACTTATTTAAAATTGCCTACTCCAAAAGACTACACAGGCCATTGTTTTAGACGATCTTCAGCAACTTTGTTAGCTAATGCAGGTGAGGATATCCTTAACACAAAGCGACATGCTGGTTGGAAGTCTACAACGGTAGCAGAAGGTTATATTAAAGATTCTGTGGCAAATAAAATGAAAATCGCCAAAAAAATTGTCAATGCTGATATGCCTTCTACTAGTCGCACAGCTGAATTTTCAAATTTACATACCGATTCTTTTGAGCATACACCTTCCAGCAGTAACCCAAATCATACGGAGTTAGTAGCAACTTACAACAGAGCAAGGTAGCAAATCCTAACATTTCTATAAGTAATTGTTCAAATTGTGTTATTAGTATAAAATTATAAGTGTGAGGATCTTATGTTTGGGCTTTTAAAGTTATAATTTCTTTATTAAACTCATATTTTGTTAATTGTACCAAATATTTCCATGATAATAAATAATAATAATAAAGTTTGTTTTACTAACTACATGTGAATTTTTAAAAGAAAAAAAAAAGAAAGTTACTTTACCGCCCGGCCGGCGGTAAAGTAGTCCGCGGGCGGTAAAGTGACACTTTACGCCCGCTAAACGTATTTATAATCTGGACTTTATCGCCCGGTCGTGCATAAAATGCATTTATTTGAACAAAATATGCACTTCATAAACCATAAAATATATCGTGCTAAAATAAAATAAAACTTTTAAACAATTACTTTAATAAATTATCTATATCTATACATGTTTATTTATTTATAAAAACAATATGTGATGATGCGTTTTTTTAAAATTTTCTAACAAAAAGTTGTCCAGCGTCTAAAATAAAAAGCAAAAATTTTTCATTGGGGACCGCAAAAGGAAGAACAAAATTTGATAAACTTTCTTGCAAAAATCTTCAAATTGTTAAGGCGTTGGTTTTATCCAGCTTCTTGCAAGCAATTAATTGTGATTTAGAAGCTTGTTCATTTTTAATAGCTCCGATTAATAAATGCTCGATGTATCGGCCCGAAGAATCGGTTTTTTATCCACACATACATAAAAATAATTCGAGACACGCTAACTGGTGGTTTCAACCTTATCGAGACCGAGGCACACAAGGGACAAGAAATGATTTGATTTGGAACGAAAGACCGAAAGCCGATAGTAGTATAAAGATATGTGAAAAATTTTATCCGCCACATGTCTAATTCAGCTGTTACAAAGTCCCACTCCAAATATTTTTTATAGAGCTCAAAGTAGTTTTCTTGATAATTTTGATTAATTTGTTCTTTGCAACATACAGACGAAATTAAAATGTTGACAGATGATAATGTGGCTTTATGATTTTGGAATCTCGAATGAAGCTGATCAATGAAATCATCCAAAAGTGGGGTTCATTATAGTAATTCTAAAATAAGTTTCAGGATCTTTTGTGTTGTAGTTTTCCCTGTGCTCTTGGCGTGATATTATTCGCGGAATTTTTATTACCTCGTTTACAGTACTGAGCAAATTCTGTGCATTCTTGAAAAGTTCAACAAATTTTGAATCAATATTTGGGCGAACATCTTCAATAGTCTTTATAATTAAATCAACATGTTGTAAAGCTGCTGCCAAATCGCATAGGGGCAATTGAAGTATTTCGCATAGTGTCAGTGTGTACGGGAACAACATTCGTAAGCAACATAAGCTTATAACAAAATCACTTGAAATGACTGATCTTTGTCTTTGACGATGTTTCAGAATCCATGTCAGTGCTTAAGTCGTCTAATGTATCAACAATAGCTTTATAAATTTCTTTAAATCTTAACAACCCATCATGATATCCTACCCAGCGGGTCTCGCACATTGCCGTAAGGTTTTTCCATTGTGTTTCAGAGAAGTTTTTTTCGATATTGTCTTTTAAACACTTGGTTCGTTTTGCTGAACCTGGCAAGAATGACCCAGACCTAAATTCAATTAATGTGAGCTGCAATGAACGTATAATGGGAACGGGAAATGGTGACTATTACTTAAAAATCTATTTTAAAGCGTTGATTTTATGACAATTTTTGCTGAAAAAAAAAAGGTATTGGCAAATGTCCAATTGCTGGATAGACTGGAGGCTATCTGGCACGTGGCAACCCTATATGCTCGATGCAGCCACCACTGGTATTCAGCGGTGCTGCGGTGCTAGACTACCAATGAAATAGGTAGAAACACAATATAAAACATTTATTAAAATTTAGTTTTTTGATGATTTATTAATACACTTATAATGGAGTATTGTATATATACACGGTTACCATTTAAAAATAAAACAAAGCCAATTTTGGGCACCCCAGGTCATTTACGAAAAAACGATTGAACCCGTCAATTTTTGATTTTAGGGGAAACATTTTTTTGCTAGTTTTACTCCCTGACCGGAAACCCTCTAGCGGGGGTGAACTTACCCCTAAAATCATAAACGGAATTATGGTTTATTTTGAAGTATTTTTACATAGAGTATAACCACCGTGTTTTAAATTGCTACTGTCTTCCTAGTCATGATCTTTTAAAGATTTTTATTTTCTGTAAAAGCTTGCCAGTTACTCGAGTAAATGCTGGAAATGCTGACCCTAAGCCTTCATGCAATAATAGAGGTTTTGTTCAAAACGCTCTCGGACATTTTAAAGCATCTGTGGGGTGATTTGATCAAATATACGTTATTGCAGATTTTCCAGTGACGTTGGCTGGGTGGCATAAATTTTAGTTTTTAAGTGGTCCTATAAAAAAATCTAACGTGCTTAGATCCGGAGACCGTGGGGGCCACTCAATACTTCCTCTTCTTCCGATCCATTGATCTGAAAACATTTGATCCAAATACTGACGAACAGTGGCGTACCGTCTTGCTGGAATATTAAGTTGTTTCTCAATCAACTCTAGTAACGTTGGATAAATGGCGTTTTCTAATAATTCTAGATACATTTCTGCGGTTAAAGTTCCAGGTAAAAGAAGGGGCCAATTATGCGGTTGCCAAAAATGTCGGCCCAAACATTTAGTTTTTCCAGATGTTGTGTATGCACTTCATGAAATATTCTGCGATTTAAATCTGACCAATAACAACAGTTGTGACGATTAACAGTACCATTTAGGAAAAAAGTGCATTAGTCTGAAAATCACACGTTGAAAAGAAATTGTTGATTATTTCACAAAATTGTAAGCGCCTATCAAAATCATCTTCCATAATTTATTTTACCAGATGTATTTTGTAGGGATGAAACTTCTGTTTTTTCAATATCTTCTGAATGCTACTTCTCTTAATACCAGATGTTATCGCCAACTGTCGTGTACTCAATGTGGGTTCTTGAACAACATGCCTTAAAATTGGCGGCACCTCTGTAGCTTCATTTACTACAGCATTTTCTATTTCACGTTATTTGGGAAATGGGGTCCGTTTCCCAAAATTTTTGGGCTAACTCCAAAATATACTTTCGATGGACTTGTCGATTTTGATGTTGATTGTTAAACAGTTGGGCAGTTCTAGTAGCACATTTATTGTTCGTAAAAAAAGTGAAATTATTTGCACTCTCTCAGCAATTGAGTAAACCATTATTACTGAAATGCCACTTTGATGCCGATTCTACAACGAAATAAATTAAACCTTACTACTTTACGGCGACCAAAGAATGTCATCTGATAATTGAAAGCAACAGGAATAAAACTAGAATTGTTACAAAGAATTCCTTTTTTTTTAATAATAATGTAAAAATTATGTAGATAGAGAATTTTGTTTGTAGTGACTAACTATTATGTTGTGTATAACAACAAAGTGAGACTGGCGCATTAATACTTATTAAAAGTCTAAAATAAATATATTTTTTTATTTCGGGGGGGGGGGGGGATCAATCCCCCTTCATCTCCCCTGGCTGCGGCATTGTGTACAGTAACATTGTTAGAAAAATCGAAAAAAAAAACTCGCAATAGTCGCAATTGACCAACTAGTCCAACCACTGTATAAAAATAGTCCCGACCGGAAGAAGCAAACTGAATCAACGCGTCAAGTGCATTAATCGGCTAGATCGAAACGTGCCGTTACCATGGCAGCCATCATAAACGCGCCGATAGAAGAGACGCGTATTTGGCGGTTTTATGCATTTCGCGTGAAGCGTTCCACAGGTATCGGTAACTGGTATAGCCCGAACTGAAACTAGTTTCAAAGATCGAATTCTAGATGGCGCTGTACACACAATTTACAGAAATCTACAATTGATGGTGGAAAGAGTGGGAGTGTCATTTGTCATTGGTCATTGTCAGGCATCCATTACTTCCCGGTAAATGACATTTGCCATTTTACCTGTATTTATTGTGATTATCAATAATATCATTTTGTCAATAATTCAATAATTATTATTTGTTTCTATTTGGGTGTGTTCTGGATCCTGGATGAATAAATAGTAAGTATTTTGTAAATTATTGTTTATTGTATTGTCAACTTGGTCTTGTTCAATTGTGTTTTTAATGTTCAATTTGTTTACTTGATCTTGCTGACGATTGAGCTTATTTTAAATTTTTGTGGTCATTTTTAGTTATAAAAGCTGTAATATCTCGTATTGCATGCCAAACTGTTTTGTAAACGCTCTGAAATTCTAATAAAGATTTATTTAAAATTTTAGTATTGACTGTTCACAGTCCGTTTTTTAAGAATAAAACAACAAATTTGTAAAAACAATTTAGTATGTGATAAACATTTTGAAGATATGTTTAAAGTTCCTGGTACACGCAGAGATCCAACTGTATTTTTATTTGTTCTAGTATAAACTTTTTCAAGCCGTTTGGAGTGGCAGTATTGAATCGTTGAAGACAAAAACAGCATATTCAGGGAAGTAATAGTCACTGTACTTTTTGTATTTATGCCTCACATTTGATTTTTATATTAATTTAGTTCAGATTGTTACTTTTGTTTTATTAAATTAATTTTGTTGATCATGCTTTTTAATTTTTTGTACTAATAAATAATAAAATATTTCAACTTGTAGTCAAGTTAGAATTGGTTCATACTACTCATGTTTTGCTTTATTGTAAAAAATATAATTTTATTGCTACAATAAACGTAAAAAAGGAGTTAATATGAACAAATCTTAATTTGACTACCACTTTTAAACTAAATATTGAATGACAATTTTAAATGTTCCCGCGTTTTGTGTTAACTAAAGAGACCGCGAGATGGCGCCACTTCCGTCCAAATAGTTCAAAGAACGCTCACATTTAACATTGCAGTTTCCATTCTAAAAGTAAGTGATGTGGCGCTCCATTCGCTCGGATTAGGAAATCTTTCTATTGCATTCACATACTTTAATTACTATACGGTAATTACTATACACTGTTAACATAGGGCGCAGCCATTTTGATTCCTATGCCACAGTTTATAGCTAAAGAATCAGATCGCTCACTCTGCGTCGGCACTTTTGATCTCAATGTTCCAGTTTATACACTGCGCAACTCGGATAATACAATATATGACAACCGCCTGTAATAAAACAGCAGTCTTCTGCATATCCTGAATTTGTATCCCTGGAGTGGATGTTATTTTGGAACTTTCAACTGGTCCGAGTGAGCTGATTCTTTAGCAATAAACTGTGACTCCAAAAATAATATTCACTGACACTGACAGCAGCAAACAAAATATCAGGTGCGTTTTAATCATGCGCTTCTGCTTCCGAAATTGTCGGTTTAGTCGTTTTAACCTGTCAAATTAAAACAAGAAAACCGACAATTCCGAAGCAGAAGCGGATGATTAAAACGCACCTATTAAAAATATTGCGCCAAGATGTAGACAACACGTAATAAGGGATGAAAATGGCGGAGTTTTCTATCTCCTTTTAAGAGGCACTCAGAAAGCTGCGCAGTGCGACCATTCTCCGTATAGTAAAAGAAAATCAAAGTATGTGATTGCGTTATATTTCCAAAAACAAGCGACCCCGGACAGTCGGATTTTTTTTATCAAGCGCCTCGTTTGTTTCATGCAGTGGTCCAGATACCCCGAAATTAGATACAGTTTTGGAGGTTGTAACGTGATACTTGTTATTTTATCTATTTGTTATAGTGTTTTAAGCTCAATTGATTTTGGGAGTAGGTCAGGTTATTGAATAACTCGTATTACCTTGAAACAGAAGTTGGGCACCACTATATTTAAAACTTATTATACAGATTAGTGATAAAAATATAGAAAATCACTAACTATTAAGATATTATATTTAAACCAAGTTTTAGATAAGGTGAACCAAACCTCGGTCTTCGGATGGCACCAACCTCTTAGGTATAAATCTTCATAAACTTCTTGATATAAATCGTTTAGATACAAATCTCTATGAACTGTTCTAGATATAACTTGAAATAAACTTCTTGATAGAACTCGAAATAAACTTCTTAGATACAACTCGAACTAAACCGTCTAGATATAGCCAGGCTTACAAAATCAGACGGCCAATAAGAATATTAAAAGACAATTAGTACATCGGATATCCCAAGATAATTTAAAATTTAAATCAACTTGATTCGTTGACAGATACAAATCGAATGAATTAGGAACTTTTGACATTTGAGTAGACATGTTTGTGTCAAAATAACGAAAACGGATCCAACCGTTACAAGGTTTATGTTCTGTAATATGCATAAGACAAAATGGAGAGCATTTTCTTACAGAAAAAGAAATATTTAGCTATTCAGTTGTTTTTTATTTATTAATTTCTACTGAAATTTTGGTGAAGCAGCGCGTTACTTACGTCATCTAGCGAGCCGCCACTGTCTTGTGGTACAAAAAATAGCGTATGAACCACGAGACTAAAGTGCGTTTTAAAAGTGGCATTTTAGTCCCCACTGTATGAATTTTGGTATTATTTGTTTTAAAAAGAAATATTTCTTATTAATATTTTGTAACTAATCACTAAGTGAAACTTTATTGATATCGCCAGACGTCAAAAAAACTAGTTATAAGCTAGTAATACGAAACAAAAAACTATTAAATAAGAAGCAAATTAAATAATTAATATAAATATTTCACCGATATGCAAATAGCGAATGACTTCATCTTAATTGGAAGTTATTTGCTTAAACAACGTTGAGCATATTTATAGAGTTCTCTGAAATGTTGTTGTTTGCAACGGCGATTTTTTTATTACACGATTTAATTCAATTTAATCACTTCAATTCTATGGCACAAAGAAATGACGGACAATGTTCGAATACTGTAATTTTAGTAAAGAGATTTCGTTTACTACAAGACAATAACATAACGATTTCGACTTGTTTAGTCTTCGAATGGCAACCTTGATGTAATCATCTTAGAATTTACGACGCCATATTTTACTAATTAACTCAACAAGTATAATCCGTTAAAATTTAAACTTTAGGTTAATCGTTTGTCTAATGATTTGTTGAAGATTTCATCTGACCTGGTTTAAGAGTAAATGACGTTTAAATTTGACTTAACTGACATATTGTTAAATAAGAACGAAAACTGTAGAAGCGGTGGAGTGTTAAAATAACTTTTTTCTACTACCGTGCGTAAAGTACGTACTTTACGCACTCCACGAAGTGTGTAAAGTTGTACTTTTTTTCACTAGTGCGTAAAGTAAAACTCTTTGCGCACTAGTTAAAAAAAGTAAAATTTGACAAAATTTGTACATAACAACAAAATATAACGTTTTATTTTATATTAACATTTTTTTGCTATCTCCTTCTAAGACAAATAAATAAATTATTTTTGCTTAAATCTATTTAGTGTCCAACAAATTATCAACAGTTTATTTTAATTATCATTTTCTCTAAATGTCATCGATTTAATTAAAAGTAAACATACAGTGGATGTCGATTTTGGTAAAAGTAAGTTGGCCGTGGCTGTGTGGATTAGAAGAACTGTCAATCTCTAAACTTTTAATTAGTACCTACCTTATAACAGAACACGACAAAAGTATACTTAAGTTCAAGATTAGATTCTAAAGCCAATTTAGCATTTTTTTAAACTCAATCAAGTTTGAGAAGGTAAAAAGTTTTACTTTTTAATGTTTGTTTACTTAAATTCAAATTTTATTTGCAGTTTATTATATCTGTCATAATCGATATGGATTCAAATTTATCTAGCGATAGCGAATTTGATAATACTCTCCCAGATATCTTATGCAGTGCACAAAAGGCCACTGAAAATTTATTGCCAGAAAAATCTGCATATGTTTATCAGCAAAAATACAATGCATTTATAGAATGGTGTAGGAAGAATAAGGTGACAAAATATATCGGAAAACGTTATTTTAGCATATTTCTCTGATGAATTGAAGAATTGCAAAGCATCTATCCTATGGTCGATTTATTCTATGCTTAAAAGCACCTTAAAATATAAAAACAAGTTAATAGCGTTTCTCAAACAAAAAAATAAAGGTTATAAACCAAAAAAATCCAAAATTTTTGAACGAGAAGATCTAATTAATTTTCTGTTGAAAGCTCCAGATTCCAAGTTTTTAATGATCAAAGTAAGTAAATGCCTCAGTAAATGCTTGAATGCTCAGTATAAAATTAAAATATTCTGTAAAGTTTTGCAACGAGATGTGTGTTCGTATGGTGTGTTGCCTAACAAAATCAGTTGCTGTCCTTACAGGCTACCGGGGTTGTTAGGCAGCACATTATACCTAAAACTTTTATATTTTTTACAATAACATTTATTTGGAGTTTTACATGCGCAACGTCAAGATATTTCCTAATGTTTAATAAATTATTTGTAACATTACAATATGTTATTTTTTAGGTAGCTTTTATAATTGGAATTGCGGGAGCTTGTCGCCGGGAAGAATTATGTAAAATGACAATTAACGATGTGGAAGATAAACAAACAGTGTATATTGTCAAAGTATCAGAAACCAAAAATGGAATAGAACGCATTTTTACGATTATAAATCCAAATAATTCTGCAGTTGATTATTTATCTTCAATAAAAAAATATACCTCATTAAGACCATCAAATATAAATTGTAACAGATTTTTTTTAAAATTCGCAAATGGAAAATATTCTAAACAGCCTGTAGGGATAAATACTTTTGGTAAAATGCCAAGCGTTATAGCAACGTATCTAAACTTGCCCAATCCAACGGCTTTTACAGGAGACTGCTTTAGGAGGTCTTCAGCCACTATGCTGGCAAATTCTGGAGGAGACCTTCTAACGGTCAAAAAACGGGGAGGATGGAAATCATCTGCTGTTGCAGAAGGCTACGTAGACAGCACAATAACACAAAAAAACAAAATTTCTAATAAAATTTTGATGGATGACAGTATGCCATCCACTTCCAACCAAAGCTACAATTTTACCGTTGACAACTCTAATGAAGAATTAGTGGAACCACTCGACAGTGAAACTAGAGTTACACAAAATATTTCAACCTGTTTACTTGGAAAGGCCAAATCCATACCACTCGAAGCTCAAAATAGGGTTACAGAAGTAATATCACAACATTTTTCAAACTCTGTGCTGGAAAAGGCCAAAACCTTAAGTTTTGGTAATTGCAATAATTGCACATTCAATATTAATATTCATAAGAGTTAAAAACCTATTTTTTTAAATATTTCTTCATTTGTTAGTCATTTTGTTCTGTAAGAATTATAAATTTGTAAAGTTCCAATAAATTTATTTTTGTTGCTGTGTACAATTTTCGGCACATTTGACTTTTTTTCACTAGTGCGTAAAGTAAAGTACTTTTTTTCACTAGTGAAAAAAAGTAACTTTTATATTTCTAATATTAGTGGATTATGTGTACGGTAGTAGAAACAATATTGTATGCCACTCGTGTGTAAAGTCCCTTTTTTGACTCATGTGATTGTCGCACTCGCCTACGGCTCGTGCGACAACATTCACATTCGTCAAAAAAATTGATTGAATAGTGGAAATTGGTAGTTTTTTATTTCTAGTTTTAAATGGCGTAGGTTGTCAAAAAATTGTACCAGTGTGAACTGTGAACCTAATAGCCAATTTCTAGCAGCCAAAATTCTGAATATTACCGAATGATCAGTAGCGTCGTTCAAATAGAGTCAGTTAATTATTAGGTAAGAAATAGGACGAAAAAAATTAAACACCGGCCGAAATTTGATAATAGGATGTTCTTTCAAATATCACATAAATATTAATTTAAATTAAAAGGGCAGTACCTTACTTTAAAATTATTTTTTACTTGAGGAAGGTAATAAGTCACATCAAAATGAATTTAACAATATTTATAATTGTAGTATTAACTCAAAGGAAAAATATGAGATAATAATAATAATAATAATTTTCGCACAAGGGTAAACTACCCTATAATAATAAAATTAATATTTTAAGTTCCCAACAGGGATAAAAATGCCCTTATGATAATAAAATAATTACTTTACCGAAGAATATAACTTATCACTTTAAAATGTATTCTAAAAAATTTCTATTAATGTTATATACTTACAGTAAAAATATGAATTACTAGCGCCCTTTCCAACAGGGGTAAAATGCTCTTAGGATAATAAAATAATTAGTTTACCAAAGACGAAAATAATTTATCACTTTAAAATTGTTATATATTATTTCTGACTATCTAAAGCAGAGGTTCCCAAACTCTTTTGTTTCATAGACCACTTTTAAAATTTTGCTGGATCCGGTGGACCACCTGTAGCTACATCACTACCAATTTCTAAATCTCGAAAAAAAAAAGTGAAGATAGATCTATCTATGGAAACTTGCGTTGTGACTGAGTTTTAACGACGAATTAACAGTTTTCGAAAAAAAAAAAAAAAAAAAAAGTTTAATTGATAGGGTTAATTATTTGATAATAAAATCGACTAAACAAATTTTCAATTAAATTTTAATTGATTGTGCTGTGAGTGGATGTCAAAAAAGCAAAGTTGGCAAAACGAAAAAGTGACTCCATCCAACTTTACTTTTTTGAAATCTACAGTGACTCACAGCAGAAGAACCAATTAAGACGGTTGGAGAGTAGTGTTGTAACATCGAAATCAATTAATCGAACAATCGATTGTTTTCTTTCGATTGTCGATATTTTTTAAATTAGAATAAATTGAAATAAACTGGAATAAATTGGAATAAATTGGAATAAATTGGAATAAATTGGAATAAATTGGAATAAATTGAAATAAATTGGAATAATAATAAGCAGAGTTCAAAATCTCTGATAAAAATCAGAGTTTTGCTCTTCCACTCAACCAGTATTATGATAGACATACCTATACATCTTTCGATGTATAGATGTGCCCTGCATGTTCACTTAATAATTATTCAATCTAGCGCACAATATGGCTTTACGAATATGAGAGAAAAAAATATTGAAAACCTAAAACCGTAAACAACTTAACATCTTAACTTAAAAAATAAAAAAATAAAAATCAGCCAGATGAGTGTGAACCAGTAAGTATATCAATAATAACATTACAATAATACTAATATAATAAAAACGAATATAAAATTTAAATTTATCTAAAAACTGTAACTATCGACCTACAGAATTTATTAGTAATTTTCTATCTAGCATTACATTTTTTAATTTATACTTGAATAATATATGATCTGTGAATAATTTCAAGTCATCGGGTAACCAGTTGTACAACTTAACAATGTTATAAGAAAAGCAGCCTTCAAACAAAACTGATTTATGTTTTGGCATAGTTAGACAACCTCTATTCCTTAAATTTTAATTATGGACGTCCGTTCTGAATCACCAGCTAAATAAGCTGGTGTTTCAGTAACTATAATTTTGTGGTAAAGTAAGCATTCATGTAAAACTCGTCGTTCTGCTAAATTTAACCACTTCAATTCCTTTAAATATTTTGAAGTTGGTGTGCACCTTCTCAAACTATAAATAAGCCGAATACAACAATTTTGTCCAGGCCCAAATACTACATCCCCATAATTTAAGTGGGATAACACGAGTGCTTCACAAAGCATGATTTTTGTTTTTTTAGTTAATACACCCCTGCTACCATATATTAGTTTTAGATTTGCAAAAGCTCTTCGAAGCATCATTGTGACATGAGATGTAAAACGTAGATCGGAGTCAACCATCAAGCTTACGTTTTTGACAGAGTTTACGATATTTAGCTCATCTCTTCCTACATTTATTTTTAATTTTCCGATACATCTATTTCTAAGAGCGCTTTTTCCAAAAAGTATGGCTACTGATTTAGTGCTATTAATTGAAAGACAAAATTTATTTGACATATTAATGAGAGACTCAATATCTTGATTGATCTGTTGGCAAGCAATATCGATGTTTTCCTCAGAAAATGTATGATACAATTGTGTATCGTCAGCATAAAAATGAGACGAGCGGAAATTTAGTTTTTTATAAAAATCTAATGTATAGATTATAAATAAAATAGGACCTAAAATGGATCCTTGCGGCACTCCATTGTTTACTTGTGAAAACACAGAAGAAGACGAATTATAAATTACAGCTTGTTGACGATTACTCAAATAATTACGAAATAAATTAACACTATTATTATCACAACCTATGTAATGCAAAATTGATCAGAGTAATTGGTGATTTATTCGATCAAAAGCTTTCGAATAATCTAACAAAATTAACGCGACCATTTTATTTTCATCCAAAGCATTATGAATATCATCAGTAACTTTTAACAAATGGACCTAGATCGATCTTAATTTGTTTATTTATAATATATATGTTATAAAACTGTTTGATATATGATTGTCCAAAAAGCTAAATAAACATTATTATTATTATTATTATTCCTTTTTATTGAGTCGCACTATACAAATAGATCAATGTCATAGGTGAAACTACTAACTGCGTCAGATAAACACAAAATAAGTTCATTCATACCGAATTTACTATTATTTTGGATTTGGATTAGTCCAAATATTGCACTCTTTATCTCTATGTACATTCAAAACATAAACATTAACAAATAATTATTTTCAATATAATAATATACCGATAACGCAATAATTGAAAATAGTTTCGTAATTTTCGTTCTTTCACTTAGCTGTATTTTTGTATAAAAAATATAAATTAGCCTTATTATAGGAAATAATTAAACGAAACAGTGATTAACTGGAATTCTTCGCATAGTTTGTTATCTTTGTTTTGCAAACAAAATAACGTTTGATTTATTAAAAATTGCTATTCGACTTTTTATTGTTTGGTTTTTATTAACTGTACTGTCTAAGAGATGGTGACGTGAATGCTGCGGTCATTTCAGTAGTGAAAATGAGTGGGGTAAATGTGGCAGTATTCGGCCAGTTAAGGAATTAATATACTCGTAGTATACAATTATTACTGAGTTAATCTTTACTATTAACATTTCTAATAAATGTGTGTATGTAACAAACCTAATTGATTATTTATTTATTTTATTTATTTATTTATTTATTTATTTATTTTATTTATTTATTTATTTATTTATTTATTTATTTATTTATTTATTTATTTATTTATTTATTTATTTATTTTATTTATTTATTTATTTATTTATTTATTTATTTATTTATTTATTTATTTATTTATTTATTTATTTATTTATTTATTTAGTATACCACTCAACAGTTAAAAACCAATTACAGAGTGGGATGAACATAAATTAAAAACAAGTTTGGAACATCAGATATGACTGAACATGAAACAAATAAGAAGTACAATAAAGCCTATTTTTAAGGAAAACTGAAGGTAAAATATTCAGTTATATTTAAGTTCTTAAAGGAGCATAAAACAAATTTAAAAGAATTAAAAAATTAAATTAAAATAAAATAAATACACACATACCAAGCATGATAAACACCTACTCAGTTTATATGGTAATAGTTCTAAAAATATCGATTTTCTTACAACTAAAAATATCCAAACTGTCTTGAAGGCGATGATAATTATTGATCATTTGAAAAATTGGAGAACCGTTCAAAATAATTGTATTTGCAGCTGGCAAGTAAAAGCTTAAGCTTCTAAGGCCAGGGCGGGGTACTTTAATGTTGATATAATCTTGAAACTCAATGCAGTTCAGCCCTTCATGTAAAATATTTCGTAGGAATAAAACTAGCTTCATTTTACGGCGTATGTGCAGTTCCATTAAACCAAAGCCCGACAACAGTTGATCATGAGGAAATCCTCTATCAGGATAGATATTGTCTAGAAGATATGATGCGGACTTCATAAATTTTCTTTGCACATTTTCAATAGCGCTACTATAAATGTTAAGTGATGGATTCCATACAACTGACGCGTACTCAAGTCTAGATCTAACAAAACTAATATATAATAACTTCATTGTATGTATATTTTTAAATTGTTTGGAATTTCGTATTACAAAACCAAGACTCCGTGAAGCACACATAACTGTCTGCTCAATATGCCTTGCGAAAGTTAATTCCCTGTCAAAATGGACTCCCAGATGCTTTTTAAACTCCGACCTACTCAACACAGTGCCATTGATCTGATAATCAAAGGTGAAATATCATTTTTTCCTAGTATATGTCATAACACTATATTTACCAGGATTCAAATTCAAATAATTTTTAGTACACCATAGCAATAATTCAACTAAACAACTTTGTAAAGCTGTGCAATCAACAAAGTTCCGTATTTCAGCAAAAACTTTTAAATCATCAGCATACATTAAGTATTTTACTTATATGCTTTTGCCAATAATGTCATCAATAAAAACTATGAAAAGAAGGGACCCAAGGACCGAACCCTGCGGTACACCTGAAATTTGCTTTAAACGGTTTGATCTAAATCCTTGGTGTTGCACGTACTGACGTCTATTAAAAATCGATAAGTAAAAGAAGAAGATCAGATAGTCCCTTAAACTTTAATTTTTATAATAGGATTTGATGATCAATTCTATCGAATGCCTTAGAAAAGTCGGTATAGATAACATCGACCGTCTATCTAAAGCCTCTGCCAAAAATTGTGTTTTGCACACAAGATTCGACACAGTGGACCTACCCTTCATAATACATTTTTATAGTAAATTTAATGTTATTATATATTGATGTGATATTTTTAATACCCTCAGATTTGAAATTTCAAATAACTCTATTGGGTTTGAGTTCAAACTTTTGAGAAGTTAACAAAAATGAATGCCGAATTAAAATTTACCAACATATAACAAAAACAAAATTTCCTTTGTCTTCTCTACTTGTCTGTTCGTCTTTCTTCTTTTGAATCTTGTCTTCGCTCTATCTTTTTACTTTCTTTACATTTACTTGCCAGGAGCCATGAAAATCATACCAACCAGAACCATGGAAGTCATTCTTAGTCTCGCTCCCCTTGGTATTTACATCAACATAACAGTGACACACCTCCACACCTCCGCATGCTTGGAATAGAATCTGATGTAGGATCTAGTAAAGCGAGACGTTGTTTTTGGCAGGAGGCGCTCGATACACACGCTCGAGCGAACATAGACTCCATCTCACCGAGATATGTCTTTCATAAGCCATATAAAATTATAAGGGAACAAATAGAAGAGCCGGAAGTGGCAGGTTCCATTAATATTTACACCGACGGTTCTAAAACAAAACAAGGCTCAGGATGTGGAATTAACTCCAGATCCTTAAACCTGAACATAAAATTGGCTGTGAGAAATAGTGCCAGTATAGTTTAAACCAAGCTCACGGGGATTATCATAGCAACAAAAGAATTCATCAGAAACAATATCACTAAAAAGAACATGCTCATCTGTACAGATAGCAGACGCGCACTACTAACCCTGGACAGACCACCAATATACTCAGGGTTAGCACTGGAATGTCACGAAGCGTTGGCTGAAGCATCCATCAACAATGTGGTCACCTTAAGATAAATGAAAGGTCACGCCACATCGAAAGGTAACCGACTTGCTGATTCACTAGCCTACTTTTTGAACCTGACCCTTCTATTGGACTGACAACATCGGTAGTGCAAATCTAATTAAAAAACATTCTCTTGTGAAATTCAAGGAAAGATGTAATGAAATAAGAAGCTGCAGACTTGCCAGGGAGCTTTTAAGTATTCCGGACAACACTACCGCAAACAAATACTTGATTATGGCTAGACAGAATCTGTGCCTGATCAAAGACATTCTGACTAGTTATGCCGAGTACGGAAACATCTTTATGTCATGAGGCTGTCAGAATCCGCACTCTACAGGGGGTGCGAACAAGAAGATGAGCATATCCCTTTATATTAAATCTGTAGGTTGGATCACGAGTTAGAAGGTGCCTAGGATCTAGTGAGGCCTAAGTGCCGTGGGTTAACCATCTACTTGCTCTGCTTTCTTTTAATACTGCACACTGCACTTCTTTTTAAACTCTGTTCAGCTCCTTTCCAAAAATACTTATTTTTTTATCTCGAACTTATTTTCAAACTTTTTAATAAATTATATTCTTCCTTTCAAACTTTATTTTATTTAATTTCGGCTTTTTTAAAAAAAAAATCCTTTCATAATAACAATATTTTTAAATCCTGACAATCTTCCAACATCTGAATTCTCCCACTGATTTCTTAATTCCAAAATTATTCGATTTTTCTTTCCAAAATCCCATTTTGAGAAATTTAACCATTCCAGTATCGATAAATCTCAAATTTACAAAAATATTAAAAATGTCGTAGAAATATCTATCTCAATATATAAAATATTCATAAGATACAATTTGCCAGTTTTCGGCCTCAAGTCCCGTTAGACAGCCACTTTTTTACTAGTTCTCAGCAATCTATCCATTAGTTAATAGTCTTGACCGCAACTGAGCTGTATATAGCCGTATATAAATAATCCATACCTTTGACACCTTAGGTCCGACAATTACTCGGGCGCCAGTTTTGTTGACGTTGTTTGCTCAACAACCCTTCGATTCAGCTTGCTTAAGGGCTCGAGCAGCTTCAGATGGAGATAACGGCAAATTCTAGATGTCACGTTGTTATCGTCGGCAAAAATAAAATTAATAAAAAAAAGTAAAACTACAATTGAAGCGCTCGTGGGAACAAGGTACATAAGCCACATTTGGCTTTTATTGAGAAAACTTAATTTTAAACTTAATCCTGAAATAAGATATGTATTTTCAAACGAACGATTTTATGTGATATGTATGGAGGACTGGTTTACTTATTAGCTTCTAACAAAAAAATTGTTAATTTGTTTTTAAAAACGGATATTTTCTTGAAAATAGAAAAAAAATGTGGCTTGTGACGTTTACGTCTTTAAAAAGGTATTACGTATTTTTGAAATAAAAAGACCCACAAATAACAAGTGAATAAGATATATTAAAAATAAAAGGAACAAAAACTTAGATTCTGATTTAAAAAAGAATAAACCTCGACTTCTAAAACTCTTCGTCAATGTCTGTATTAGGTTCACCATCAACACATTCCACGTAATTTTCTTCTGTACCTGTATCCCCAGTAGTGACATTATAAACTGTTTTAAAAATATTTAGGTAGAAGTTTTGGTTAACAGTTCAAGTCTTCCACTTTTTTACTGTTTAGCTGTACAGGCTTATCATATTTTTTTTTTCAAGTTTTCTAAAATTCTGTTGGACTGTTGGCAAAGCATATTACCACGTTTTTCAATATTTACCTGTTTAAAATTTCCATTCACTTCATGTTTCACTAACGTTATATTCGGATTTTGAGACTCAAAGCGGAAACATAGTACCTTATTAAAACGCAAAGGACCTTTATCATCAGTCACGTTTTTCTTTGCTATGCTGTCCAAAGAAAAAAATCACTTTGTTCCATAATAAACACATCAAATTTATTTACCCGCTTTCAACCAGTCTTCTGGAGAATCTGGCCCAAGTATATTTTATGCTTCTCTATGAGCGCGAAGTCACGATCACATGGTAGATAAGTGTGGCCGGAAATAAGAAACTTGTGCTCAATAGTTCTAAATTTATTTTCTCTCCCGAGCTGCGACCAGAGAGAAATGATTTGCCAATTTTTATTCTGGCCCCGCAATTGTCTGTAAAAATCACAAGATCTTTTTGGCCAGTTGTGTCTTTGGAAGAAAGATACTTTAGCAGGATACTAGCGATTTCTTCACTACCTCGCTTCTCTGTTATTTCCGGACACATGAGCACGGTTGCTTTTCCACTTACGCAATCATGGACACCTAGATTATAAGTTCAAGTCTTTCGCAAATTAAAGGCAGGACCAACAGTTAAACTTGGTGTAGGAAGTGTTTGTTGTAAGTCAAAAGTAAGCACAATTTTATCCCCATTAGTTTTGGCTGATTCCACTTCCTCTCTCAAGCTGTTCTGCATGGCAGCTGCTCGCCTATGATGAAGGTCTTCTGTCTGGATCAAAATATTTAGGCAGTCACATGTATGGCACGTATCTCTTTTTGGAAGTTTAAAGCCGATATTGTATTCATTACAGAATATCCTTCTATACATATCTTCTTTTACTGGTGTAATGTTTTTATCTTTACACCAGTCAAGGTAAAAATCTTTGTACAGAGAAGAGATGAAAACGTCGTGATCTAAGTATACTCTGTTGGGATTATTCTTTCTACTATAATGGCTAACATATTTTGGAAAAGCCTTGATGCGATCAAGAGCAGTGTACTTGCTCATATGGAATCCTATTGTGTCTAGTGTGGTGCTTCCCTCGTGCGTCATTTTTTAGAACACTTCTTCCTTCTGCAATCTGTTTGCAAAGAAGTCGTATTCTTTTAGAAGAGTTTTGTAATCCATGCATGGATAAAAAGTCTTGTTTACAGATTTGTATGTCTAAGCCATTTAACTTTACTAAATATTGATAATTTACTTTCCTGGAAGATTCTTGCCTTTTTTCCCTATATGAGCGTTTTTTCGGTACGGCTTTTATATATCCAAATAAATGTTTTGTTCTTTATAAGATCCCAAATTCCAAAAATCGTTGAAAATGTCTTTTTCCTTTCCAACCATCTTCTCTCTGCACTTCTTCTGACCAATCTTTCTATCTTCAACTTTCTTTCCTCTACTACTATCATAAGAGTGTCCCAGGTTTCGCTTGATTTTGGCTTTTTCTTTTTTCTTCTTTGAATATTTTGTTTTCGCTATCGTGACGGAGTAGTTTTATCGGGTGTTTCTAAGACGCCTCTTGATACATCAGCTTCATTATCATGGAAATGGGACTGTAAAAAAAATAACCAAATACTGAATGATTTTCGACTCAAAAAGGGCACAAGCTACATAAAACGGGTAATACATTTTTTAAAAAATAGGCCTGGCTAAATTAGTGTTAACGTGTTCTAGAATAGTAGTTATTGCAACAAGTGCTAGAAGATGCACAATAAATTTACAGGTTTATCTTTCGATTAAATTCGAGGAGATTTGTTTCAGTAAGTGGTAATACTTTTAATGTAAAATGCCGGCTTAAAGCATTGAAAGAGTGATAGGTATATAGAATTAAGATTGGATAATGCGATGACAGTTAAAGACGCTTTGATTTCAAATCTTATTGGAAAGATTTAGTAGCCGTCCAAATTACTTCAGTTGCAGTGTAAGTGGGATACGTTGTATTAATAGAGAGATAAAAGATAGTATTTTCTTTTTCTATGTCTGTATCAGGTCACGTTACGTTCAATAGTAGGTACGGTTGATGTAATTCGTGCTCTATGTTGACCTTGCTGTCGTTATTCCATTGAGTGCCATTGAGTTCGAAAGGGTTGGCCTATGTTTTATAATTCAGTGTTTAAATTTAGACAAAAAATCTTATTTAAAACCTGCTTTTTTATATTTTAATTTTACTTTAAATTGTTTTTATTGTTTCAGGTAATTGGTTATGTATTTTTGGAGCAAAATATGAATGGGATCGTTGATGTGAGTGATTTACTTACTTGTGGTACACGACGGAGGTTTCTATTACGAATTTAATAAGACTGAGAAGGTAAGTTAACTTGCGATTTGGCTTTCGGCATATAATAGGTCGCTTGAGTATCTGAATTTCTGAATTTTCTGTTGTAACGTTACAGGCTTTTCACTCTTTTGTCTAGATATCTACAATCAGCTGTCTCTTTTGCGCTAACATAAGTATAGTAAAAAATCGACTGTTAAAACACATCCACACCTACAAACGACAATATTATATCCTTCTCTGCAAAGTAAATCACGTCAACATCAGACAATGTCCCTCGACCAATCACAACCAAACATGTCCACAATAGCAACTACACACACGCTTGAGTAACAGTGAGAATGATTTTGACTACCGACACCAAACTCGACGGTAATTTTGAGATGTATTAACCTGCTAAATATTCGTAAAACATAAATTTAAGTAGGTGCTTGTATCTTTTTACCATGTAAAATTGTTGTAAGATGAAGAAAGTTTATAGTGTAAATAGAGTTGTTAACTGGAAAACACATTTAATTTCATCATAATCAAAGTGTACCTACAAACATCATATTGTTCTACTAGCTACATTACTATAGTCCAGTGTTTTTCAATCTGTGGGTCGCGACCTCTAGGGGGTCGCGAAGCCTTACTGGGGGGGTCGCCGGCTGAAAGAAAAAGTCGAAACAAAACACAAATTTGAGAAGGATGTCCTTGTTTATTTTTCAAAAGTTTATCAAATTGTAGTGCTATTTCTGAAACGTTAATAATCAAATCATTTTCTAATTGCAGTCTATTTCTCTTTTTAGTTTTAATGTCTACCATTGAATAAAATGTCAGTTCACACAAGTATGAAGTGGCGAATGGCACTAATAATTTAACAGCTTCCCTTGCCAGCTCTGGATATTCGTGTTTTCTTTTCATCCAAAATACGTCGACACTGCGAATAAAATTCCATTTTAAGCATGCCATCAGTAGCTAAATCTAGAAGACATTCTTTCATTTTTGTGGTGACATCAGCCTGATCTATTGATTTGTCTAAAAAAGGGTTTAAAATCCATTGTCAGCTTCAGAGTGCAAGTCTGAAAAATATGTCAAAAGTTTCTCTTGTAAATTATGCAAGCTCTGTATCATGCAAGGAATGTGATACTGCAAAACTGGTCTATTACATTATCTTCAACAATCTTCTGAACACATGGAAAAGACTCAAATATTTTGTTTTGCAGAGAGGTTGACCACAAACGAAGTTTTGCGTGAAATGCTTTTACTTTATCTTTAGCTGTTATAAATTTTCTTCTCTTGTTGAAATTGTTAAGGTGGCTAAAAAGATCTACCAAAAATGCTAATTTTAAGAACCAAATAGGGTTAGAAAAACGATAAGCATGTTCAGATTTTGCATCTTGTAACTCTTGTCCTTTGGATAGCCACCTTACCTCTGTGTGATAAAGGAGATTTTGATGAAGCGAGTCCATGTCTTCACAAACGATTCTGAATAGCCGGGTTTGCTAAGCTTTACCTTTGATAGAAATCACAATTTTTATTACCTCCTTGAGCACGTCATTTAAATCAGAAGGTACTACCTTAGCAGCTAGAGCCTGTCGATGAAGAAAACAGTGTGTCCAGGATATGTTTGGCATTATAGATTTTAATTTTGCAATGAGTCCCCAATTTTTGCCAGTCATAGCTTTAGCGCCATCGCTACAAATAGCGATATATTTTTTCCAATCTATATCGTACTTGCAAGTGCTTTCTAAAAACATATCGTACAAACACTGGCCAGTAGTGTTTGCAGGAAGTACTTTTCAAAATAAGATTTCTTCCGTGATACTGTCATTGCTTCAAAGCGCACAAATACTACAAACTGTGCACAGTCGGAAACATATGTAGATTCGTCAAACTGCAAAGCAAAATATTGGCTGTTCTTTAATTTGGCTGTTCTTGAATATCCTTGGCCATATCGTTTATTCTGCGTGAAATAGTATTGTCAGAAAGTGGTGTTTTTTAATTTGTTTGCCTACTGCTTACTGACCATAATTTTAACCAATTGTATGTGGTTTCTCTGCTTTAGCAACTCCATATGCGACTTTTTAGCTAGCTAATAATGTTGACTCGTTAACACTGGATGCCTGAAAATAAACCAAAAAATATAAAAGTGAATAGTCAATAAAAATTAAGGACGCGGAACCTTTGCACACCGAAATTAAATATAATCAAAAGTTGTATGCAAACAACAAAGAAATAAACATCATAAAACATCAACAGTAAAAATAGCAACAATTAGAATAGAATCGCGTTAAGCTTATCGCTTAAGTGCATTGAGGGTCTTAATAACACTTCGTGGAGACTAGGAAAACATTATTTTATTACTTACCTGAATTATAGTTTGTAAGTTTTTATAATTAAACCATTCGAACATTTTAATAAGATCTGTTTCTATTAATAATTTTAATCAATTCTAGTTCTCTGCATTTTACAGAATAACTGTGTCGTCTGAAAAACTTACAATATTTCCATATGTATTTAAACGACAAATTATTTAAAATAAAATTAAATAATATAGAACCTATGAAAGTATCTTGAGGCATGCGATATGTTACTTATTTCCTTACTTGAGATATTATTAATTCTATTTGTGTTCGTTTTTGTAAATAACTTTGTAATAAATAGGGGAGAGGGGGCACCTTTGAACGGGGGCACTTTTGAACATTAACTGTAACTTTTAAGCCAGTTGGAGATTTTCGTTTAAACGGTTTGGCAACAATGTCCATATTCTTAAAGACATCTAGAAACAAATATTATGATCAGTTAGTAATTTGAGCCGGTACAACGTACAGTTGTTTTTTAACGCCGCTAATTTGTAATATATCGAGTGGACAGTTTTTGTTATTTCAATCTACAGATTGTGTGTTTCTTTTATTATTTAATTTTCACGGCATATCCAACTGTTAAGAATTATTACGTTGTTAGTAATATACAGGTAGGTCCACTTAATTTTTTTTTATTTTATGTTATTTATTTTGTTGCTACCTGGGGCACAATTGAACAAGTAAGCAGGGGCACAATTGAACAAGTGTTGTTGCATGATAATATGCACAAAGAAATATGCATTACGTGTTGTATAGAGCATAAAAGCTAAATAGTATGTATATACCTAAATAGGTATTACTTTTTTTCAGATTTATACAATGGTAAGGACTTATATAAAGAAAAGATCTAAGCCAGAATTCAAAAAAGATGATATGCAAAGAGCTATGGAAGTTGTTAAGAAAAAAGAGCTAACACTAAGAAAGGCTGCTGAAATTTATGGTGTTACCCACACTTCACTTTTTTACCGTCTAAAAAAAGTAGGGGACTGTGATGCTCCACCAGAAAGTCGCGAACATTTCTCATCTAAACATAGCTTCAGACAGGTTTTTACAAAGGAACAAGAAGAACTTTTGGTTGTTTATATTTTGAAATGTTCTCGTATGAACTACGGACTAACCTATAAAATCCTGCAAAGTCTAGCTTACCAATATGCCGTGAAACTTGAACGAATATTTCCAGAAAAGTGGAACGAGAACAAAATAGCCGGTATAGATTGGGTAAAAGGTTTTATGAAAAGGCATCAAAACCTTTCTCTACGAAAACCAGAAAATACTAGTCTTTCAAGAGGCACTAGTTTCAATCAGACAAATGTGATGGCCTTTTACGAAAACCTTTCCCGCGCTCTTGGAAAATATCCTTACAAACCCGAAAGAATATTTAACCTTGACGAAACAGGTGTGACGACAGTGGTGCAAGCGCCAAATGTTATTGCAGCAAAAGGGGTGAAGCAGGTGGGGCAGGCTGTTTCAGGTGAACGGGGAACTCTTGTCACTATGGTGGGAATAGTGAGTGGATCTGGAAATACTATACCGCCAGTTTTTATTTTCCCGTGGACCAGATTTCATGAAACCTTCATGATAGGTGCTCCACCAGGCAGCTTAGGTCTAGTGAACAGTCCAAGCAGTGGGTGGATGAACGCAGCACTTTTTTTGAAAACTCTTGAGCACCTAGTAAGCTATACGAGATGTTCCGTACAAGACCCCAGCTTACTTCTTATGGATAACCATGAGAGCCACTGTTCATTGGAAGCTGTAATTTATGCAAAGGAAAATGGAATCGTGATGGTAACCTTCCCACCTCATTGCACTCACTGGATGCAACCATTAGATGTATCGGTCATGGGCCCATTTAAGGCTAAGTATAAAGTGGCTCAAAATGACTGGATGCTTTCAAATCCAGGCAAAACGATAACAATCCATAATGTTGCTTATCTGGCTGGAAAATCATTTGAAAACTCGTTTACTTTAAGAAACATAATTGCTGGATTTCGTAAACCAGGAATATATCCTTTTGATCGAAATGCCTTTAGCGATGAAGATTTTGATGCTGACAGGCCCAATGTATTATCTCCACCGCATCAAGAGTCAGTTCCCATAAGTCTGCCACTCCAAGAAATTCCAACATGCAGCTCCTTTCCTGAAGCTCCACTCAACTTATTACTACCATCTGTCGAATCTATACGCCCGTTTCCTAAAGCACCACCAAGAGCAGAAAACTCCCGTAAAAGGGGAAAATCAAAGATTCTCACGGAAACACCTGAAAAAAATGCATTAGAGCAACAAAGGATTGACAAAAATAAAAAAGTTAAGGTAACAAAGAAAGTTTTTATTCCCGATCAAATATCCAGCTCTAACGATTCATTCTCTGTCCATGATGATTCGGATGGACCATTATCCGAAGGTTCTTTGGATGAAGATTGTGAAGTGAAAAATGAAGATTTGTCTGTTGATGACTTTATTGTTGTAAAGTTTTCTACAAAAAAAGAGTGGTGCACTTCGTTGGACAGATTATGGAAAAAAATGGTGATGAATTACAAGTTAAATTTTTAAGACGAAAGGGATTTAAATTTTATTTTCCCCTCATTGACGATATTTCAACTGTTGAAATTGAAGATGTGCTTCGAAAATTGTCAGCTCCTTTAAATAATAAAGGGACTGATAGAACACAGTCTCTCATTTCCTTTTACTTCAATCAATCTATGTACAATTTTCGATAGGTAGTACGTTATACATTATCAAACACTTGTTTTATTCTATTTTTTATTGTATGTATTTGATAATATTTACTTGATATTAAACTTTTACTTTGAAATATAGTACAGATTTATTGAAAACTGTGTACTTTTAGTATTGTTCAAATGTGCCACCACCTACGTTCAAAGGTACCCCGCAAGGGGGCACCTTTAAACAATTGTACTAAAAATTTTGAAATTTTTATAAAATCAAATCATACTACATTGAACTATAATTAACGGTGCCAAACGATGGTTAAGACTTCAAACTATGCTTTTGTCTACATTTAATTGAATTATTGCTTTATATTTAAAAAAACGCTACTTTAACCACAAACATGTTGAAAGGTGCCCCCCTCTCCCCTATAGGATGCATCACATTCATGCAATAAACTTCTATTATACGAAAAAAACGGCACATGATATAGTTAGTAAAGAGTTTATTTACTTATATACTTCAACCGGACCACTTTTATTGTTGGTACCAACAGCTGTTGGTAGAAGTCTTATTCTTGGTTTTGAGGCTCAAATAAAACAATCTGCTTTAAAATGGCCCGAACACAAAACATTAAGATATTTTGGTTCACAATTTGTTTGTTGCATGAACTCAAGCCATAACTTTGTTTTTTGAGAATCTTTGGGAAATCTGAAAATTGTCTACCTAGGATTAATTTATATAATTTGTAAATCTTTAAGAAATCTAAAAATTATTTACTTCCAATCAATTTATAATTCTAAATTGAATAATAATTTACCCTATAAACCATGAGACTACGCCTATGAGCACAGTTGATCGCAGACCCACTTACCATGTTTGTTTACAAATTTAAAACATTAAAAATTTTAAAAATCTTTAATGTAGTTGAAAATTGAGAGAACAAAATACGTGCTTATGAAATGTAGATTATTCTTTTCTACTTTTAGCTGTGTTGCTATATCCACAAGATGAACAACTGACCATATTGTCTTGTTTGTCTTTTAACGCGGAAAATTTAAAACTAACAGTAATACTAAATAAATACTAAAACACTAAACACTTTTTAAAAATGTCTACAAAACATACGCATGATAAAAGTTTAATTTAACACATAAAACATCCGAATTATTAACAAATTTTAATCACCAAAATTATAAACCAATTTTAGAAACCATTTATCATATGATGATGAGTCATCCATAGTACAACATGGCTACCACTTCCGTCAGATCGATTAGATTAACGCGGACATGGCATGCTCCTTCCTGACTATATATGTTCTAAGGAGATACACGAATAAAAAAGATGGCATCTTTACAAATTACCGCTAATGGTTACGTCGTTTTGAGCCCCTGCCGCACTCATTGCTAAGCGACATAGATAAAGTCAAAATGTTGCTTTTGCGACTGACGTCATCTATGACGCCACTGTACTCGTTACTATTGAAATCGAGTCTACCATTTTGTTCTTTCGTAATGAAATTTTAGTAAACATTACCATTCCTCTCTAGCCCGAACAATATAATATGTACATATTATTCGCGATATATTAAAATTAGCAGGTGTTTGATTGATTAGCTTCGTTTGTTTCGCATTTAGTTACTTTTATGTCGCAAGCGAACCAGCTTTCACTATTCTATTTTTCTCGGAAAAAACGCCCGTCTAATTGGCGGTTATAAAATTTTATTGTATTTTCGTCTTGTATAATTTTAATATTTAGATTATTAAATCGAACCTCGAAATATGTTGATGTTACAAACAAGTTATGAAAGAGATATCTTGTGGAGAGTGGAACGAACAATTCCTATCCTGTTATTTTATATTTAGGTATTGGTGCTCACGATGGGAAATTGATGATATTAATTTTGTTGATATGGATTTGTTAAAGTAGGGATAATCGAGTAATAAAAAAAAAACGAGTCTCAAATTCTACCTCTGGTTCTAGGTACTCATAATGAAAATTTTCTGTACTAGATGAAAAGTCTTAAACAACAGATCATATCGCTGTTCCAGAAGAACAATGACGTATCTGCCAAAATGATAATTGTTCAGGAAACGCAGAAAACTGAATCGGGCAAATGGTTACAAAATGACTCACGGTGCAGTTCAAAGTATATGTTTTGTTAAAATTGACGCCATACCCCCATCATCACTTTCTTTTGCAAATTCGTCATTGTTCGGCTAAAATTATGAATCAAAGTAACAAATTCGAACAAAAAGGAAACGAAAAAAAAATAGTTCTAAGGTAGGTATCATTTTATTAGATATTGTCTAGGGGCTTAGCTGAAAAGAAAGCTAAACTAGATTGTAGATCAATTTATACGAAACTAAACAAAGTACACTTACGTCGTTGTCGCACTGGAATTACAGAATTGAATCAAACAGCGATGTTCTTCTGAAATTATGTCCCACACAGCTGATATTTCGACAACGACGCAACTTGCTCTAGCGGTTATTAAAGCAACTACAGTTACGTCGTTGTTCTCCCATACGTATTTTTGAGAACAGTGAAGTACTTAACTAAAATTACCCTAATTTTGCAGTTACGTCATTGTTCTCCTGGAACAGCGATATCCGATTTCGGTGTTATGTCCCACTATGTAAAACTTAAAGGTAAAGCCGATCATGAGAAAAAATGGTCACATTTACAATAAACCTGATTTTCTACTTATGTACTCATAAAAATCTTACACCCACCGTACCCTAGTCAGAGATAGAAGGGGTGACATTCTCAAAAATTGAAATACGATTTTTTATGTATACATTTTTTTATGGACTTATTTTTGTCACATACCTGTACAGGACTGTAATAAATGGCATTATTATTGGAAAAGATAAAGAGTTTACCAAAAATTCTAAAAAAGTGTTCTTAATGTTTTAACTTAAAAATTTAAGAGGAAACACGTATGGAAATAAAACAAATAATCAGGTTATTACTCCAGTCAATGACTTACATTGAACTAGTACTACTATCACGTAAATTTTGGGTTTACATAGAAAGACTCGAGTGAGGACTGCGGTCCAAAACCCTTGTTTCGGGACCCTAAGTTCCGAAACAAAGTAATGTGTAAAGTTTTTGGTGCAGCGATTTGTGAACTATGGGCAAATATCTTCTAACTTATTTTTAAAATGTTTTGTTTGAGATGATTAATTGATTTACATTTAAATGCTAATTTTACATTTTCGTCCCGAATACTACATTTATCTTATATATTATATTATTATATAATTAAAGTTTCCAGTGCTAATTTTAGTTTAATTTTAGGTTTTTTTTGTTAATAAAAGTTTGGATATATTATCAAGTAGTGCGTTATTCCCTAAATTTAATTTGAGTAATTTATTCTTTAGACTATTAGTCAATTTTGTACTTATTTTAAATATACATTTGTTAATTTTTTAATACTTATTATTACTCTCTCTCTCCCCCTCTCTCCAAACCAGTAAAATATTCCGAGCATTTGAGAATCCTCGGCGTTTCTATTCCCTTAGGACTAGAAGAGTCTAAAACTAGTTGCCAAGACCACTCGACAATGCTATTAAGGGATAATTTTTGTTATTTTAATTTAATTTTGTTATTAGTTTTATTTGTCACTGGTGTTCCTTCTGGACTCCAGGACCCTTTGGCTAGTGACAGTGCTGCCTTAATCCTTTAATAGTATACTAACAACAGTAGCTAAAGACCTAGCTGTAGTTACAAATGGTCTTTAGGCTAGTTGGTTGTTACATTTGGTGACAAGAGGTGGTCCTTTAGATTAGTTGGTTGTTACAGGATTACGAAAATCTATCAAATTATGTATACAACTTATTACATCTTGCTAATAAATAAAAATTAAATATAAAGAATATACAGTACTTATTATTTTGTATTAGGCATAGCCGTGCTTTCACAGCGAACCTGTGGCAACTGCGATACCCCCGCTATCGCTATGCTCTCTGGTTTAATCACTGACATTGGGTTCGGCTAATATCGCACCACCATATCTTCTAATTTTAGTCGACGACTGGCTGTTACCCCGTTGCGATTTTATTAACTTATATATATTGGACATACAATATGTTGGTAAGACTGATAATGACTTACTTATCTTTTGTGTGGTGGCCAAGACACAACAAAGAGCAGCAATAACGAGACTAAGTAAGATTCAAAGACTCTCCTGACTGGGAATAACGGGGGCAATGAGAACCACCCCCACAGCAGCAATGGAAGCTTTAATAATCTTGCCACTACTTCACTTTGTGATTCAAGGGGAGGCAATATTAGGTGCTTACAGATTAGGGAACACTTTGTAAAATCGTAAAATTAGACTAGATCACATAAGTATTACAAGGTTACTGATAGGAAACGTGCTACGCATGAGAACAGGTCACATAACAAAACGTTACTTCTTCAACACTCCATTCATGGTTTTGATACCAAACAGAACGGAGATCACTATAAGGGAACACAGTGCCCAACGACATGAATAAATCAACTACACAGCGGAAGGCACTGGGGTCGGAGTATTCTCCAAAAATCCACCAATCTTAGCTATGCAATAGGAAGATACGCTATAGTATTTCAGGCTTAGGTTTATACAATCTTGCAACGTGCAAGAACAATCAATAAGTAAACGCAAATGTCAGACAACCAAGGCAGCCCCTTAAGGCCATATCGAGACAGAAAGTGACGTCGAGGCTGGTATAGGATTGCATCGAAGAACTGACAGACCGAAATAGAATACAAAATAGTTTGTATACCAGGTCATCAAGGGAAGAAATACTGGAACTAGATATAAACCTTTAAGTACCAAAAACAACAGACCGAGGTTTTATAAATGACTAGATTCGAAGAAAACACAATACCTATTAGGAGAATGTCTCAAAACACGCAAATAGAAAAACCTTTAAGGATAAGACACACATGTCCGGGCCACATCCGAGTATTGGCCGTCACCTGGGCATTACCGGAACGTGCTTGAGGAACGGCTAATAGAAGAAATTCGTGAGTTTCCTGAGCTTTACCAGACAAATAAAAAATACTGGAATATTAAGTACAAAAACAGATTTGACAGAATGTGTGCTGCGTCATCTTAAAATATTCATCAAACTTTATCTCATCATCCATGAGATGAGGAAATAATGTTCAAAACTCTCCCTGTACTGGTCTTGTTGTCCTGGCACTAATATTTCTTCTTTTTTGCCTTGCTTCTTTTTCTTCTTCCTCTAAAGCAAATGCTACAAGTCTTGATTCACTATTACGGAAATTTGCTTACAACTTTCCAACTTTCACAGACACGCCGACGAAACTCGGTTATGTGTGGTCCTAAGAGAAACGGACCAGGGCAGGACGTTATTTATTCGACGCTCGGTCCTAACACGTCCCGGACATGTGTCTCAACCTTTACTCGAAGACCATGTTCAAATGGAACAGAACTACTTTCTCTGAATAGTAACAAGTTGACTTAGCATGCCCCAATAAATGGACACCTAAACAAAAAATGGAGATCTACAAGGAACCAGAAACATCCAAACACATAATGTGTAATTGCGAAACATTGGATTACAAAAGACAGGCACTGTTTGGACAAGCACAAGTTGACCCGGATCCAAGAATCTTTAGAATACAACCTGTCAAGGACTTGTAAAAAGGATTAAGGTGACAGAGTGGATACTATGATGTAATATGGGTCAAATACATTAGGTCATTAGGCTTTAGTGTTTTCGGAGACTTAAGTCAGATGAGCACAGAAGAAAAGGATAAATTTGACATAATGTAATTCACACATTTTTAATTTAAGTTTAGGTGAAAGTATATACCTATCAGCGTACAAATGTCTTAAAACGTTGTACGAGCTTTGACACAGTTGAGAGATATGTTTCGTAAATCTAAGTTTAAAATCAATACATAGGTCCAAGCTTTTATGTGCTGATAATATATCATATAATTTTTTTAAAGTTAGATTTATGGTATTTTGAGCTTGTAAATAATTTCTTTGGTTAAAAGACACGCAGAATTGCGAATCATCGGCGTAATGATGAATATGATAATTTTCGACACATGGAACTGGAAATCTAAGGTGTGAGTGAAAAAAGTAGCGGTCCTAAAATGAAACCTTATGGAACTCTATAATTAACAAAAGGAAGAGATATATACATACACAACTTCATCTAGCAAACATTTATTTCATTGAGATAACTTTTTAAAAGTAACTGGCCGTGCAGAAAATCCAAAATAAGATTTTTTTTTCAATAAACTGATTCATTTACAATGTAGCAAATAATGGTTCTAGGACTTGCACAATCTTGTACAAGACCAAGTTAGACAAGCCCAGAAAAAAATATTTAGTAACATTAATTTAAAATTAGTACTAAAAAAGTAACCAAAACTACATCAAAAATCATGCATGTAATAAGAACAAAAGAAATGGTAATGGTAAAGCAAATGTTGCGGCCAAGTGCCAACTAATTTAACAATAAGACAAAATATAAATATAATGATAAAATTAAACGTATAAAGAAAAATGGATTGTGTGTAGGGTATCGAGAATTGAACTCATAACCCCTTGCTTCAATAGTCGACGACTTATCTATTATTAGACCACGTTCTCTTAAAGATTATATTTGTGAGGCGGTGTTTGATATGGATATTTCTGGTGGATTTTTTTTTATATTATTTTTCAAATTGACATTTATCGATACTGGGTGGTTAAATTTCTAAACAAAGTTATTTTGAAATTAAAAGTTCACTTTTTGAAGGGGATGTCAGTTGGAATTTAATTGTCAAGAGATTTTTTAATTGTCAACGGGTAAAGAGTTTAATAAAATTAGATATTAAAAGCAAGTTGTAAAAAGTTAAATGAAATAAAGTTTGCTAAAGATAAGGATGGATGAATAAGGTTGAAAAGGAATTGAAAATAAAAAGATCAGAAAAGAAGTATTTGTGGAAAAAAGTAGAAGAAACAAAGATGTAGCACTATAAAATACACGCAAGGAAGAGGTGAGCAGATAGCTGAGATATGGGAGCAATTTTTGTTCACTTTTTCAAAAGTTTGTACCGAACCCAAGTAGAGATATTAAAAGTTTCAAAATTGAGGGTATTAAATATATTATCAATATATTATACAGTGAGCATCATAAGTCTTACCTTCCCTAACTAACTCGTTACTGGAGTCTTGTTAGGAAAATCGCCGAGACACGTCGATTTTTGATTTCTACAATGTACATTTTTGTATTAATAGTTTACCCTTAATTTCATCTCTTACTGGAGGGGAGCAACCCTTTCGTAAAATTTAAATGGCATTGGGTGGTGAGTGATAGCTCATTTCAAAGGGGGTTTTATTCTCTATTCAACCGTGCAAAAAAAAATTAAATTTGCTACATTACGTGTTGATTTATTAATGTTTAAAAATAACAAAACATCACAAATAGGAAAGCAACTTAATTAACAGTGACCTTATCTAATGGCAAAAAGACTTACTTCACGTCTGAACCAAAACCAACATCATGCAGGGCCGAATTTTAATTCTATGGATGAATGCGCTACGTTAATTTCCGTTATTCTGAAACAATAATTAGTCAAGAATTAATGAAGCAAATTTCAAAATTTTTTGCACGGTTGAATAGAGAATGAAACCCCCTTTCAAATGAGCTGTCACTCACCACCCCATGCCATTTAAATTTTTCGAAAGGGTTGCTCCCCTCCAGTAAGGTATGAAATTAAGGGCAAACTATTCATACAAAAATGTACGTTGTAGAAATCAAAAATCGACATGTCTCGGCGATTTTCCTAACAAGACTCCAGTAACGAGTTAGATAGGGGGGGGGTAAGACTTATGATGCTCACTGTATACGTCATTCAATTAATTTGACTACCAACGATGTAAACGTAAATTACTAGAACTCGTCAGGCGATAAATAAAATATCTGCTGCTTTCGGCATAGTTTCGCACAGCAGTTTCGTTTAACTACACAAAGCATGATTTCAAGACATTGTTGTCACGTCGATCAAAACCGAATTAATAAATAGAGGACATATATACCAAAATTAGTTATTGTTACGGGTATTGGAGTCTGCGACTGTGGCTTTAAATCGACTGGTATTCCACGGCTATAACAAGTAAATTGTCAATAAAATGGCTGAAATCCATTCGTTCGGCGATTGACAATCGACTTCCGCCTAGCCCTCGATCTTAGAGGCTATCGGCTATCGTATGGATGTCGAAAGAATGTGAAATTGTAAAATAACCGCTTATTCCGAAGAACAACACTCGCGTGAACTGTAAATAGTGATGTGTGCTGTCTAAAATTAACTAAGAAACGGCCGGCGGCGTTGCCACGTCGCCGGAAGTAAATTCTTCGGTATGTTGGTTGGTATTTCTATTGGGAAGAGAGGCCTTGATTGGTATGCCTTTTTTGCGGTAGCCGTCTCTCGAGTTTTATATCGAGGTTTTCTGTTTCGCGAATATAAATAATGTAATGCGTTTGTGTCTGTCTCGAAGTACAGGCGGGATTCGGAATTCGAAGAAATCTATCGGAATTTAAAAATAATTTTTATTAGCCTGACTTTTATTATTCGATCTTGGAACATAAATTGTAATCTTAATATTTATCATGAAAAAATATTAACATTTTTTTTTAAATTTTATGTACTTACATAGGTATACCTACACCGTGACGTTCTTAGATCCTCTACCGCCTTTGTGCAAGCATAAAAATGCCGCCCATACAATAATAATAATAATATATTTTATTCTCAAAAATATAAATACATAATAATAATAATAATAATTTAAAATAAATTATTATGCTCGATAAGTGATTTAACACTTGTTTCGAGAATAATTTAGAAAAAATATAATAAATGTAAATGAACAAATACATACCTACTATATAATAATTAAAATTAAATTTCTTAATATATTTTTTCACATGATATGAATTAAAATACATTGCAATTACCATTTTCATATATGTAATTTTTGTTTATTTACATATAACAATACACATCACTAACATACAAATTTAAAAATTGTTTAAAAATAAGTAAATAAATAGTATATTACATTACGAGTGTGGAAAGTGACATTTTTCACACGATTGGGAAATATTGTTATCACACAAGTGTGGAAAATGACTTTTCACACAAGTGATGTACTCGTACAATATTTTTTCTACGACCACAAAATAATTTCATCAAAAAATGTAAAACCAGGTTATTATTATAATAATTAAAATGTATTTAAAAAAATAATCAACAATAATTGAATCAGCGTATGCAGAAACGACACATGTCCATTTTTGCCTTAAAATGGATTATGCCAAAAAATAATTCTACACAGATAGATACACCGTAAAATGAATAAACAGCACATTTCCAGATTATACCTTAGTTGAAAACAATTGGTAATAAAAGATATACTCTACAGAAACAACACAAGTCCCGGACATGTCCGGAATGTTTTTTCTATTTTCCCAAAATTTTAAATTTTGGTAAATTTTGGATATGTGATGTTTTTGCATAAGCCGATTAAATTGTATTTTTTGAAACAAAAATAAGAAAACAAAAAAAAAACAAAAAAAACAAAAAAAACAAAAAAAACAAAAAAAACAAAAAAAAACAAAAAAAATAAATAAGAAAAATAAAAAAACAAACAAAAAGAACCAAAAAAAAAAAAAAACAAAAAAACATACAAAACAGAATTCTGCAACCACCAAGTTTTGAACGCGGGCCCGCGGACCCGTCTTGTAAGCCAAAGTTCAAATTGCAACTACCCTACAACCTGAGCTAATGGGTCTTATGTCAAATGGATTTTTAATTCGATTTTAAGTTTAAACAGAATAAAAGGCCAAAATAATGAGATGTATGTAGTTATTTTAAAATTATTTTAATAATTGTTAAAAATAAATATCTAGGATCTAAGTTAATCGTCAATTTTAATAATTTAATCATCATATCGATTTTACTGTTAATATGGACATTACATAAATCAAAATAGAAATGATGCGTTTGATATTATGTGACAGCTGATGCGGAAAGTAGCATATTCGTACACGGCTGGAAAGTGAATTCTTATTCATACGCGTGTGATATAGAGCACTTTCCATAGGACTATGTAGTGTGATATGTGTCACCTTCCTAAGTGGTCGTAGGAAAATATGTTTTTATGTCAGCCTAATTACAGGATCGCGATTACATGATGGATTAAGTCACGGTATTGTTGAACAAAAAAAGTTAAAGTTTTTTGAACTGTTTTAGGTAGAGAATTGATTTTAAATCGGGTGGTAGTGAATTGTAAATTTTTGGTCCCATATGTGAGCAGGCTCATTGTCCAACTGACTTATGCACCTTTTAAAAACCTTCGTTGGATGATTTCCAATGTATGCATATGAGTTTTTAAAGCATTACCCCATACCAAAAGGCCATACCTCAAGTGACTCTACCAAAGCAGAGTAAAGCAGTTTTTAAGGATTGCAACAAAAAAAATGCCTTTAAAAATGTTAATTTGATTAAAAGCCAACTATCACATACTAAGGATGAAATCGAGTTGCTACACAAAAGTGGTATTTATAGATTAAGCTGTAACGATTGCAATACATCTTATATAGGAAAAACTGAGAGGAGACTCAACATACGAGCTGATAAGTCTACTTTTGGACATCATATTAAATTCAACAATCATAATTTCACTCCTTCTGAGAATGTCTCTGTTCTTCATAATATTTTTAATTGCAACTTTAAATTTAATCTGCTCGAAGACCTTGAGATACACAGAGAGTTTAATAAAACTAATGTCACATGTGTTAACACTGCAATCCATCTCAATAGCAAAGTGCCTCCTCTCTTTAAGAGTATTGGCAACGGTTGGTCTGAAGTAACCTAGCCAGCTTCGCCTTGAATCTTCTTGCAACGGAGTTGATCTTGTCTTCTCCGGCGATTGTTGATATCGTGGAAAGGACGGTTTTTCCTCCCCTTTTAGCTGGAAAAGTTGATCTGCCTGCGACTTCGGTTTCGCTAGGGTCGGAATGCTCAATTCTATTGTTTTCAGTCTGGCACCTTTTATTTCTAATAATTTTTATAATAAATATGTTTTTTACCTTCATTCACTGTATATTTTATAATTCTATTTAATCATTGTAATCTTTTGATGTTTAAAATTTAAAAGTCCCGCCATAACTTGATCTTGCTAGATCAGTAATACCAACCCACTTTTATCATTTTCAATATTAACTTTTGACAATTTTTCACGAAATTCATTTCAATTTCTCAAGTTGGCAATTTTCTTGACAACTTCATTGTCAAATGTCAATTGTCACTCAGTTCTTTTTTTGGAAACTGTCAAGATGGTCACGTTCTCAAAAATATCGTGTACTTACTACTATTTTTTGTGCACCAACTTGCCTTCGCCTCACGGTAGCAACTGGAAAAATCTGGCTGGCTTCATGTTGAAGAACAGCAGTTTCTCTGCCTTTGAATGGTTGGGAGTGTTCAGTTTTACTTGTTGGGATGAACCCCCACGTCATTTATTAAAATTTAACCGCATTTTAGGTGTGGTTCTTTTATTTTCTATTATCCAAGCTGCAAGCTTTGGTGGAGACTGGGGATCGGTTTGTTGCTGTCCTTTTTAATTTAGTTCAATTTTCATGCTACTGTTACAGGCTCCTGGTAATACATGCTTTAAATATGCGACACATGTATGAAATTAAAGTTTCCTGCCACTTTTGTAGTAGAATGGGATATATTCTATCTGCTGCTGGGGATTTATATGGCTGAAATTGGTTCGGCCTCGTTATTTCTCTAGCTAGCCTCCATTCCAAAGGAGTTGGTCTAATAGACCTTCTTTGATAGCTGTTACTATCGGGTCTAACAAAATTTGTGTGGTCGAAAATTGTGTTTCTGTGAGCATTGTTAATGTTACCTCGAAGGTTTTGTACAGTTTGTATCATTTTACCTAGTTTCCAGAACCCTTTTTAGCTAGGACTTTGTGCATTCTGAAGGTGTTTCAGATTACTCCTCACAAAGTTACCTCCACTATTGTATGTTTACCTTTATTATCTTCTTGTTGTACTGCACGAGTTTAGTCCCATATAGGACCCAGTCTTCTGATGATTTGGCTATACTCGTATTGAATGGCCTTCGCACTTCACCTAGCTCTAAGGTATTCTAAGTGTTTGTTCCACCAGACTGTTTTTGATTTCTGTTGTCTAGTTTTTCCGGATATTTTTTCTCGCAGCCTTACTTGAATACTGCTCCATCAAGGCGTTATTTACCTGTTACTTCCACCATAATATCTTTGAGCTTATCTCAAAGTGATGTTGAACACCTTTCCCAGTTCGTCTCTCTAAGGTTTCTGTATTTGGGTAAAATTTTAGATGGGGTAATTAGATCAAATCTAATCTCTCTGTGGTCTATGTCTTGGCCAATGCCACGTTTCTAGGTGAAACAATAAAGCTCGTCTTCTACGACTAGTAACAATATAGTAATTAGAATAGTCCTTCTAGTGCTAGATAATTAAATATACATGGTAATTTTTTATTGTGTATGCTCGTTTGTACAAGTCTTTAAAATAAACATTTTGCAACAGTAAAAAACTGGGAAGCTTGCCCTTTCATGCTCTGTTAATTTAAACAAAATTTGACACCTTCCGTTCGTCGAAAAGGACACGCACAATTTGGCTGTGGCGGCCGGTAACCGCGGATTATTTTTGGCGTGTTTTAGAGAGGATTTAACGGTCTAGAGATTTCAAAATTTTTCCTACCTTTTGTACATTTTTAGTTGTATGTTTTATGTAGGCTGAAATGCTAATGAAATATATCGCATCGAAACTGGTATTTGTGCCATAATGGCGTGTCGATTAAGCCGATTATATTGCAACCCGAAACTAACGTTATATTTTAAAAACGAACCATATAAAACTCTCGAAACGAATATTTTTTGAAACAAGATTACACAAGTATTTAATAGATTGAATCGGTTTAAACGTCTTTATTGATTTGACAAATTAATTTTTATTTTTGTGTTCATGAATTTAAACATTTTTGGTTTACATGCAAAAAATATCAATAAATACATTACAATCTCTATAAACTTCCCATTCCCATATCAAAAATACAACCTCTGACTTCTAACAATTTAAATTCACAACTAACAAAATTCATAATTCAGTAAACAATAATCCCCATGGCTTCTCTTTTAAATTGATTTTTCCGAAACTAACCCGGCATTGCTTTTAATAAATTTTTTACAACTACACTTATTTTACACTTTAATTTTACTATTAGTATTCTATATCAGTACATTTCAGTAAATAAAAGTACATTTCACTCTAAGATATCTAAAATCACCATATTTGCCGCACACTCTATTCCAGAGAAAGCGATTACATCTTAACATTTTTCTGGGAGTTCAGTGTTTAGACGTAGATAAAAACTGTATACTAAACTAAAAATTATTAGACCTTGACCCATTTATTGAAGATAGACGTAAATATGGCCTTTACGGTATTAGACTAAACAATCAATGCATTTATTCTGTTTTTTTTTTAAGATTATCAAATAAGCTATTTCCTGTCATAATAAAAAATAAGTCATCTTGTTATATTTACTGTATCAACACAGATATTCATAAAAATTAAAAAAGAGGGAGGAAGATACAAGCAGACAATGCAGGAGAGCAGTAGGTGCAGAGGAGAAGATATTGAATTTTTTTAATATTAAATTGTGTTAAATTTAAATTTTTTCATCTGCAGGGTGATTATTATATATTAATACAGTCGAATTGAGAGCCTTCTCCGTTTTTAAAGTCGGTTAAAAAATAGCAGAAACTATCTCTTTCTTTAAATATTGTATTGTAAATATTGTACGACCCTTCATACCAAGCCCTAAACTGTCTTTGCATAGTAAAATAATAATCTACAACCAGGTCTTAAGACTAGTGTGGCTTTACAGCATTCAGTTATGGAGAAGTGCCAAGATAGCAACATTAAGTATATTCAGACATTTTAGAAAAAATTATTACACAACGCATATCTTCAACTAGACACTAAAAGAAGAGATCAAAATGTTTGCTGGCAATCAACGTATAAACAAGGAATTAATTAATTTATTTATTTATTTTTACAAACTGTTCTACAGGAAATTCCCAATTAAAGAACAGGCAAAATATCCAAAACAAATTTGTCAGAAAGATACAATGTAAAAAATTACAAAACAAAAGAATAAAGATTTAAGAAAGAAAAAAAAACTATTTAACACGATAGAATAATCACAAAAGCAAGTGTTTTATGTCCAAAATTCTAATGTTAAATATATCTTAACTCAGAGTTAATGCTGTTGCAATTACTACACATGACATAACGGAGATTTGCTTAAAATGTTGGTGCGAGGAGTGGTCAATAAAAAGTATCATTGCACCTAGAAGTTTGGCGGGGATTCCTAAAATTTAACATATTGTGACGAAAGTCTAATTTATTTATTTAAAAACACACTATTTACAATTTATTTCAGACGTACTATTTAATTTATATAATATTTAGACACTAACTAACAATTCTAATTTATTTCTTACACTTTAACTTTTTCAATACAATGTTCTATATTAAAACTAAACTCGGCGCTGATACGTCGGCTATTTATATTAGTCGAACTCCGCTACTGGAAATGCTAGAGACTCGCGAAGATTCTACCCCTATGACTAATCGGCACTCCCCGCCGTTCCAGTTGCTTCCAGTGCATCAGCGGCAGACATTCCGTCGTATTCTTGTACATTCGAGACGCGGGCCGGCTGTTTACACACGTCAGCGTTGCTTCGATCACGAGTCGGTTGCGTACGTACACAGGGTAGGCTTTAAGAATTTTCATGACAATATGCAGCAGGTCTTTACAATTTATTTTGATGGTTATGACTTTGTGCAGTGTAACCACTGAAAAATACTTGCGCCTTGCTTCAAGACTCGAAAAACTATGTCTTACTAACAGTTCGTTATGTGGGGTGCCAATTGGAGGATACACTTGGTCTTCTCGGAAACTTAAATATTTGAGAAACCGTCTTTGAAGAGCCTTTAACCTGGTAACGTGTACCTGGTAACTGGAACTCCATATAACCGAAGCATATTCAAGTTTTGAGCGGATTAACGCATTATAAAAATACTTTGACGTACTTACATTCTTAAAATCCCGACAGTTCCGAATTATGAATCCGTACTTGCGGCTTGCTGCAGTTAATATACCGTCAATGTGGTCATTGAAGGATAGTGCTGAATCAAAAGTAACGCCCAAATCCACAAAGTTATTCGGTCTGCATAATAGAGTGTTGCCTATACGGTAATTGTAAGCAATTGGATCAGAACTTAGAGAATAAGACATGACATTACACTTCGAGGGATTCAAATTAAGGTTATTTTCCGGACACCATTCGATAAGAAAAGTATGTGGAAAAAATTTAAAGCAACCAAAAAACATGATGAATTTGTTAACCATCGACGTTTCGCAAACGATTTAATCAATGTTATTGATAACGCAAGAAGAGAATACGAAGAATATATCGCTAGTAGCGATAACCCTAAGAAGCTATTTAAACACATAAGATGCTCTCTATCTTCCAAAGTATCAGTACCGCTTCTTAAAAAACCGGATGGAAACTTATGTAATAATGATCAAGAAACAGCTGAAGCTCTGGCCAACCATTTTTCACAAGTGTTTTCCTTAGAACCCACAGGTGACATCCCAATTAGTCACGATGCCCGAACAGCAACGTTCGAAATCAATGCTCTACCTATTAAAAAAGTCCTTCGCGCCTGTGAACTTTCAAACATTTTCTAAACTTTATACAACTTACATTAGACCGTTGATGGAATATGTCGGACCTGCGTGGTGTCCTGATCTGGTTTCTGATCAAAAAAGATTGGAAAATGTTCAACGCTACGCTACTCGAATACATTTCGGCAGAATCAGACCATTGTATGAAGAACGGCTTAACATGGCGAATTTGTGTTCATTTTCCCACAGAAGATTAAGAGGTGATTTAATTGTGACCTACAGAATTCTTCATGGTACTTTTTCATCCAACCTCTATAGTATACTCCCACGGAATACAGATGAGCGCCTACGTGGACATGAGTATAAGTTGAGCAAAGAAAATTTTAAAACACGTACCCGACAAAACTTTTTTTGTAATAGAGTTTTCTATACTTGGAAAAATTTACCCTCGAGTGTTGTTCGCGCACAGTCAGTAAATGTATTCAAAAACCGACTCGATGACTTTTTTAAAGAAAACTAAAAGTTTATTTTTAGTGCTTTGTTTGCAATATGTTATTTGCTAATTACTTATTTAATAATTGTCTCTGTTATTAAACTTGTAATTTTGGGCTTAATAGGATTCATTCCTCAGCCCTAATTTATTTGTAATAATAATAATAATAATAATAATAATAATAACTCTCAGAAGATTTTCAGATAGCCTTTCACAATCGGCGACGTTCTTAATTGTTGTGTTAAATTTGAAGTCGTCGGCGTAAATTAAAGAATCAACATCAACCTCATCCACGATGTCATTCACGAAAATATTAAACAGCAACGGGCCTAGATTTGATCTGTTAGTGAGATAAGATACAAGAAACCGCAAAAGATTTTTTGAAAGTCCAAAAGAGGCTAGTTTTTTTTACCAAAATACCGTGGTCAAGCTGATCAAATACCTTTGTCATATCCGTATAAATAACGTTTGTCTGAGTTCGGTTGTCAATGTTTTCTGAAATACACTGCGTAATTATGGAGAGATTTGAAACTGTTGAACGACCTTTTACAAAGCCTTGTTGTTGATCCGATATTAAATTTATAATAGCGCCATTATACCAAGGAGGATAATTTTTCTTACTGTGGACTGTATACCTAGGTACACATTCATCTAACACATTGTATAATTTCCCATAAAAGTATGTACAGGCATCATCAACTTCATAAAAGCTTTCCAGAAAAGTCCAGTCAATTTTGGAAATCATGTCATACAACATCGGAAAATTCGCCTTATGAAAGTTATAGCAATTTATGAAAGATGACTTTAAATTATTTATATTGTTTAGTTTTTCTACTGATTTTAATGTAATGTCCAAAGCTGGATGATGAAAATCTTCCTTTATCAACGGATCTACGGATTTTTCAACAAAACGGGAATCATTAAAGTACACTAGGTCTAGTAGCTTATTATTTTCATTAAAAACGAAGTTAATCTGTTTTTTTTTTTTTTAATTTTTAATTTTTAATTTTTAATTTTAATTTTTAATATATATACGAGTATGCTTGTAAGGCAGATATACTTCCTAATACCCAATGCGGTTTTAGGAAAGGCTATTCCACATCCACAGCACTAACTACTGTAACGAGTGATATAATTGATGCTTACGATAAAGGAGACATTACTGTACTTACACTTTTAGATTTTTCTAAGGCGTTTGACACCATCGATCACAGGTTGATGGTATCAAAATTGAAATATTATGATTTTCATTATGCAGCAGTTGCGTTGATAAAATCATATTTAAGCAACAGGTCTCAACGTGTATGTTACAATAATACATTTTCGAATTCTATGAATATTTTATCTGGTGTTCCCCAAGGCAGTGTCCTGGGACCGCTCCTTTTCTTAATTTATACTTCTTGCATTATCAAATCCATAAAAAATTGTAAAGTCCAAGCCTACGCTGACGATACACAATTGTATTACAGTTTTAAAAACGATCATTCGTTAACTGCTAATCAACTTATTAATGAAGATCTTAAAATTATTTATGAACTTTCCTTTCAACATAATTTAAAACTAAATGCATCGAAATCTTGTGTTCTGTTTTTTGGTTCAAAAAATAAAAAAGAACTTGTTAAAAATCAATTTAATATTAATATTAATAACACCAAGTTGCCAATTGTTGAATCAGCTAGAAATCTTGATATATATTTAGATACAGATTTAAGATTTAGAGAACATGTAGGTAAAATTACCCGTTCAGCTTATCTTTCTTTAAAATTACTTTACTCCAGCAGGCATATTCTTAATCATAATCTACGTATAAAACTCAGTGAAACTCTCGTCTTGTCCAAACTAAGCTACTGCGATTTTATCTATGGACCCTGCTTAGACTTGAACACTCAGTATAGAATTCAAAAAATTCAAAATTAGTGCACAAAATTAATATTTAATCTTCGTAAATATGATCATGTTACTCTTAAAATACGAGAATTAAATTGGCTTAATATGAAGGAACGCAGGACACTCCATTTAGGTAACTATTTTCATAAATTAATAAAATGCATTGACAGCTCTTCCCCACTAATTAAAAAGTTTATAACTCGTAAAACAATTCATGATCGAAACCTCCGCGACGTCACAACTTACACAATACCCCGTCATCGAACAGCCTTATTTAAAAGAAGTTTTGTATATAATTCTATTAAATTGTACAACTCTCTTCCTTTAGAATTAAAAAAATTAAACATAAATTTATTCAAAAAATACTTTAAAAAATATTACGTTCAATATTTTGTTTGAGCTTAGATTTAATTGACATTTTTGGTTTTTTACTTTTGATTACATTTTTGAATACTATTTTTTAGCTTTATATAAAAAAAAACAAAAATTAATTATTGGAATTTTTGCTCCATTGCAAATATATTTTTTTTTTGTTTGTTTTTATTTGTTTTTGTTTTTATACATTGGTGTTTTAGTGGTTAAGTAGGAGTAGCTATTACAGCTAGACTTCGCCACTATTGCATCAGTATTCTTTTTTTATATATTCCCTTGTAAAAAAACTGTGTAAACATATATACATTATTTTCCTCTAATAAAGACGATTTATTATTATTATTATTATTATTATTATTATTATTAATACTTTTAAGTTAAAAACATCTGCAAAATTGTTTAATGCATCTAATCTTGCATTCGACTGAGAGTAGTACATTGAAATCACCTAAAAAAAAAGATTTTATTTCCATACAAAAAATCCAAAGACTCTAGCGACTCCAAAAGGCATTCGTATTCCTCAAAATGTGTTCTTGGTGGAATATATAGATTACAAAAATAAATATGCCTAAGATTTTATTAACAACACTTCAATGAATCTAAATAGCGGCAAAGAGTATTGCTGCAAATCAATACGAGTAGAAATATTACTCTTCATGAACCGCGATCAACACCCCCACCGCCTCGAGTTTTATCACTAACTGTAAGATTTCTATCTGTTCTAAAAACATTAAAATCTGTAGTAAACCGTTCCGAATTATTGACCGACGAGTCCAACCAGGTTTCGGTAAAAACAAAAATTTTGAAGTCACTTCGAGTGATAGAATTAAACATTTTTATGGTTTTTGTTTTCAGTCCACGAGTATTTTGATAAAATATTGATATTTCATTCTTACTTTTATTTATACATTTTTTTCTTTCTCCTGGGCTCGTCTGACTATGTGTCTCCGAATAACACTGAAGCCTATTGGCTTATTGTGTTTTACCCCATGTTAGTTCATAGCACCCGCTCTGTCACCTTTGTACCTTGTACAAGTTTGTACAGATCCTTGGGTGAGTGGGTTCTCTACGTTGTTGGATCAACCTGGGATCGCATTCGCACAGTATGTGTTTGGCCGTTTCTGGTTTCTTGTGACATAGTCGGCACGTGAGTTCCCATTGTACATGCCAATTTCGTTCAAGTGTCCCTTTACTGGGGCGTGCCCAGTCATGAACCCTGTTATCACTTTCAACTGGTTCCTATTCATTAAGAGTAGTTCTCCAGTTCTTTTGGGACATGGTCTGCCTATGAAGGCTTTTCCATGTGCCTGTTTTGGGGTGCTTCCCCAATAGTTGATATGTTGTTCCCGAATCCAGTCGTTTATGAAACCCCGGACTGTACTTTTTGGTACTCCTGGGTTTGTGTCTGGTTCCGGTGTTTCTTCTGACCCTCTTTTTGCAAGTTCGTCAGCCTTTTCGTTGCCTTCGGTCCCTTGGTGACCTGGCACCCAAAATAGTTTTACTCTATTTCGGTCTGCCAGTGTTCTTAGTTCTTCGATGCATTCCCATACCAGCCACAACGTAACTGTCTTACTCGATATGGCCCTAAGTGCCGCTTGGCTGTCTGACTTTATTTGAATATGCTGATTTGCTTATACCTCGGCCTGAAATACCGAGGAATGTATTCCTATAGCATAGCTATGGTTAGTATCAGGGTTTTTGGAGAATACTCCTGCCCCAGTACCTTCCGCAGTCTTAGACCCGTCTGTATATCAGGTGTGTTCCTGTCGTTGGGCTTTGGGCTCCCTTATGGTGATCTTCGTTCTTTCCTGTATTAAAACCTCAAATGGAGTATTAAAAGAGTACCTCTTGGTTATGTGGTCTGATCTCATGTCTAGCACGTCTTCTGTCACTAACCTTGAGATACTCATGTGACCTGGCCTAATGTTAAGATTTCCCAGTGTATTCCCTAATCTGTAAGCACCTAATCTTGCCTCCCCTTGTATTACATAGTGAAGAGGTGGGAGTCCTATTAGTGCTTCCATTGCAGCAGTGGGGGTTGTTTTCATTGCCCCCGTTATTCCGAGGCAGGCAAGTCTTTGTACCTTGCTTAGCCCCGTTATTGCTTTGCTGTGTCTTTGGCAACCAAACCAAAGCTGCGTATGTTATTATCGGTCTCACCACCATGTTATAAAGCCAATATACCATGTCTGGTTTTAACCCCAATTTTTTTCAAAGGTGTTTACGGGGGCAACAGCAAATTTGTCAATGGTTGCTAATTAGAGGATGAGTTTGATCTCAACTTTTTTAATGACTGGATGTATGCCGAACATTTTTCTTTTTCCCACACAGCATGATTAGTAGCTGCACCGGGATTATTTAATTTTACACAATTTGTACATTTTTTTTTTTTCGGTTGATTTGCAGTCGTTCAGTTCTTGGCCTCCGCCGCATATTGGATATGAAGCGGATTTCGTACATTTTTGTGACGAATGGTTAAATTCATTACATTTAAAGCACCTGTACACCTCAAGCGCATCAAACACAGCACAACTATCATAACCAACAAACATGTTACCTGTCTTTAAAGCTCATTCATGAGCTAATTTATCTAGTTGTAAGACAGCTTAAAATATTTTAACATTTTTCTTTGTTGGATATATTTTTAAAATTTTGCCTATTGAATTATCAGAGAGAATGTGTTTCATGCCTGTTGTACTCGCATGACATCTTTTGCTGGACCAACGTTCTAAATTTTTCGTTATCAGCCTTGCTTTTGCACGAAACCAAAACACCTCCATCTTTAACAGTTTGAACTTTAACAAGCTGTACATTTTCCTGATGTGGATCAATTGCATTTAAGATATCCTCCTTGGTTTGACTATGTTCTTGTTCGCTATTGTTGGGACGAATCAAAATACCAAGTTGTGATTTGTCTTTCAGCACATCAGAGTATTTAGGTTGAACAGCGGGTGGTTCAGATTCTATTTTATGAACCTCTAATTTTACCGACATGATCTGGTTATTCAAGGATTTCAAAGCATCATCTAATTTAGTTTCAACTATTTTCTGAAATCCGGCCGGGTCAAGCAAAACACAATTTTTAATACAATCAGAGCACTTCCAGGATAGCCCTGGTTGTAGGGACGCCACTGGCTACGTGACGCTCTTACAGAGGGAGTCGACCTTTCAAAATGATTTAACTAAAAAATGGAGTGCTTCTCCATAGAATTCGCAGATCCAATTAAATGTCGATCGAGGAGTCACAACTTGAAGAACATAATAAAATAGGACGGCACTGTTTAATTATTTACATGCGTTTATTATATACAGTAATAGTTTTATAAATCCAAACTTAGTTACACATACATTTTAAGTTACAAAAATTATTAACGATCACCGGGTTATAAAACAATCATTACCGTTGCACTGGTAAACATGAATTATATATTAAAAATAAAGTTAATATTTAAATTGCGAGAAGTAGCGTGTTTTTTAGATGCTGAGTTAAAACGGAATGGCCGACACCCTGAACTCCTCGTCCGTCGTACCCAAAGCGCGGGAGGGCAAATCTCAAGAGCCATCTGCCCAGATGGTACTAAAGTTACATTAATTCTTAATAAATGTACAAATAAAAAGTTCTGAAATTGTAGAATCGATAATTTGACCACATGCGCCCTCTTCTTTGCTGGGTAGATGTCACCATGAGTAGTGTTTTTTTATAAATAAAAATACAAGTTTGAAATGAGTGGGAAAATAATTGTTACTTTGTTCAGGGAATCTGAACACTGGTATAGTATTAAGCAGATTAATGATATCAACAGTTTTTGTAATACAAACAGCATGGTATTCTGTTTTGCAGCCATCGCAAGAAATCTCCGGCCTGTTTCTGCTTAATGGATTTAAACATAATTATCTAAAAACATACCTATCGTGGTAATTGCTTAATATACGTAGATTATAGATTCCACACTAACAGTTCATTCTCCAGAATTTTGGAATTTTTACTTAAGATTTTCCATCAAAAATTACACGAATATGTTATCAGTATTAATGAAACATGTTCAATATTTGAGATCCAAAACGTATTTTGGGAGTTTTAACTCAAACAAGTTTGGTTTTTTGCTTCTTTTTTTCTGAAAAAGAATCTTTTTTTTTTTTCTATTTTTCGTGTACTGAAACATTTCACTAGAATCGGTGATAGGAAATACCGGAAGTACCAGTTTATTTTGACTACCATTTAAAGGCAATTATGAAAGGTCATCACCAGTTGCGGCTCGTGACCTATATATTGGGGTTCACAATGACAGAATATAGGTCTCAGAACAGTTGCAGGTAAAAAACTTTCATTATTTTGGAAAGCTGTAATAATATACCTTATAATGTTTTTAACTTACAACTGTATCGAGACTTCTGTCATTGTGAACCCCCAATCTTTTGGTCACAAGCCGCCACTGGTCATCACGTCATCAGAGTCGTTAATACTCTAGATACCCGTCTCGCATAGATATAGACATAAGATTCAAACTAATTTATTGGGGGCAGCAGCAATATGTAATAAAGAAAACTCTTTAAAGATGATCCAAGCTTTCGGAAATTTAATAACTTATTTCCATCTTCAGGGAATCTACAAAAGGTGTGGTGTGTCTTCATAGGAACATAATATTATTAAGAGAGTGAGTTACTTACATCTTTGTGAGGATGAATTATTAATGATGTTAAATATGTTAAATGTTATGATTTTGATGCACATATAGAATTATAATTACACAGTTTTACAATATAACTTAAAATTATTGTGGTTAAAATTCAGTTTGAAATTTAACTGTTATGTCAAATTTTGTGTCATTCGTTGTTTATGTATACAAGTGTGTTTGATTAAATATAGAAATTACTAATAAGGAACCTAGTTAGGAAGATTACTTTGTACCTAAATTATCATTTAATAATGTTTTATCTGAGAATGCAGTTTGATTAATTATTTCATCATCAACAAAACTGTCACTAATTGTTGTGATGAATGAAAGGATGTTGTAAATTATTTCATCAAAAACAATACTGTCACCATTGTTATGATGAAAGGTTGAATATTAAAAGTTTTTTAATTAGACTTGTATCATAAAAGGTGGTCATTTAAAAAATTAGATTTCATCTACAATAATACTGTCACTATTATTGTGATGAAGGGTTGTATTGGTGTTGAGTAAGTATGAGTAAATAGCACTTAGATGTTTTATGTCCGTCCTATTATTAATACAATTTTGATTTTGGTATATCCAAGCCATTTCTAAGAAGAGTCTTTTGGTATAATTGGATTCTGTGTCAAGAATCTTAGATACATCATAGTCCATTCTGTGGTCTAAACTGTTAACATGTTCAGCTAAAGAGCACCTTATGTTCCTATGAAGACACACTACACCTTTTGTAGATTCCCTGAAGATGGAAATAAGTTATTAAATTTCCGAAAGCTTGGATCATCTTTAAAGAGTTTTCTTTATTACATATTGCTGCTGCCCCCAATAAATTAGTTTGAATTTTACATTACTATTCAGCAAAGACTACCCTTCCACTCTATAGACATAAGTATACTCAGGGCCGCCGAGAGCCAGGTGGGGCAGCGGGACAAAACAAATTAAGCCCTTTCAATATCACATTTCTAAATTTCTAAAAAAAAGGTCCTCCTTTTTCAGACGAACTTAAAACGTCCTCCCCTTGTGCCTCTGCTGCGCCCCCTTGTACCGCTGCCGCCCCCTCTTGTGCCCGGGCCCTGGGAATTTGTCTCGTCAGCCCCCCTCTCGTCGGCCCTAAGTATACTCTATCCGTTTGACAAACAATAGAGAGTTGAAGTGATGTATGAACGTAAACGTATACGTGAAAAGTGACATATGCGCATTCAAATATCCGTCACGTTCACGTCTACGTACATACGTAAGCTTGCGGACTCTGGCGTATGCCAATGACATATATAGATTAATAGACTGCTCATCCATATATAAACAAGACGACGAAAAGCGGGTCATATTGCTTGGCTTGCCGAGTGCTCACCAGTCAGAATCGGTCTGGCCCAAATGAGTTTAAAACACATATTTCATCAAAGTAGGAATTGAATTAAAAAAAAAAAATCTGTATGTTTATTTCAAGACAGGAGCTTGCGTTAGGTATTTTAAAAAAGGATTTTGAGTCGTAACGTCTAGTTTCCCAATTTTCAAAACATTTTAAGAGATCTAACCAATTTTGAACATAGATATAAACAATTTTACACTCTTGTGTATATAACTAACTTTAGACCATGACTACTGTATAGTGGAACTATTCGGATACTTGATTATTCTTTTAAAATTTATTTCGCATTATAAAAGCAGATATTATGCAAAAATTGAATGAACTTTTTAAAGATTTAAAGTTAGTAGCTTTTTCACATTCTAAAGTTTGTCCCTTTAGACAATTAAGGATTATTTTGGCGGTGAATGTGAATGATTTGATGAATAATAATAAAATTCCACCAGTGGAAATCTGATCAACATCATAGTAAACTGGACTAGGTACAAAGTGCAATCTTAGTTGACGTCAAGATCCGTGTACCTTAGCATCGGTAAGAGGGAAATAAAGATTCTGACTTACAATCACAAAAAGAATGTACAACTAAGCTTAGTCGATGTAAGTTAGCTCAGATTAGTGGTAAAAAGAAAGCGACTATTAATAAAAAGAAAAGTAATCCAGCTAAAACAAGAATTATGGCTACTGTCTTTAATAATGATATGTTGCCAGTACTACTAGAATGTTAAGTGTTGAGTTATCTTCTTCAGGCAATGGATGTACGTATGCATAATTTAAAATGTTTGGTTAATTATTATTATTATTATTATGTTTAATGTGTTTTTGCAGTTAATGAACATATATCTACTACTGAAGCAGATAATGAAGATTTGTGTGCTGCTGAATAGGTTTGCTTAATTTACAAAGCTTTGTTTAAAAGCAGAAAATTGGGATCGATTGTTCAACACAAGTGAAGAATGGTGATTTAGTTGATCCGTTTTCAAACAGAATTGTTAGTGCTAAAGAACTATCTACTTTAATAAGAATAGGAAAAAGGAGATCAGTTATGTCTATAAAGGATCAAGTTATATTTACTTTTATGAAGTTAAAAACTGATATGCAAGATATAATGTCTTATTAATTTTATTTGGAGTGAATGAAACTTTTTATCGTTAAATTTTTTAACAGTTTTTAATAAAACTGGTAGAAGTTCTTAGTATGGTATAATTCGGCCTTCAAAACAAGAAATATTAAATAATGTGCCTCTATGTAAGTAAGAGTACTACTACTTGATTGTACCGAAATCCCAATACAGCAAGCCAAATGTCTTTGTTGTAGGCTAAAAAATTACTCTGACTACAAAAAGAGGCATACTATTAAAATATTGACTGGAGTGTCACCTACTGGTCTCATTACTTACAAAAGTGAAGCATATGGTGGTAAACTTCAGAAATAGACATTTTTTAACAAAGTTCAATACTTGAAGTGTGTGAATCATTTCTCGATATTAAAATGTTTAACAAAGGTTTTCTTATTGGAAACATAACAGAAGCTGAATGTATACAAATTATACAGCCTCCTTTCCTCAATAAAAAAAATCAGTTCAGCCATCAAGAGGCTTTACTTAATGCCAAAATTGCCAGAGCTAGAATTCACATAGAAAGAACCTATCAAAGAATAAAAGTGTTTGTTTCTCTGTATTGGTACTTATGTCCGTTTTTCTTCTATTTATATTGAGTTTTTATTATACGATACTTCTCTGTATCTAACTAACTTTTAAAATGTACTTGTAAAGCCCATATAGCTCTAACTGGGGCCTTTGAATATAATAATATTTATGTAATTGTATTTACAATAAATACTTTATTATTATTATAATTAATTATAATTCGTAAAATTATTATAAACGTATTTACCTTGTACCTACTTGTATTGATACTTGCGTGAAAAATGAAATGTTACTTTTTATATTTCTGTAGCTGGTCTTACAAACCTTTATAGAGCAATTCACCATTTAAATTTAAAAACAAAACAAGTTTTTATACTCAAATAATTAAAAAACCTAAAACAGAACATAAGTATAATTAAAACTAAATAAAATAAACAATTCAACAAAATGTCCGACTGAGTAATGACAATGAGAACAAAATCTCAACTAGACTAAACTTTCTTTAAAACCGGTCCTGTGAAAGGTTTGTTTACCAGTGAGCACTCAAAATTGAGACAAAACACAAACATTGCATGCACTAGACAAAGAAAAAACATCTCCCAGTTCGACCCACTTTTCATCGTTTTATTTACGTATGGATAAGCAGTCTATTTAAACTATATATGTCATTGGCGTCTGCACGTAACGCAAATAACATAACCTCTGTTTTAATTGAAAAATAAGAAATCCTAATAATAGTTGTCATTATCTGTCATGACACGTAAATGTCACGATACGTTTAACAACTTCAATTCATATTTTGGAGTATACCGTAAACATGATTTTTGTGCGTTGACGTTTACGTTAACGTACTGGAAACACTTCAACTCTCTACGCTCTACATCAAAAATTGCACTAAGCTTATAATTTTCACATTCTATATAATTCATCTCCTCTTTGACATACCGATTATTTGAAAACTTCTAACACCGACTTGGCAAACCAAAATAAACCTATCGTCGTTTAAGAGCTTTCGTTGACCTTAAAGAAGGTGAAGGTCGATTTTTTGGGATAAGCCCCGGTGGTCTTAAAAAAATTGACGCATTGGCTTAGCCGTCAGTTGGCTACGAAACATCGATTGCCGGGCTCGAATTATACGGATCATTAAGTCGAGATAAAAATTTCCGAACGAAATAAATTGTGCCACAAAAAAAAACTAGAGAATTAATAAAATTTTCTTGAAATTATAACTGTAAATTGAGCATATAACTATTTGATTATAAATTATAAACAAATAAGGCACGTGTGGGTAACTTCTGTTTTGTTTGCTACATTTTTCTCCGTCATCCTGAGTCTAGTTCAAAAAATGCATACAGGGTGAGCCACCGGTAACGCCTCGAACTCTAGAGATAGAACTATTTTTTTTATTTAAATCGGTATATATTAAAAATGGCAACAATTAAAAACAATTTTAATTATACAGGGTACTCTAGTAAAGTGATACATATCAATATTACCTTTGTTTTCTATTCGATAAACGATATTCCAGACCTCATAACACTTTGTAACGTATTTATGATTTCTAGCGACGCTAAATTGGTGATTGTTACCTTATCGAGTTTGAGACCACTGCGAGTAATCCCGTAGCATAAAAGAAACCAGAAACGATTTGATTTTGAACAAAATACCGACTGACTATGGGCAGTATTAAGACGTTGAATTTTCAGATTTATGAAACATTGGCGTTACTTAGGCTAAACCACCTAAAGGATCTTGCTAGCATTGATTTTTAAGAACCATTTCATCCCGCCTTTTGATTAGGGTTTACAAATTGTTAACAATTTATGTAAAAATATCAGTCTTTTAACCCTTATGCGCTTGCTCATGTAAAAATATCTGCAATCCTTAACCTCTTACGTTTGTCCATGTAAACATATTTAGCCCCTTTAATCCTTAAGTCTATCCGTGTTAAATTATTTGGTTCCATTGCCCTTTAAGCCTGTCCATGTAAAAATATTTGGGCCCTTTGTCCCTTAAGCTTGCCTATATAAAAATATTTAGGCCCTTTGTCCCTTAAACCTACTCATGTTTAAGCATTTAGTTTCTTTACTCCTACCCGTATTCTAATATTTGGTCCCTTTACCTCTTCAGCTTGCATATTTAAAATATTTGTCCCTTTTTCTTTTCAAGCATGTCCATGTAACCTACCAAAAGATCCAAGCAACTTCCAGAGGGGAATTAATTAAAATTTAATTTTTAAAATAAAAAAAAAATAACTAACAATAAAATCCAGCGGGTGTGAAACGGGACCAAAAAACATGGGAATTTATCCAAACAACGAAATTCCCCAAAAATATTATATACCCGTCCTTCCACAATTATTACTGGAGTAAATAAGTGTCTTTTTGGTAGTAGAAAATGTCAGGTTAATTTCAATATTGTAACTTGTTTAGTGCTTGTGAAAAAAAATGTTAAACAAATTTTATGTACCCCCTTTAAGGGGCTGTATCTTAACAAGGGATGCTCCAATGAAGTTTCTTTATATGGAAGATCCTATCATTTTTTCGATGAGGAATCACCCCCTTAAATGTTTTACACTTATTTAGTTACACCCTGTATACTAATAAAAAGAGTATCTGGGCTATTTAGACGTCCAATACTCACTATAAGTACATAAATTGAAAGATTCATTAGTCGACAGTTGTCGCAAAACTCCAGTTTTTACTCTCAATTTTGAAATTGCTTTAACATTTGAAGGAAAATAAATAAAATATAAACTATACAGGATGTTTCATAATATATGCGCAGGACTTCAGGACGTGATAGCTCGTCCAAAAACATGAAAAAACATTTCTATTAATTTACCCTCTAAAATGCACCATTTTCGAGATACAGGGTGTTGAAATTGAAAAAAAAATTCTGCGCCACTGGAAAATGTACGGTTTTGAGACGCCCATTTGAACCGCCAATGTTTTCTACACAAAAAAGGTACTCTTGGTCATACGCTCTAAAGTCGACCGTTTTCGAGAAAAATCATTTCTTTTTTTATTTCCAAAAATTGACCATGTATTTCAACATTAAAATTTGATTTTTCTCGAAAACGGTCGACTTTAGAGCGTATGACCAAGAGTACCTTTTTTGTGTAGAAAACATTGGCGGTTCAAATGGGCGTCTCAAAACCGTACTTTTTCCAGCGGCCTAGAAAATTTGTTTCAATGTATCTCGAAAATGGTGAATTTTAGAGGGTAAGTTAATAGAAACGTTTTTTCATATTTTTGGACGAGCTGTCACGTCCTGAAGTCCTGTGCATATATTATGAAACACCCTGTATATTATTGAAGGGAATTATATTATCTACAACCCTATGGTAGGCATTAATTTTTTGGATGCATGGTTGAAGAGTTATCTGGTCAATAATAGCATAATATGTGAGGCAAAAATGTGTTTTTCCAAAATTACAGACTTTTAAGAGCTAATATATCAAAAACTTTCATTTTAAATTGAGTGGTCATGTCGCTAGGACGCATAGTTTCCGAGATGTAAGACCGAAAAATGGGACCTTCAGACCTCCTCTTCCTCCCGGTTCAAAGGCTCTTAACTAGTTTAACCAAAGTTACGAAGTCCAAAATTGAGGAGTTTGCTGCAAGAAGGATGCAGCTCCTTTTTTGTGTCATTTTGAGTTGAAATATACGTTATATGCAAAAAAAATTGGCCTATCGACTGGTACAAAAACGATGCAGATCCGTTAATAAATGAAGAAATTATCCGCACTTATGTATCTGCCTCCTCAGTTGTTTGGCGCAAGAAGGGTGCAGCTCCGGAGCTGCATCCTTTTTGTACCAAACGATCGTGTGTGTTCGTTGGGTTTCGTGAAATGCAAGGTCATTTGCTGTCTGCATTGCGGCAACGACTGATTTGTTTCTAACTATTGTTAGTCGCATAAGTGCTTTCCATGCGTTGTTATTGTTATTGCAATCTGTTTTTCACGTAGTTTTGTTTTGCGTTGCCGCTTTTTAAAAATGAGTGAAACTGAGTCGGAGCCATTTAGTGCTAGTGACTCACCATATTATGAGCCTTCAAGCTCTGACGAAAGTTCTGATATTGATGTGGCAGGACCTTCTTTTAGAAGGAAGCGTCTAAACAAAAAACGTATCTGTGAACAATCCACTGAGTCGGTAGACAACAATTTGCCCACGGAGGAGCCTACTGTTCCTGCACCAAAAAATAGAAAAATGGCAAATCCTGCTGCCTGGAAAAGAAATATTAATAAAAAATCTGCTGCAGAAGGAAAAATGTATACGAACTATAAAGGGGTACAGAAGGGACCGAGATTAACTGGATCGAACTGTAACTGTAGGTACAAGTGTTTTCAGAGTGTGGATGAAGAAACAAGAAACGCTGTCCTAGAAAAGTTTAACAAAATAGGCGACAAAAATTTGCAAAATACCTATTTGGGAGGATTGATTCAAACTGCTGCCATTTAAAGAACTCGTAAAAAAACTATTCAAAGACAAGGGCGTACTTGTTCTCACAAGTATTTTGTTAGACTGGGCCACCTATCAGTACGAGTTTGTAGACATGCTTTTGGTTCAATTCACGGCATATCAAGGAAACGTGTAGACCTCATTGCTCAAAGTTTTCGTGGCAGAAATATCACAGCACCAACTAGTAACAAGGGAAAACACGAAAATAGACCTACCCGGAAATCAAAGGATATACTGCAAAATGTGACCATGCATATCAAGAGTTTTCCAAGACGCGAGTCGCATTACAGTAGAAACAAGTCTCGTCGATTCTATTTGTCTCCAGATTTAAGTATAAAAACAATGCATGAGCTCTATTTGGAACTTTATGAACCGGAAAGTACCAGTGACCCTTTATATAAAACCAAAGTGCCCTATGACTTTTATTATCGATATTTCAAGGAAAACTTCAACTACAGTTTTGGCTCACCTCGCTCTGATACGTGCAAAAAATGTGACATCTTGCATAACAAACTTAAAGATGTGACCCTCGACGAAAACGAAATAAAAGAATTAGAAGCGGAAAAGCAGACTCATGAAATTAAGGCCGATTTCTTTTTTAAGGAGCTGAATAAGAAAAGTAACTTGTGCAAAGACAACGATGAAGTTGAAGTTTTGACATTTGACTTCCAGCAAAACCTTCCCCTTCCAAAAGTTCCTGCTGGGGAAGCTTTTTACAAACGCCAGTTGTGGACATATAATTTCTGCGTTCATTCTGCCAAGACGAATCAAGCACACTTTTATATGTACGATGAAACGACAGCTCGAAAGTCGCCAAACGAGGTGGTGTCATTTTTGTACCATTACATAAATAATATACTCCCAAAAAATGTCAAAGTTTTATATATCTTCTCTGATAATGCTGCTGCTCAAAACAAAAACTCTGTAATGACTCAGTTTTTGTATTTGCTCGTAAGAACTACGTCTATTGACAAGATTGAACATCGTTTTCCTGAGCCGGGTCACAGCTTTCTACCATGTGATCGGTGCTTCGGAGTTATTGAGAAGTTTTTGAGGAAGAAGGACTACGTTTTTAGCCCTAAACAATACGCAGATTTTATCAAGCAATCATCCAAAAAGTTCATCCCTATTCTGGTAAAACAAAATATGATCCTGAACTTCAGTGGTCACTATGAAGGACATTTTAAAAAAGTGATCTTAAATGAGGACAAAGGTTCCAGATTTCAAAATACCGCCTTTTTGAATACAGCAAGGAACACTTGGATGGTATCAAAGTTAGCATATCTACTGGCTTTCCGATTTTTCTGTTTTTTAAACTCTTGAGAGACCTTGAAATCGATCTCTCAGTTTCTTCTGATATCCCACTGTATGACCATCTCATACCTGTCAAAAAGGCCAAGTATCAGGATGTAATGCAATTGCCAACACGATTCGTTCCAATGGACCAAATGGCTTTCTACAACTGCCTCAGAAGTGAAGCTGTAGCAGAGAACCAGGGACCCGAAACATCTGGAACGGATGATGATGACCAGGTAGATGAATGAAGTGTAGGTTCGCGTGAGTTTATTATTTCGATTTTTTTCGAATGTTGATTTTTTTTTATATACCAACCTGCGTATTTTTGTTTTTTATATTTTTTTGTATTTGGTGACCTATATTCTTTTGACTTTTCTTACTTAATAAAGGCTTTTCACTAGGTATTTTGTTTTTTTTTTGCCAAAGACTGTAGTAAGTACGCATTTTTTCAAGTGTTTGGTGGAAGAAAGATGCAGCTCCAGCTTTTGTTTCTAATTTTTTCTAATTTCTCCAAAAATTATAAGGTTTAAAATAGTTTCAAATATTGACTAAACCTCGATATTATTGATTGGCACTTCGTTTTTCAGTTTAAAATAAAAACAGTTTTTTTCAATTTCCCAACAATTACCAAAAATGGAGCTGCATCCTTCTTGCAGCAAACTCCTCAATTGTGTTCCATGCATTTCCCACTCTATACCTTTTTTTGACAATTCGTTGCTTGAACTATATGATCAATATTCGGTCACTTTTGTTGGAACACCAATTAGTAACCTACGTTAAAATAAAAAGTAATAATGTACGCTTATTTTATGTGTGTGCACCTTCCCAAAACCTACACCTAACTGCAAGCCCAATTATCATAATTACCATACGATCGAGAAAAGCGGGGCACCATTAGCCTTGTAAAATTCCTCGAATCGCCTATAATTTTCCGTCGTTCCGAATGCCGGCTAAAGAATCGAAAAGAATATCGAAAATTTCGCAATGTTATTCTTTCGAAAGACCTCGATTTCAAGCACCAGCTTATTACAGACCCGAACGGCATAATTAAAAATAATTGCAATCTCGTTACACACGGTTGTTATTAGTTATTACATTGCCAACCAACGAGTTACCTACCGGTTACGCTGGCCTGCGAATCTACCGAAACGCGCAACGACACGGTGAAGAAAACAGTCGTTTGGGAAAATTATTACGCTTTTCTTTCATGCGATCTGATAAACTGTCGAACGAAATCATATTTTATTTGCTATATGTAAAAAAATCTTATTTTGGATATTATGCACGGCCAGTTTAACTTTTAGAAAGTTATCGTAAAAATTGCGCAGTAACGAGATTTTATTAAATCACGTTAATTAATGAAACGTAATCAAGATCTGTGACTTATTTAAATAATACAGTTGAGAAGATGAACACCCGTTAATCTATTTAAATTAGGTTAGGTGAATTTCATTAAAAATTCAAACGTAGAAACATCCTTCGATTAAAGATTCGTAGTACGGTCAAGTGTTTTGCACATGCGCATTGGGCTATCATCATTTTGAGTTTTCCTTTTGGGTTTCGCTAGTCCTGCAATGCAGTACAGTCACACAGTCTTCTGCGTATCCTGAATTTGTATCCCTGGAGTGGATGTTATTATTGAACTTTCAACGGATCCGAGTGAGCTAACTGATTCTTTAGCAATAAACTGTGACTCAAAAAATAATATTCACTGACCACATACTTTTGATTTTCTTTTACTATACGGAGAATGGTCGCACTGCGCAGCTTTCTGAGTGCCTTTTAAAAGGAGATAGAAAACTCCGCCATTTTGAACCCTTATTACGTGTTTTTAATAGGTGCGTTTTAATCATCCGCTTCTGCTTCGGAATTGTCAGTTTTCTTGTTTTAATCTGACAGGTTAAAACGACTAAACCGACAATTCCGGAAGCAGAAGCGGATGATTAAAACGCACCTGATATTTTGCTTGCTGCTGTCAGTGTCAGTGAATATTATTTTTGAAGTCACAGTTTATTGCTAAAGAATCAGTTAGCTCACTCGGACCAGTTGAAAGTTCCAAAATAACATCCACTCCAGGGATACAAATTCAGGATACGCAGAAGACTGTTGTTTTATTATAGGCGGTTGTCATATATTGTATTATCCGAGTTGCACAGTGTATAAACTGAAACATTGAGATCCAAAGTGCCGACGCAGAGTGAGCGATCTGATTCTTTAGCTGTAAACTGTGTCACAGGGTTCAAAATGGCCGCGCCCTATGTTGGGCGCATTGATCTGGCAACCTAGGGATACGACATGCGTAATCGGAAAGTGGCACCGGTCCGCCATTACTGTGAGTGCAAATTGTCAAATTTTATAGGTTATATTTTAGTGTCATTTGTGTTAATAAATTTGAATTTAATTTGTATTTGAGCAAATTTTGAGTGTTACAAACTTATAAAGTTTATAATGCCTTGTTGTGTTATATGTTCCTGGTCTAGCGGTAGTCGTTTTTGTAAAAAATCGACTGGAATAACGTTTCTTAGGTTAGTATCAAAATTATAAATATTATACAGGACAGTATTATGACATGTTTGTATAAAATGTGTAAAAGTATGCTTTTAAAAATGCAAAAAAATATCATCTATCAACTTTTGGGCCTACCTGTATTGGAATAATACTTTTTCATATTAAATAATATTTATAGATTTCCAGAAAATCCTGAACAACGTAGCGCGTGGATATTTTGTCAACAGGCATAATTGGGAACCTTCTAAATTCAGCTGTATATGTTCCAAGCATTTTCTTGAAAAGTACATTAATTGTACGCCATGTCGTTTATCAAATTTATAGGCATTTTATTTTCTTATTTCTATTTAAATATAACCTACATTTGCTGCGTCCACCAGTTTTATTTATATTAGTTCTAGAGCATGTTTTGTGTATGCATGAGTATTGTTTGTTTTATTATAGTTAATTTAGAACAATATTAATAGATCTTTTTAATTGCCTATAATGTGTTTCAGATATTACTCATAGATATGAATAAGAAAATATTAAAACTTTATTCTTTGTACACTTTCATTTAATCACAGCACACATTATTTGCATTTACAATATTTGCTTGACTTTTATATGCCCCATTCTGTTTTGTTCACCTTTTCTAGTGGCTTTTTCTGTTAAACTTTGGTCACTATTCTACCTCCAGGTAATGAATTATTCAACCATTTAATCAACAATGAGGTTTTACTTATTTTACAGTAAGTTACTTATCTTTAATATTCAAGTTTTAGAATTTGAACTTGGCTTAGGCCATTTTCATCAATTTTGTTCTTAGAGCTTTTGAAAAACACTTGGGAAGTACTCTTACAAATTTATTTCTTATTTTGCCTAGCGAAGAAATTGTGTATTATAAAATATTCTGGTTTTTACCTTAGTTGTTAAGAAAAGCGCTTACAGCATATGATACTTTTCCTAACTCGATAAACATTTATTACCTAGATCTTGGCCTCCCTTTATCACCAGCCTACAATTTCAACTCTTACTTTTACTGTGACTTTAACTATGATTGAGACTTTAACTTTATCTTCACATTCTTTGTCTGACTTTCAATCATACATGCATGATTATTGTGCATAGACCAATTAAATTGGACAGACACTCTTGTGGTGATGTTGTTACTATGGTAGGCCTTTACATAAGTTAGACATAATCTCTGCAGATGGTGAGAAGCCCAGCTCAAACCAACCACCATATTATCCTCACTGGATCTACAAGAGTACCAAGACCAAGTAAAATTAATCCACATTTTGATTTCCTGAATAGTGCATGTACCTACACAGAGATTATTTATTAGCCATTTTTCTCGAGCCTTGCATTAAGTTTCGTATCGGATTATCGAACTTTTAGTGTATGAACATTTGTTCTTAATTTCGAGGAAGCTGTTAATTAAAGTAAGGTTAGATTACTTGACATTTGCGACCTTGTACTTTCCGATTTAAAGATAGAAACAGAAAGCATTGGGCTACGTATAGAGTAAGTGTTCTGTGCTACGTATGTGCCCTATTGAAAAAGTGTTACGACTGATCCAATAAATCGAATTCGCTTTATTTTTGTCGCTTATGTGAACCAAAAATATGCTATTTATTTTTTCTGTGAATGATTTTAACGCTTTAGGATTATTTCCACCATTGTGTTAAAGTTTAAATAAACTAATTGAAGATTAAAATGGTGGAATCGGCCCCAAGTTAGTTATATCATGGTCATTGATTAGTTGCAATTTTGCAAATAATATATTCTCCAGCACTTAATAGTCACACTTGAGTGATCATTAAATCAGTTATATTTTATTTCTTTCATTTACTTTATTCAGCACCTCTCGGCTGAAAACCGGGTATATTTAACTCTTTAGACCCCCTTCTTTTGTAACCTTGGCCTTCCACCACCTTTTAAGTCAATGTGTAAGTTTTTATCTATAATAAAGGAAATTCATTTTTTATAGTTAAAATAATGATACTTAACCAGAAATAGTACAATAAAAACTTGTAAATCCGATTCTGCTCTTCCGCCATTTTAGTGAGTGCAAAAGCCACGCCTACCGGTCCCAATTTTGTATATCAAAAATAATTACATATGACGTATCCTTACGTTGCCAGATCAATGGTTGGGCGTGTCGGACCTCTCTCTTGCCTCGTATAGTAATCAAAGTATGTGTCACTGACAGTATGTGACAGGAGTTGATAAATGCTCTTAAAAGATCAGACGGCTCTATATAAAGCGTTGATAGTATAGGCAGTGAGATTGACAATGAACACAAAGAACCAGGAGAAAAGTCCACAATCTCAGATAAATTTGTTTCAGTATATATCACGGAGACTACCACGAAAATTCCTGCATACAAAACACTTCCCCTCCCAAAAAATGTTATGAAGTAGGTATTGGACTTCCAAATCAACGACTTGAATATGATTCAACCCCCAAGATCGATCACTTTTGCAACTGGCAGTGTAGAAAGCGCCAAAACGAAGGGCGAATTGAGTAATTTCTCGTTTGCGATTGCTCCCACACCCATAGCCTTGCAAAATGTTACAAATGGAGGCGCAATAAATAGGGTATGCATAAATAGAGACCCCAGAATAAACGTCCAGAAAAAGTATATTCCTGCAAGTGTCGAAAATAACATCCTTGAATACGATTCAAACAGTCACACCTCAGGCGAGGAACGTAGACATTGACAAGAGAGAAGAGACACCCAATAATCTCCCTCACTCTCTGAACAGTCTGTTTGAGCTGAGAACCGCCGAAGAACGTGCAAGATATGCACTAGACAACAAGAATAATGACGTAATAAGAAGCCTTTCAAAGAACCAAGGAAATTCAGTTCAAATTTCCAACGTCTTATTAGAGAAAAGTCTAAGAACACATTGATCACCACTAAAAACCAATATCAAGTATTAACAGACAATTCGGATTCAGATAGTGAAGACGATATAGGCAAAATTGCCAAAAAGCGGAAGAAAGGAGCCAAATTTAGACCACTAAATCTAGACGAGGCTACCACACCAAATAATACTAAATACTAATATATTACAAGATATGCCATCTAAAGAATCCAAAACTGCTAAATCCACCCCAGTTACAGCCAGAAATAATAACAAAAATAAAATTCCCATGCCCCCGATAGTTATCGACGGCAAAAGGAACAATCAGAACGAATTAATCTAGGATCTTAGGGCACTAATCAAAGGACAGTTTAGCGTCAAATTACACAACTATAATTTTCACTGAAAATAAAGAAGACCACGACCGAGTATTGTCTAGTATTAAAAATGAAAAAATGCCTTATCATACTTATACAGCAAGAGAGGATAAGTCACATGCATTTGTATTACGTGGACTCGCAGAAGGCACTAAGATTGCAGATTGCAGAAGAACACGAGATCAAGGCTCGTGCAATATATCAAATGAAAACTAAGGAGAGACCCTTATTCCTGTTGGTAACAGACCCAGTAAAATGACACTGGATTATCTTAACAAAAATACTCGTGGAGTACTCTACTCGAGAGTAACGTGGGAGCTACGAAAATCCACCAAAATGATTATCTAGTGTCATAACTGTCAACAATGGGGGCATGCCACTTCAAACTACGGTAGGCCAGCACGTTGCCTTAAATGTGCGGGGGATCACCACACGCGAACATGCAGCAAAACGCGAGAAACTCCTGCTACATGTGCCAACTGTGGGGGTGATCACCCTGCAAATTACTCAAAATGTGGCAGTTACTTTACAAAATTAGGAAGATTGGAAGAAAGAAGACCGAAACAAAACAGATTTGTACCCGCCCCTATACCCGAAACCAACAAATGGCAGAGGCTAGAAAGCAAAATACCAACTTTTTAGAAGAATTCTCAGCATTACCCGCAATATATCCGATTATTACCACACAAAATACGAGGAATTTGCTGAACTAAATAGGTTAGTCATTATAGGTGAATTGATTACAGTGGTTAGAGAACTGAATGCTAAACTCAGAAACTATAACACGAGAAAAAAATTATTGAAACATACAATGCGTTCATGACTAACGTGGACATTAAATTCAGTCTAGGAAACTATTACATTCACATACTACATACAAAATACAGTAAATTTAGTAACATTCGTCAAATGACATTGTAAAATGCTTGTGTACTCGTCTGTGCGACTGCAGTAGCACTTTTTCTCAGATTTTCATTAAATTTCTGAGAAATTGGTGTGAGCAGGGGCATGGATGAGTGCACAAAGCACTCATTACAGACAATGAGGACAAAAAACAGGAAAATTCGACGTACATCCTCAACAGCAACAAAGACCCCACTGAAGAAACAAATCGTCCAAATCACAACGGCGCGGCGACTAGTTACGAACTATCGTCGGACGGAAGACTAGGCGGTGACGTCATCGTCCAGTGCAAAAATTCGTGGATTGCCTTGATTTCTGTGCTGGACGGGGATGCTATCGGGTAGTACTTCTTTTTTTTGTGTCATCGGCATTAACTGCTACGGTTATTAGCCTCGTGTTCTGTGTAGGCTTTGTTCCTAGTGCCACTTTAGGAACAGCACTGTTAATTAGTACCCAACAGTGAATGATCGAGTGTAGAATCCTACCAAGGCATCAGAATTAATTTTAAATAATTAAATTAAATTGGTTATCTCATGTACGTAAACTACGTAAACCCTGTTTTTTCATTCGGTTTTTCAGGGAAGACAGATTTAATTAAAATAAGACAAAAACTCAACACTATACCATTACCGATCCAGTTAATAACCTATATTGACTCATAATGTTGAATTTCAACAAGGAGGGGTCACCCGATATCAGTATTTAGAACTACTAACTTGTATATTTACGGCCAGGACATTGGTCATGGCCTCGCCTGGGGGGGGGGGGGGGTAGATCACAGCTTTAGAGAATACTTCGGAAGTCACTTTAGAAGATATCCTAATGCAATTTTAAATATATAATGTTATTAGAAACAATCTGTACATATTGTAAAGATTTTTAAAATGAATGAATAAATGAAATTTGATATAATTTTATTATTTGTAATAAGTAATTGTATTTTTATAACGTGTCAGTGCAACTGATGTTCTCAGTGGCTCAAATAGATGCTCAAAGAGAGGCTCAAAGAATTATACAGGCTTTAAGAAAGTAATGGTTTAAAGAATATAATAGCTCAAAGTATCTAGACTCAGAATAACTTCTCATGGAAGCTCAGATTCACCGGAAGTCCGAAGCCCTGTTGCTTAGATGCTCATTTTCTTGGGATATAAATATTTTAAAATAAATAAAAATTGAAAAAATAAAAAATAAATAAAAATTAATAACTATAAAGATAATTAAAATAAATTAAAAGAAATAAAAACAAATAAAAATAAATAGAAATAAATAGAAATAAATAGAAATAAATAAAAATAAATAAAAATAAATAAAAACAAATAAAAATAAACAAAAATTAATAAAAACTAATAGAAATTAATAAAAATTAAATTAATAAAAATTATTAAAAGTTAATAAAAATTAAATCAATAGAAATTAATAAAAATTAATAAGAATTACTAAAAATTAATAAAAAAAATTATTAAAAATTAATAAAAAAAAAATAATAAAAATTAATAAGAATTACTAAAAATTAATAAAAAAAATTATTAAAAATTAATAAAAAATAATAAAAATTATTAAAAAGAAATTTCAGAGTATTTTCGTTACTGTTATTCACTTTTAAAAATTGAGATTTGATAAATTCCAGCGAAGCGGGATCGGGTCAGCTAGTTAAAAAATATATATTTATATCGTCAACATATAGTCTTAAATTAAATTCAAAACAGTCTGAAAAATCATTTTAAAATTAGCATAGGTCATGATTTCATTCCACTTGTTTATTTATTTATTTAAAGAATACAAAAGGGACGAACCCAAGTACAGTATTCACTGTTGTACACAGATAAAAAATAGTTAAGCTATAAGTAAAAAGTTAATTATTCTAATTACAATGAATGTGAAAAAAATATAAGAATTTCACTAATTGTTATTTACTATTTACATAAGCCTTAAATAAAGTCCTTAATGAGCGTGAAATTTTAAAATCATCAAGTCCTGATAATAAAACCTAGCGCCCTGTTGGCTTTTTTTGAGATATAATTAATATGTGGGTCAAAAATAAGTTTTGAATCAAAATAAACGCCAAGGTCTTTTATTTCCGAGAACTTTTTTATTAAGTGGTTTTCAGTCAAATTTTGGCATCTTTTTCTAGAGAGAGTAGCATTTATTTAAATTAAGGAAAAGGAAGTTTTGTTTTCAATAAGTGACAAGTCTGTTTAGATCACTTTGTATGAGTTTAAAATCTGTAGTAGTTTTAATTGTGTAGAGTATTTTTAAATTATCTACGCACTTTTTATATTTACAGAACTTGAAGTATTTAGAAATGCCATTGATATCCCAAGTAGGATCCTTGAGATACTCCTGAAGAAATATCACTAAAAGGTGATATATATTTACCTGTGACTACTGCCTGGGACCTATTACTTATATAGGATTTAAACCATCGGAATAGATTGCCGTGTATACCAACTGCAGCAAGTTTATAGAATAGAGTTGGATGATCAATCTTATCAAAGGCCTTGCTAAAATCAGTATATATAGCATCTACTTGGAGACCTTTATTCATATTTTCCAGTAAATATTCACAGTAAATAAATAGATTTGTTTCAACGGATCGTTTTTTTCATAAACCCATGTTGCTCCTCATTAATAATGTGTTTAACATCTGTAATCAAGTAATTACAAATAATTGATTCAAACAATTTGGCAATAATACAAAGTTTAGATATTAGACGGTAATTTTCGACTAGACATTTATTGCCAGATTTAAAAATGGAAACTACTAAAGCGGTCTTCCATATAGTAGGGAAACAGCCTTTAGTTAAGGGTTTGTTAAATAATATACATAATGTAGGGAGTCAAAAAAAATTAAAAAACAATTGAAATTCCTTACCCTAAATTCCAAAAGGTCTAAAAAAAAATAAAAAAATATTTTATTTTTTAAAATTTATAACTTTTCAAATCTACGATTTTTTTTTACTTGCTATAAAAAATTTAAAAAGAAGATATCTACGATTTTTTTCATACCTACCTATATTTCAAAAAGTACAAGAAATTTAAAACATATAATTGACATTTCAATCATCAATTTGCAATTTGTCGTTTATATTTCAACTCTAAATGAATATTTGAAGATTAATTTGTAATCTGCCAATGAACATTGATATTCAACTTTACACATTCGGGGTGAAATGTCATTTATCGTTGATTAATTGACGTTTCAACAATTTCTATTTTATCGTTCATTTTCACTTTTAACGAATATCTGAAGTTCAATTTGTAATCTTTGAATAAACGGAAGTTGGAACGTGTTGGGCGTGTCGGACCTCTCTCTTGCCTCGTATAGTAATCAAAGTATGTGTCACTGACAGTATGTGACAGGAGTTGATAAATGCTCTTAAAAGATCAGACGGCTCTATATAAAGCGTTGATAGTATAGGCAGTGAGATTGACAATGAACACAAAGAACCAGGAGAAAAGTCCACAATCTCAGATAAATTTGTTTCAGTATATATCACGGAGACTACCACGAAAATTCCTGCATACAAAACATTTCCCCTCCCAAAAAATGTTATGAAGTAGGTATTGGACTTCCAAATCAACGACTTGAATATGATTCAACCCCCAAGATCGATCACTTTTGCAACTGGCAGTGTAGAAAGCGCCAAAACGAAGGGCGAATTGAGTAATTTCTCGTTTGCGATTGCTCCCACACCCATAGCCTTGCAAAATGTTACAAATGGAGGCGCAATAAATAGGGTATGCATAAATAGAGACCCCAGAATAAACGTCCAGAAAAAGTATATTCCTGCAAGTGTCGAAAATAACATCCTTGAATACGATTCAAACAGTCACACCTCAGGCGAGGAACGTAGACATTGACAAGAGAGAAGAGACACCCAATAATCTCCCTCACTCTCTGAACAGTCTGTTTGAGCTGAGAACCGCCGAAGAACGTGCAAGATATGCACTAGACAACAAAAATAATGACGTAATAAGAAGCCTTTCAAAGAACCAAGGAAATTCAGTTCAAATTTCCAACGTCTTATTAGAGAAAAGTCTACTACCACTAAAAACCAATATCAAGTATTAACGGACAATTCGGATTCAGATAGTGAAGACGATATAGGCAAAATTGCCAAAAAGCGGAAGAAAGGATCCAAATTTAGACCACTAAATCTAGACGAGGCTACCACACCAAATAATACTAATTACTAATATATTACAAGATATGCCATCTAAAGAATCCAAAACTGCTAAATCCACCCCAGTCACAGCCAGAAATAATAACAAAAATAAAATTCCCATGCCCCCGATAGTTATCGACGGCAAAAGGAACAATCAGAACGAATTAATCTAGGATCTTAGGGCACTAATCAAAGGACAGTTTAGCGTCAAATTACACAACTATAATTTTTACTGAAAATAAAGAAGACCACGACCGAGTATTGTCTAGTATTAAAAATGAAAAAATGCCTTATCATACTTATACAGCAAGAGAGGATAAGTCACATGCATTTGTATTACGTGGACTCGCAGAAGGCACTAAGATTGCAGATTGCAGAAGAACACGAGATCAAGGCTCGTGCAATATATCAAATGAAAACTAAGGAGAGACCCCTATTCCTGTTGGTAACAGACCCAGTAATGACACTGGATTATCTTAACAAAAATACTCGTGGAGTACTCTACTCGAGAGTAACGTGGGAGCTACGAAAATCCACCAAAATGATTATCTAGTGTCATAACTGTCAACAATGGGGGCATGCCACTTCAAACTGCGGTAGGCCAGCACGTTGCCTTAAATGTGCGGGGGATCACCACACGCGAACATGCAGCAAAACGCGAGAAACTCCTGCTACATGTGCCAACTGTGGGGGTGATCACCCTGCAAATTACTCAAAATGTGGCAGTTACTTTACAAAATTAGGAAGATTGGAAGAAAGAAGACCGAAACAAAACAGATTTGTACCCGCCCCTATACCCGAAACCAACAAATGGCAGAGGCTAGAAAGCAAAATACCAACTTTTTAGAAGAATTCTCAGCATTACCAGCAATATATCCGATTATTACCACACAAAATACGAGGAATTTGCTGAACTAAATAGGTTAGTCATTATAGGTGAATTGATTACAGTGGTTAGAGAACTGAACGCTAAACTCAGAAACTATAACACGAGAAAAAAATTATTGAAACATACAATGCGTTCATGACTAACGTGGACATTAAATTCAGTCTAGGAAACTATTACATTCACATACTACATACAAAATACAGTAAATTTAGTAACATTCGTCAAATGACATTGTAAAATGCTTGTGTACTCGTCTGTGCGACTGCAGAAGCACTTTTTCTCAGATTTTCATTGATTTTCTGAGAAATTGGTGTGAGCAGGGGCATGGATGAGTGCACAAAGCACTCATTACAGACAATGAGGACAAAAAACAGGAAAATTCGACGTACATCCTCAACAGCAACAAAGACCCCACTGAAGAAACAAATCGTCCAAATCACAACGGCGCGGCGACTAGTTACGAACTATCGTCGGACGGAAGACTAGGCGGTGACGTCATCGTCCAGTGCAAAAATTCATGGATTTCTGTGCTGGACGGGGATGCTATCGGGTAGTACTTCTTTTTTTTGTGTCATCGGCATTAACTGCTACGGTTATTAGCCTCGTGTTCTGTGTAGGCTTTGTTCCTAGCGCCACTTTAGGAACAGCACTGTTAATTAGTACCCAACAGTGAATGGTCGAGTGTAGAATCCTACCAAGGCATCAGAATTAATTTTAAATAATTAAATTAAATTGGTTATCTCATGTACGTAAACTACGTAAACCCTGTTTTTTCATTCGGTTTTTCAGGGAAGACAGATTTAATTAAAATAAGACAAAAACTCAACACTATACCATTACCGATCCAGTTAATAACCTATATTGACTCATAATGTTGAATTTCAACAAGGAGGGGTCACCCGATATCAGTATTTAGAACTACTAACTTGTATATTTACGGCCAGGACATTGGTCATGGCCTCGCCTGGGGGGGGGGGGGGTAGATCACAGCTTTAGAGAATACTTCGGAAGTCACTTTAGAAGATATCCTAATGCAATTTTAAATATATAATGTTATTAGAAACAATCTGTACATATTGTAAAGATTTTTAAAATGAATGAATAAATGAAATTTGATATAATTTTATTATTTGTAATAAGTAATTGTATTTTTATAACGTGTCAGTGCAACTGATGTTCTCAGTGGCTCAAATAGATGCTCAAAGAGAGGCTCAAAGAATTATACAGGCTTTAAGAAAGTAATGGTTTAAAGAATATAATAGCTCAAAGTATCTAGACTCAGAATAACTTCTCATGGAAGCTCAGATTCACCGGAAGTCCGAAGCCCTGTAGCTTAGATGCTCATTTTCTTGGGATATAAATATTTTAAAATAAATAAAAATTGAAAAAATAAAAAATAAATAAAAATTAATAACTATAAAGATAATTAAAAATAAATTAAAAGAAATAAAAACAAATAAAAATAAATAGAAATAAATAGAAATAAATAGAAATAAATAAAAATAAATAAAAATAAATAAAAACAAATAAAAATAAATAAAAATTAATAAAAACTAATAGAAATTAATAAAAATTAAATTAATAAAAATTATTAAAAGTTAATAAAAATTAAATCAATAGAAATTAATAAAAATTAATAAGAATTACTAAAAATTAATAAAAAAAAATTATTAAAAATTAATAAAAAAAAAAATAATAAAAATTAATAAGAATTACTAAAAATTAATAAAAAAATTATTAAAAATTAATAAAAAATAATAAAAATTATTAAAAAAAAATTTCAGAGTATTTTCGTTACCTACTGTTATTCACTTTTAAAAATTGAGATTTGATAAATTCCAGCGAAGCGGGATCGGGTCAGCTAGTTAAAAAATATATATTTATATCGTCAACATATAGTCTTAAATTAAATTCAAAACAGTCTGAAAAATCATTTTAAAATTAGCATAGGTCATGATTTCATTCCACTTGTTTATTTATTTATTTAAAGAATACAAAAGGGACGAACCCAAGTACAGTATTCACTGTTGTACACAGATAAAAAATAGTTAAGCTATAAGTAAAAAGTTAATTATTCTAATTACAATGAATGTGAAAAAAATATAAGAATTTCACTAATTGTTATTTACTATTTACATAAGCCTTAAATAAAGTCCTTAATGAGCGTGAAATTTTAAAATCATCAAGTCCTGATAATAAAACCTAGCGCCCTGTTGGCTTTTTTTGAGATATAATTAATATGTGGGTCAAAAATAAGTTTTGAATCAAAATAAACGCCAAGGTCTTTTATTTCCGAGAACTTTTTTATTAAGTGGTTTTCAGTCAAATTTTGGCATCTTTTTCTAGAGAGAGTAGCATTTATTTAAATTAAGGAAAAGGAAGTTTTGTTTTCAATAAGTGACAAGTCTGTTTAGATCACTTTGTATGAGTTTAAAATCTGTAGTAGTTTTAATTGTGTAGAGTATTTTTAAATTATCTACGCACTTTTTATATTTACAGAACTTGAAGTATTTAGAAATGCCATTGATATCCCAAGTAGGATCCTTGAGATACTCCTGAAGAAATATCACTAAAAGGTGATATATATTTACCTGTGACTACTGCCTGGGACCTATTACTTATATAGGATTTAAACCATCGGAATAGATTGCCGTGTATACCAACTGCAGCAAGTTTATAGAATAGAGTTGGATGATCAATCTTATCAAAGGCCTTGCTAAAATCAGTATATATAGCATCTACTTGGAGACCTTTATTCATATTTTCCAGTAAATATTCACAGTAAATAAATAGATTTGTTTCAACGGATCGTTTTTTTTCATAAACCCATGTTGCTCCTCATTAATAATGTGTTTAACATCTGTAATCAAGTAATTACAAATAATTGATTCAAACAATTTGGCAATAATACAAAGTTTAGATATTAGACGGTAATTTTCGACTAGACATTTATTGCCAGATTTAAAAATGGAAACTACTAAAGCGGTCTTCCATATAGTAGGGAAACAGCCTTTAGTTAAGGGTTTGTTAAATAATATACATAATGTAGGGAGTCAAAAAAAATTAAAAAACAATTGAAATTCCTTACCCTAAATTCCAAAAGGTCTAAAAAAAAATAAAAAAATATTTTATTTTTTAAAATTTATAACTTTTCAAATCTACGATTTTTTTTTACTTGCTATAAAAAATTTAAAAAGAAGATATCTACGATTTTTTTCATACCTACCTATATTTCAAAAAGTACAAGAAATTTAAAACATATAATTGACATTTCAATCATCAATTTGCAATTTGTCGTTTATATTTCAACTCTAAATGAATATTTGAAGATTAATTTGTAATCTGCCAATGAACATTGATATTCAACTTTACACATTCGGGGTGAAATGTCATTTATCGTTGATTAATTGACGTTTCAACAATTTGTATTTTATCGTTCATTTTCACTTTTAACGAATATCTGAAGTTCAATTTGTAATCTTTGAATAAACGGAAGTTGGAACGTGCCTGCACTGATATATTCAGGGTGGTAAGTTTTCGGTGTGTCACCCTGTATTATACAAATCGATGAAAGCTACAATTTAATTGTAATACAACAATCAAATAACGCACCACAAATACCAACAAGAGAAAATAATTTATCTACATTCAATCAAGGTGATAATAAGGAAATAAAAGAATTGAAGGATTTTAAGGATAAAGGAGAAAAAACCAGAGAAAAACAGAGAAAAACATAGAAAAACAGAGAAAAACAGAGAAAAACAGAGAAAAACAGAGAAAAACAGAGAAAAACAGAGAAAAACAGAGAAAAACAGAGAAAAACAAAGAAAAACAGAAAAACAGAAAAAATAGAAGAAGAAAAAATAGAAAACAGATAAAAACAGAGAAAAACAACGAAAAACATAGAAAAACAGAGACAAACAGAGAAAAATACAGAAAAACAGAAAATACAGAGAAAAAATAGAAGAAGAAAAAAGAGAAAAAACGGAGAAAAACAACGAAGAGATAAAAGGAGAAAAAGTGGTAAAACAGAAAGAGCAAAAAAAAAGGAAAGGTCCACAAATATTGCAAAAAAAGGAAAGGAAACATTCTGTTACGACTAGAAGTACCGGTCAGAAAACTTGTACTTGTCAAAATATTGTTATTAGAATTGAAAAAAAGTTTCATTTAATTACTAACATAGTGTCTACAATTTGTCATTCTAAACAGTTTTTCCTCTCCTATAAACCTTTTCTTTAGTTGTGAATACACTACTATCTTGATAGTAGTAATTAAATTTTCATTATAATAATAATAATAATACTCTCCCTAATTCACCCCCTTACTAGCGAATTTCAACCCCTGATGTCGACTGAGCTTGTATGGGGATGGGACGCCTATTATTGTTATTTTCCGTAGCACTCCGGGGCGACTTAAAGATGATTGATGGTGCCTTTTGACTTACAGATGAGGAAAACCCGGAAAAACCTCACCCACCGTCAGTAATAGTAAGCGATTTATTTAGTATGGATACATTTATCAGAGACTATAACTACAGAAGATTTAATTCTATTGATGGTTTTACAATGTTCTAAGATTCAGGTTTCTGTTTTTTATCCTGATTGTCTGACTTAAATAACATTGCAATAATTGCAGTTTAGTAAAATTAACCCCTGACATATGGAATATGAGCACAATATCTTTACAGTTGAACCTTGATTATCCAGGCCAGCTGGGATCGAGCCTTTGCCGGATAATCGAAAATATGAATAATCCAAAAACATCATTTTGAATTTTTTAATAATTTATTTAGACAAGTACTTATGTCAAAAAAACAAAAGAAACGTGATACATGCAATAGAAAATAAATGTTTTGATATTTATATACAGGGTATCAATTTGAAAACTTTCAGTGCGAATATCTAGCAAAATAAAAAAGTTGGAAAAACGCCGTTTGGCAGAAATGTTATAGAACTAGAACCACCATTTTTAAGTGAGCGGGTGAGTCACCCTTTAGACGCAACACACCCCAACTTAAAAATGTCAAATGGCACTACCCCTTTTGTGATACCTCAAATGAAAGGTCTCATTTAGTAGTATTCGCCTGTACAATAATTTTTTTCCATTCAATACAATAACAATAACAAAAACAAGAACAAAAAATTCGAATAAAAAAATTTTATGATATTTTATTTGATTAGATGTTCAAAATGAATTCCATTTTGTGCTAAACAATAGTATAATCGATTTTCAAATTTTGTGGAACACTTCTCTTGGAATATTACTGCATTCCGTAATAATTCGTTGCCGAAGATCTTCTATTGAATCCGGTTTTGTTTTAAATACGATGGATTTCAAATGTCCCCAGAGAAAAAAGTCAAGAGGTATTAGATCGGGAGATCTCGCCGGCCATTCGATTGGACCTCTCCGTCCAATCCATTGACCTAAAAAAGCGCCATTCAAAAATTGCCTGACTGGAAGAACGTAGTGGGGTGGTGCTCCGTCTTGCTGAAAATGTATTAAATTTTCATTAAGATTCCAGTTTCCGTCTGATTCCAGCTGATTTTCAATTTCTTCAACAATGAGGTTGAATGGTGGTGTCTAACATTTCCAAGTAAGTATCGCCATTAATAAATAATGGCCCAATCACAGTGTCGCCTAAAATTCCCGCCAAGACATTTATTTTTTCTGGATACTGCGTGTGCCCTTCCCTGAAGAAATGCGGATTTTCGTCACTCCAATACCTGCAGTTGTGTTTGTTCACTGAACCGTTTAAATGAAACGTGCATTCCTCGCTAAAACAAATATTTTTTAGCAACTGGGGAGTAACACGTAACATTTCGTTATGTCCTCGCAAAAATGCATTCTTCGATCGGGGTCATCCTCCTGCAACTCCTGAAGAATTTGCATTTTGTACGGGTAAAACTTATGAAGTTTGAGTACCCGACGAACAGCTTCATGAGAAATTCCCGTTATCGCCGAAGCTTGGCGTAGAGACATTGTAGGATTCATAGCAAAATGTCCTAAAACTTCCACTTGTGCTGCTTCATTAAATACTCTTTGATGGACCTTTTTTGTTGTTTGCCACTGATCCTGTTTCTTGAAATTTAATAATCAGTTGTCTGATGTAAGTATGACTTACATTTTTTCCGGGGTTTATTTCGTTAAATGCTGCAGCAGTTCTTAAGGCACAACTATTTTCTGAACCATAAATAAACACCATCTGAATTCTTTCAACCAAACTGTAGACCATCATGAACAGAAAATAAAAATTATACTCGTATTTCTTCAATTATACAGTTCTGACTTTGCAGTACAACCTTGCACAAACGACTAAATTTTATACAAATATTGATAGGTAGGTACGTACCCGATAAATTCAATGCTATTTTTTTATTCTCAGATAAGTGCTCCAAAATTTTAGAATGGAATTTTAATTTTTTTTTTTGTTTACAAAAAAATGGAATGCATGTTGACTGACCATCTAATGAAATAAAATATCATCTTAATAACAATAACGGAGTTTGAAAATCGATTGTACTATCGTTTAGAAATAAATAGAATGCATTTTGAATTATCTGATCAAATAAAGTACCATTTTAACAAAATACAGTTTATTTTATTCGAATTCATGTTTTTATTACACCCTCTATTGAATGGAAAAAAATTCTTGTACAGGTGAATACTACTAAATGAGACCTTTCATTTGAGGTATAACAAAAGGGGTAGTGCCATTTGACATTTTAAAGTTGGGGTGTGTCGCGCCTAAGGGGTGATTCACCCCTTCATTGAAATATGGTGGTCTAGTTCCCCCTAATTCTATAACATTTATGCCAAACGGCGTTTCTCCAACTTCTTTATTTTGCGAGATATTCGCATTGAAAGTTTTCAAATTGACACCCTGTATACTTATTAAGTATATTGATATATCTGGTTCAAAATTAATTTAGTGACGTTATTTTTGTTTTCAATATTGAATAATCAAAATTTGATGGGTCATGATCTAGAAATTAAAAATTGTTCAAGAAAATCAGAATATTTTGAAAAAACAAATGTCAGGCTGGATTTAAAATTTGAATGGTTTGTCAGATAGATTTTTAAAGAAAAGTTTTTATAATAAAAATGTTTATTGGATTATCGAGTGTAAATCTGTAGGAGATAATAAAAAGATAAAAAAAGAAGCAAGGTAAAATTTATTTCTCATTATTGAAGAAAAGAAATGACCAGATAGTAGAGTAAGGGTAGAACCAGTTATAAGTTGGTATAGGAGAAACAAGCCATGGTTTGAGAGGCCAAAAAAGAAAATCTTATATAAATTTTATTTTAAATTAATATTTTTTGTACATTTTATAGTATCCAAATTAAATGTAAGCCCATCAAATGTTCAGTGGCCATCCTTAAGTAACCAGCGTCCATGCGCCAACCTCTGGCCACCAGCCACGTATAATCTACACACGGATGATCAATTTAAAATGCCGCACGAAAAGTCTGTCGCACGGATAATCGGGGTTCTACTCAGTGACGGATTTAGGCTTGCTGCCGCCCTAGGCCCCGTTCGATACACCGCCCTTTTTGATAAAATGAATTTCATTAATTTTTATCCAATATTTTTATTTTAAAGTAACTTAATTTATTGAAATACAATTTTTTTAAATACTACTGATAAACATGACAGATAAATATATATATTCTTCTTCTTCCTCTTCTCCTTGTTGTTCTGACATATCTTCCAATTCCGGCTAGAAAAAAAAATCAATTTAAACAACTGGCATTTATTTAATGTTTATCCCGATTAACGTTATTTATAAAAAAAATTTATTAGCAATTATATCAAGATACTTACGACCGATGAACATGATGGTTGTTGGTCATTATTAGAAGACTTATTTGAACTTGTCATAAAACTAGATATTTTTGGAATTTGTTTTAATAAATTATCTATTTTCGTAGATTCTTCTGCTTTTCTTTTACGATATTCTGCACCGCTAAATTTTTTTCGATAACCACTCATATTTAATTCAAAAATAAAATCAAAACTACCACAAATTATAAAGAAAACCAGTGCCTAAATTGAAGTTATCGATCAATTATTTTTTTTATTATTAAGAAACAGAATAAAATAATTCGAGACTTTTACACATGAAGAGCATTCATAAAACTAAAATGATTGCTATGACTCTACAGCGCGAAGTGCGATGTTTTGTTCTATGCATTAAACAAAACCAAGTCAAACACGTCAGTACCTGTCAAGCATAGCGTTTTTGTTTTCTGTAAACATGTGAAATACACACCCGAACTACTTATAAGTCTCAATAATGCACAATACTCCCGCTTCACTGAAGTTATTGAGATTACGATCACATAAATAAAACACTCAGATAATAAATAAAATTCTTAAAACTTTTTATTTATATTTATAATAACCACATAAATGTAACCATATCATAAGTCGATCGCTTTAATATACATCAGCTCACATACTTTAATTTAAAAAATTTCGAAATTCTTGCACTTGGATTTTCAGAAATTATTGAAATTTGTAGATGTAATTGAAGATTTTGCAAATATGAGAAATATCGAATTAATTTTTTTTTTATTTTAGATAAAACTTTAAATTTTTTAACAGTTATTTTGATGATTTAAAAAATTTAATATGGAAAAAGACAGGATTTATTTTTCATAAAAAATTATTTTTATAAACAAAAAATGTTCTGACACTTTTAAATGAATATCATAACGATATTCAATACCCCTGAATAAAAAAAAAATATCGAGACAAAGAAAAAAGTATTGAAAAGTATTGTATTGAATAGAAAACCAATACTTTTTCTTTATGTTAATACTTTTTTTTTTAATCAAATACATGCAAATCTTCGGTATTTTTATTTCACACTATAAACAAATAGAGAAGTCATTCGGATTTAATAATTTCAAAATGTTTCATACACGTTAAGATTAATCTCACTAAAGGAACAAAAAGTAAAGAATATTACTCGATAAAGACTATAGTTGATCGATTAAAAAATTAATATGTTACCCATACAGATTGAGAAGTAAATTAATGAATTGAATTATAATATTTTCTATCGAAATTTTTTTATAAAAACTAATCTGAACCAATTTTTGAAATTGATTGTCTTTACTTTTTGTGCCTCTAAAATTTTGGCATTTCATAAATTTTGCCGCCCTTCAAATTATGCCGCCCTAGGCCCGGGCCTCACGGGCCTAGGCGTAAATCCATCACTGAACTTCTACTGTATTATGTACTTAAACGTTATATTTTTAAGGATTTTAGCATGATCATATGAAAGAGTGCCTAAGAATGGCATAGAACCAAAATAAACTTTAGGATAACATTTGGAATTTGTTATTAAGTTTGCGAAGATAAAATTATAAATAAAGTCGCGTTTTTAACACTGTCGATTGTAGAAGAACGTAATTTCCTTGTACTTGGGGACAAATCGCACGATATGACAACGCCGCAATCTCGTTTCACCTCTCCTCGCTGAGAGAAAACTCCGACCAAAGATCACCGTAGCCGGCGATCCGTTCAGCAGTTCAAATCCAGCGCCAAGTCGCTGATAGCGCGTTCAAGCCAACTTCGTTCTTTCGTTCTCTAAAACGACATAACACAACACTCGATCCGCGTACTTGCCTGCCGACATTTAACAACACGGCCAAGCGCTCCTTTCACAAATAATCAAGGCATGCCGTGGTGGTGACCGACGTCCACGTAGTCACGTAACAACGTTCGCGCGATCGACAACATATCGTGTGTGAATCCGATTTTGGAAAAAAAATTATTTAAAAAAAAAGTGCGGATAATCGAATCCAAATCTACTCGAAAATCGAAGAATTTCAGTGCGACAAAGTGTCTCAGCGCAGTTACGCGCGTTACAGACGTGGTGGATTTGTACGACCACGCGGTGTTGGCAGTGTTATGGTTGCCAGCCAAGGCGTTGAACCCCAACAGAATGCAGAGATGTACTGCGGACCCGTACATTCCCCGTATGGTGATTACTACCAGGAAAACCAGTACTATGTGCATCCGGAAATGTGTCCGGCACACGTATGCGCGATCCAGGGTGAATTCGGTAAGGGAATTTAACCGAAACTCATAAATCTTTTCTTGGGAATCCCCTGAAAGCGACTACTTGCTCGATGTTTTGTTTTTGTTATATTAATATGTTTGGATAAAAAATAAACATGGCAATCATTATCCAGCTGTTCATTCTTTAGATTTAATCGAGAAAAATCCTAATTAGAGTTGCTTGTGGGTTGCTACTTTGGCCATTTCCACCAAATGACATTTATTACTTGACATTTTCATTATAAACAAAATTTATTACCTCAAAATGATACTACAACAAATAATTTTTTAATTAAAAAACCGACTTTAAAATCCTGCAGATGTCCTTAAAAATTGAGATTTTTTTATTTTCTCATAGATCATCAGATCCTGATCAATTGTATATGGAACTACCTCTGAGGTATCCCCTTTTTAACAAAAAAATAATCATAGAAATCGGACAAGGTGGTAAAGAATTATCGTTAAAACATACATGAAAAATTAAGAGTTTGAGGATTTTCTCATGGACCTAATTATAAGATGTTGACCAAATTAATATGGGACCACCCCTAAAGTACCCCCTTTCTAACAAAAAAAGAATTATTGAAATCGGACAAGGTGGTAAATAATTATCGCTAAACATACATAAAAAATGAAGAGTTTGAGAATTTTCTCATGGATCCAATTATTAGATTTTGACCAAATTAATATGGGACCACCCCTGAAGTACTCCTTTTCTAACAAAAAAGGATCATTGAAATTGGACACCGTGTTAACGAATTATTGCTGAACAATAAAAAAATTACAACGAGTTGAGAACCTCCTCCTTTTTTGAAGTTGGTTAAAAAGAAACAAATAATTCATTTAATATCTAAATTTACAAAAACGCTATGCAACATTTGCTGTTAATTATGCGTTGAAAGAATTGAGTTTTTGATGTATGACATGACCATACGAACAAATCGCTTATGGTTATATCGCAGTACTTTGGATATGGGATTTCAGTGTTCCTGCTTATTATTCTGTCCTCAAAAAAAGTTTTTGAAGTGCTCTGGTCGTATGTGTGCTGTTACAACATCTTGTTGAATGCACCCATTTTGTAATTCTTCATCAACCAATTAATTTATGAATGGGCCGATATCGTGTCTTAAAAGAAAATGAGACCCATTAATATTCTTCGACATTCTTTTTCGGGATGCAATGATTCAACAAAAGGAGTTTATCACCTCACATTAAATGGATTGACATATCCAGAAAGATATATGGGTTACTATTTTGATGATGGTGGGTGGGGTTTTCCGGGTTTTCCACACCTGTAAGTCAAATGGAACCATCAATCATCTGTAAGTCATCCTGAAGCAATAGGGCAAATAATAATAGCCGTTCCTCCCCGCACAAGCTCTACAGGGCATCTCGTGAAGGATTGAATTATAGGGAAAGTATATTATTATAGTATTTATGTGTCATCTATATGCTCTCGCCTTCTTCTTGATTTTCTCCTTGGACGTGATAATACTCTCCCTAAAATTTACCACATTGCGAAAAAACCCTGAAACTATGAAAGAACAGCTGTGTCGAGAAAGAACAGCTATTATTGTTATTATTTGGATACTCTGGTGAGACAAATGATTGGAGATATTTTATGTTACAAATGTTACAAATCTCTCCATAATTACGCAGTATATTTCAGAGAACATTGACAACACAGACAGATGCCTCTTTTGGATTTTCAAACAATGCAAGTACGTTAAAGTATCTTTATTATGCGTTTATCTGCTCAAAGCTTGAATATGCTTCGGTTATATGGAGTCCCAGTTACCAGATACACGTTACCAAGTTAGAGGCTCTTCAAAAACGGTTTCTCAAATATTTAAGTTTCCGAGAAGTCCAAGTGTATCCTCCAATTGGCACCCCACATAACGAACTGTTAGTAAGACATAGTTTTTCGAGTCTTGAAGCAAGGCGTAAGTATTTTTCAGTGGTTACACTGCACAAAGTCATAACCAACAAAATAAATTGTAAAGACCTGCTGCATATGTTAAATTTTAGGATTCCTCGCCAAACTTCTAGGTGCAATGATACTTTTTACTCCTCGCACCTTCATTTTAAGCAAATCTCCATTATATGTCATGTGTAGTAATTGCAACAGCATTAACTCTGTAATTGAGTTTAACCTGTTGAACAGTGTATAAATCAATAAACATTCTCTCGAAAAAAATCGAAAGAAAAAGTTAAACGCATTTGTCAACGTATCTTGAATATGAATAGGCGTAATTTGACAGACCAATGGCTAAATTTACCATATCAAATAATATAATTAAAAGAAGAAGGAGACAGAAGTAAAGAAGAGCTAATCAAAGAAAACTCTATAAATTAGAAAGAATATTATTATAAAGCTAATCGGTATTTTAAAAGAAAATGTAGACTAATCTGAATCTTTTAGTTGAACATTTAATACTCAAACTCATTTTCCTTAATATTTAAATGATAATTAAAATATTAAAAATAAATTACCCTGTTTTTAACACTCATATTTAACATGTCTTGTTGGTGTAGAGCCTAGCGCGTTTGACTTTGAAGCTGATGGTCGTGAGTTCAATCCTCACCATTTTAATTTTTTTATATTTGATTTTTTTGTTTGCAAAATTAAATAAAACTTAAAACAGTGTATGAACAATTAATTTGCGATGATCTTGTAAGTTATTTTTAAGATGTACTAACTGATAAATATTTTTAATGCGTATCATAAAATGAATCCTAAAGTAACCAAGCAACACAATATATACAACAAACTTTTCGTTTGCTAGTCAAGTTAGCCGTGTCTGTCAAATTAACGTAGTAAGATTTGAATTCTGCGAAATAAAACTATATACTTTTAATATCGTGTGATCGTAGAAAAAATATTGTGTGTAATTCGAGCGGAAAGCTATTTGCCGCTTACGATAAAATGCCGCACTCCGCCGCGCGTCGCGCGGCAACTTTTTATCTTAAGCGTTAAAGTAGCACTTTCCGCTCTTAATACACAAATAGCTATTTCCCCAGGGAGTTTCTTAGTAAACATCTAATATCCCGATCCAACTGAAAAGTCTAAAAATTCACAAATCAAAGATAATTTGCTATTTCATGAATTGGAGATGCTATTAATAAAAATTATTACTTCCAACCCCTGGGTGTGTTCTTTCCAAATTATATAGCTTGAAACAATTTATCAGTATTCCTCAAAGCCTAGTATTGGTGTCATGTTCATTAGTTTTATGTATTACAGAAAAACCGAGGGGTCAACCGCGTTTCAAAAATATTTATACCAATTCCAAAAAATTTCCAACGAAATTTCAAACATTTCCAACAAAGAGACCATTTTTGGTCGCCTTACGCTGTCGCTTTACGCCTGTAGCCTTACTCGGTCTCGCTTTCCCAAAGGTACATTTACTCTTCGAAAAAAACGATATTATTACTTGTAACAATTCTAAACAAGTCATTATTTTGGTATTTCCCAAAGTACAATCCCGGATCGATTTACTTCCATTTTATTTATTATTTCATCTGAGGTTCCATCATTTAGAAAAGATATCAGACAATAGACTGAAAGACCTAAAAGAAAAATGTACAGCATTGGAAGAATAAAGTCAAAAAATAGATTGAAAATCGATAATTAACCTAAACCGAGGAGTAAAATCACTAGAAAAATTTACTCCATTATACAAATAATTCAGAAGAATTTCACTATAATTCTAAAGAATCGCGCGCATTTTCACTGGAATTCGATGGACTTCTACTGGACTTTCACATACTTCCATAAATTTGTGGTTTACCCATGGACCTATACGGCTATCTTTTGTACTATTATTACACGAAATGAAAAGATTATTATTTGCAATCTGACAGATACAAACTTCTTTTAAAGTTAAAACCTAAAAATTTATTGTACCCGATTTAAGTCTTAATCCTCGTCTTAATCGTCTCTTAGAATGAAGAATATATGGAATCCTAATAATTTTATAAATCTGCAGAGGAACATAGACCCCCTTGTCAAAGTAATAATCAAACATGATGAAGAAGTCGAAGCAACAAGCTTCATACATAATGACTGGTCAAGAATTTGTGGTACGTGTCATCGAATCTGAGGCTGAAGCCCATACAAACGGCGAAAATGTAGCATTTGCCCCAATATAGTTATCTACTAAATAGTCGCAAAATTCAATTACTTTTTGGTTACCTACGACATCGTTGTCTTCAAACAAATCAAATGCAAAACAGTCACCAATTTCTTCTGGTTTTAGAAATGGAAGACCAAAGAAATATTTCAAATATTTTCCTATTTGATTTTCTAAACGGTAATCAGCGCTTAATCCTAAATATTGAATTTTTTGATACCAGGCTTGGGATAAATGAAAGCGACAGCCTATTATTTTTACGTTTTGCCACATAACTTTAACTGCATTATGAATCGCTAACTCAAAATCAATTACAACAAAAGAAGGTTTAAAGTAAAGACTTAATGTTTGGCATTTTGCATCCAATAACTCAAATAATTTAAGATACACAGATTGTGATTTTGAGGGCAATAAGCAAAAAACTAAAGGTACATAGTGTCCATTTTTGTAACCGTGAATTGTAAAAAACTGTACAAAATATTTGGTTGAATATTGAAATGTACCGTCCATATAAACAGTATCAACTGAACATAAAAATTAAAGTTGCTTCTGCAATCGAACAAAATTATCTGTGAAGGCCTATCGCAAATAGAAAGAAACTCTTCGTTTTTATTTGTAATAGGATTCATCTTACCTTAACAAGTAAAAACATCCTCTTGATTTTTGGGGAACGTGGGCATAACAGAACGTCTTGCGGCATAAATGATTTTTCACACTCTATGAATGTCGTGCGAGGTGATATCGTCACAAAACTCGTTCTTCCTTAATTCTTGATGGATGAATTTTGAGGGTTTTTCTTACAGATCCGGCAATGCTTTCCTTTTAATGCCATTGCTAAGGGCCTGTCGTTGAAGAGTGTCGTCTTCCTCATGGTTGTGATTGACTTTTCTTGTCTATTATTTGGTCACGAAGGATATAAACCTTGGCTGAACACTTGTTTTTTTTTTAACACATCTTTTAACACAACTCAACTACCTAGATTACGCCACCTGCAGCGCTGGCCTACTCAGCTTCCTCTCTAGAATCAAAAGAAAAATTTATTTTTATTTTATTTTTTAATTTTTTTTTGGTTTTTCGTCTTTTTTATAATGAATTTCTATTATTTTACACCTTTTTAGTGTTTTAATGCTTAAAACGTCTAATTCAAAATAATTCATGTCCCTTACTATTAAACAAGTGTTCGAGTCTTGAGAAAAAATATATTTTTTTAATATTTAATAAATCTCTATTGTATTTTTTTAACAAGAATACGTGTTTTATTTGATATTTCAGTTGTTTCTATTCGATTTTTCAGTTTTATTACAATTTAGTACTATTTATTTTTTATCTCTGTTTTTCGTCTATTTAAAATGAATTTGTTTAATAAAAATTCATAGTTCTTTTGTAAGTAAAATAAATTATTATTGTAACGGAAACTCGTTTAAATAGATAAAATGGATTTTAATGGGGGGTAGTGGAATTTAAAGAAAAGTAAATGTATCATCGCAGCGTTTCAGCTTCATTTCGAAAAAATAAATATCTAGGGCTAATGGTCGATATAAATTTACAATTTAACGATCAACATCATCGAAAACATTTTATTTAAAATTAATTATTTGAGATGCTGGCGCTGTTTTCGACATCTCAGCAAATAGGCCAAAAATAGTAAATTTTACTAATCTTGTATTTCCTTTTAATTATTGTGCAATTATTTTGTATTTGATGAACCAAAATGAATTGCAAAGATTACAATTTAGAAGTATGAGGATAATCCTGAGCTGTTCCCGATTGCAACCAATCAATTCCATGTTAAATATGCTTCAGTAGTTGCCTATTAAAATATTACGATTTTTCCCTGCTATGTATATTTTTGATTAAATCAGGAATCTTCGCAATATATTTATCAAAATATTTTAAGTTATCAGGATGTACAAAAAATGTACATAAAATTTTTACTACTAACATGAGAAATCACCATTATTGTAAATAATATAATCATGTAAAATGACATTTAAAATTGAAATCCATTATTTTCATTTTGTTAATTTCATAACTAAACTCCCAATGTCAAAGAAGGCAGCAGAGCACCTAGGCAATTTTGAGTTGAAGCCTATGCCATAGTTTTTTGAAGTTTTTTTCCCAAAATCAACGAGACCATTTTTTTAGGCTATTTTAAGGTTCTTAAAATATTATAAAACTTTTTGCTAGCTTCAAAAAAGCCTCGGTCTTTTAAAGCTTTTTTCAAAAAAACAACCACACCGCATTTTTAGGTTTAGGCACTTGAAATATAAAAACTTTTCGAAAACATTAGTATTTTTTAAAAAATAGCTTTGTTAGCTTTGAACGGATCCAGCAGAGCACCTTGCTTTTTAAAGCTTTTTTTTGCAAAAAACAACCACACCACATTTTTTGGCTATTTTAGGCTCGAGAAATATAAATCTTTTCAAAAAAAAATAAGTATTTTTTTAAAAAATACAGCGTTCTTGGCTAGTTTTGAACAAATCCAGCAGAGCACCTCGGTTTTTAGAGCTTTTTTTCTAAACTCAACCACACCATATTTTGAAATATAAAACTTTTTTAAAAAATTGCCATTTTTAAATTATCTAGAGGGCTTTCTTGGAACAAAGTCAGCACCTCGGTTTTACTATTTTTTTTTTTTTTAAATTATACCGGGTGTTCAAATTAAAGCGTTACAGCTATATACCGACAGCTATATAGACGAAAGTTTAATAGTTTTGTGGGTAAAAAATTTTGGCTAAAATTGTTTTTTATAGCTAACCATATTATGGCCAACTTTTTTTTCGCGCAGCAACCATTTCAAGTAGCTGTTACTCAAAAAGTAAAAGTCCAATAAAAAAAATATTTCTCTCAAAAGTTTCTTATTTTTTTATGTACTTTAAGAATATGTAAGAAAAAATGGGATTCCCATTTAAAAAAACAAAGTTCACCTCGATATGGCCATATTATGGTCAGCTATAAAAAAATGAATTTAGCCAAAATGTTTCCCCCAAAAAACTATAAAACTTTTGTCTGAAATTTTTTTTTCTTAAATGCATATTTTCGGCGGTATTTAACTGTAACACTTTAATTTGAACACCCGATATAAGTATTTAGAGAGCATAAAAATAGTATAGAAAAACGTGTTAGAGTTGTTTTTAGAAAATAAAAACTTTAAAATGCTGATGTTTTCTGCTGAGCAAAAAATTTTATATTTCAGGAGTCTAAAAATAGTTTAAATATAGTCTAAAAATAATCTAAAAATAGTCTAAAAATAGTCTAAAAATAGTCTAAAAATAGTCTAAAAATAGTCTAAAAATAGTCTAAAAATAGTCTAAAAACAGTCTAAAAATAGTCTAAAAATAGTCTAAAAATAGTCTAAAAATAGTCTAAAAATAGTCTAAAAATAGTCTAAAAATAGTCTAAAAATAGTCAAAAATAGAGTCTAAAAAATAGTCAAAAAATAATCTAAAAATAGTCTAAAAAATAGTCTAAAAATAGTCCAAAAATAGTCCAAAAATAGTCCAAAAATAGTTTAAAATAATCTAAAAATAGTCTAAAGGCCGCATGTTGGTCGCGAGGGCTTAGAGCCTTTTTTCTTGTATTTTGATGTCTAGTTAGGACCTATTTTGTACAAATATTTTATTTATATTATACTTGTTTTGAGAACACTGTGTTTCCTTTAGCCCTTTTACAGAGACGTGTTAGGTCTTGTATCAAAAAGTAGAACTCTTGTACAGTTAAGGGCTACGAAGTTAATTCATAGTAATTTAGTGCTTACACTATTCAGACCCTTAAACGTAAATCGTGACATTTCTTTTATTAAAAACACGCATAACGTGACAATAGTCTAGTCTAAAAATTAATATGGTGTGGTTTATTTTTTATATATTTATCTATTTCTATTTTAAATATGAAGAGTGTAAATTGCTGTAGTACACAAGCACAAATACTATTGCACGCCAAACCCTGGTAGAAATATCAGCTTATTAAATGGTCTTACTACTCTTATTGTGCCTCACACTCAGTTTTCAGGTCTCACACTTGTTGTAATGTAAAGCAGATTTTTAAAAATTATTTACATAATTACCTAAGAATGTAGTGCTTCCCCTTTTTTTTCTCATTTTAACTGTTCGTGTGTTTGTAATAAACATGTTAATTACTCAGTTTATCTATTTAAATAGCAGTTTACACCTCAATGTGATAGTGATAATTGCAAATTTTATGTAACAACTTTGAATATAGGTAGTAAGTTCAATTTGCTGTATAGTTTTTTCCCAATATTGCACTTAATTTATTTACATTTAAATGTTTGTTTGGTTCATTTTTGTAAACATAAATTCATTTTATATCGCATTATAGTTTTATTTGAACTTTAGTTTTATTTGTTTAAAGACAAAACAATTTCATTGATTTATAAATCTTATTACTCCGATAACATAGTTCTTGTGTCAGATTCATATACAAAAATGAGTACTGGACAAAGGAAACCAAAAGGATAAAGATTGAAATTGTTCAATTCAAGTCAAAAATTATCTTTATTTACAACCATATATGTAATGTTGTCATTACTAACGTCATTGAAGGTTGGGAAGTGTCACATTACACACTTCTACTTCCTGCCCTCACTTCCCGCCCTCACTTCATTTCATCTATTCTAGATGAATATTTTTTATATTAAAAAAAAATAACACTTTCTTGACAAATTTTATAATACCTATTTGTTGGCAAACAAAAAAAAACAACAATGAACTAAATTTACAACAAACTACTTATTGATATTTATTATTCGCGAATTTAATATCCGGCTTTGTCTGACATTTATTTATATTGGTGACAGTTGTTTACCCCGTAATCACAGTAACAATATATTTACTTGATTATTCTGAGAAAACCGCGCGCTTGGTAATTTGTCGTTTAATGTAATATTTTAGGTATGTTCAGAACGAAACAGAGATTTATTAACGTTGATCGAAATATGATGGTTGTAAATAAAATAGTATACAAACCTCGGTAGGAAGTTTCATTCCTGTCTCGAGATCATAGCTAACCTCGACGCTTCGCATCTCGGTGATCTAACTAATCTCACGACAGGAATGAAACTCTTCCCACCTCGGTCTGTAATATACTATTATCTGATGGTGTAGTGTGTTACGTGATCAGAAAATCGAGAGCCTTTCACTCTGCGAGAAAACTTACATGTACTGATGTTCTATTCTTAATTGTAAAGAAACATTATTAGTATTCAAGAGTTTAGTTGAATCACATCTTAATTCTGGAATAATACGTGTAGAAATATTCCAAAAATGATTCAATAATTTTTCAGAGTACTTATGATTGTGGTATGACAGTGGCATAATTTGATCCTAGACAACTATATTTTATAAACGTAGGTATTACTGACCCCAATATATCCACACAGTTGGAACTCTAACCCGTATTCTCTTAAATATGGCATCCATAACAAACAAAAATACGTTCCACCTTATATACAGGGTGGTCCTTAAGTAATTATACATAGAAGTATGGTAGATTCCTCACTTTAAAATATTACGATTTGAACTTGCTTGGATAAAATGTTGCTAATAATGAATATACAGAGTGTTAGGTTAAATTTTAAATTTTTAATTTTTGCAATAATTAAGTAAAGCGTTTCTGGATATGTACCTATATATAAAAATTTGGAACTGGGGATTTTTGGGTACGTACTTCGATGTAATTTATAGACGGGCGCTACATAGGCCACATTTGTTTGCTTTAACATTAAGTACACTGGCAAGCAAAAAATTGAGGTCACTTCAGAAATTACGAATAATTTTAGCGTCAATATTGATAAGGACATAATAGTATTAGTAGGTTTTGAAACAATTGTTTTCCGAGACTTGACAGCTTTCATGAAAAATGTGCCTTTACGCTAATTGAACATTCACATTTCCCTTGCCTGTTTTCCAGTTTACTATTGATTCTTTATGTAAAACCTAACGATTGCCAAGTGTAGTGATTTAACAGGCGCATAATTCCTTTAGATCCGATTGTTGTGGCAAGAATTGTTGCGCTGTTACAAGATGGTCGGGGGCAACGTGAAACTCCAATAATTGTTGGTGCTAGTCTTTGTTGTGTGCAAAGGGTGTACCAGCGCTTTCTGGAGACTGGCCTGATCACTAGAAGACCAGGGTCTGGGCGAAAAAGAGTTACCACTCAACGAGATGATCGTTTTTTGGTGTTCACAAGTTTGCGGAATAGGACAGCTACTGCGGTTTCACTGCGAGGTCAGTTAGAAGAAGTGAGAAATGTCAACGTTGGTGAATGGATCATTAGAAGAAGAATTCATGTTGCTGGACTGTCATGCAGAAGAATGGCTACAGGTCCCTCGTTGCAACGCCAGCATCGGACTGCAAGATTGACATTTTACAGAGATCACGTTCGTTTGAATGATGATGACTGCAGCTGGGTATTGTTCTCATATGAGTCGCGTTTTTGCCTCACTGGGTCAGATGGACGTCGACGAGTGTGGAGAAGACCTAGGGAAAGATATGCTGAAGTTTGCATTCACGAGCGTCTTCCATTTGGGCGGGAATCACTGCACAAGCTCGTACAGAGTTGGTCTTCATAGAAAATGGCTCCCTGACCTCTCACAGGTACATTACGGAGGTGCTAGAAGACCATGTTATGCCTTTCATGGTGACTATGGGGGAACGTGGCATTTTTATGCAAGATAATGCGAGACCACATACAGCCAGAATTGTCAGGGAGTATCTGGATGAGGTAGAAATTAGGCGGTTTGACTGGCCAGCCCGCAGCCCAGATATGAATCCCATAGAACACGTCTGGGACGAGTTGGGACGACGGATCCGCAGATACACACCAGCACCAAGAACTGCCCAGGAGCTGAGAAGATTGCTGTTGCAGGAATGGGATAACATCGACCAGAATGTGATCCGCAACTTAATTCAAAGTATGCCGCGCCGACTTCAAGCAGTCATCAATGCAAGAGGAGGGAATACACGTTATTAGTGTCAAGTTTTTTCATTTTGTTCGTTTCATATTTTCCCTAACAACAAAATGTTGAATTTCGCCCAAAATGTTAATTTGTTGCTTTTTCAGAATAAATCATGAAATCCAAGAAAAAAATGCATTTCTGTTTAGTATAGAGTATCACATTCAGCTTACAAAAGAACATGCAATGATGTACAGTTTGCGAATACGATCTGAAAACGTAAAATTTCAAAGAACATGAAAATTTTAAGCTGACCTCAATTTTTTGCTCGCTCAATATTTTATTAAAGCAAGTTGGTTCAAATGGTAATACTTTAATGTGAGGAATCTACCATACTTGTATGTACAAATATTTAAGGACCACTCTGTATAAAGAAAGCTACTGGACAAAAATCTATTGTAGGTTCTTAAATTTATAACTCACTTCCCTGTGATATTGGAAACGAAATTAAATGGCCGTTGTACAAAATTAATTTAAAAAAAAATATATTGAGTATGCTACGTGCCTTTGCACATGAAATTATTGAAGATTAATATCGTATCTTTGAGTCAAAACAAAGGAAAAGAAATATGGCTTTTTAGATAGTAAAGTTTTATTTATTTATTTTTTAATATATATGTCAAAAAAATATGTATATTATGCCACAAACAAGTAAATTTGCGCTACTTCGTGGTATTTATTATTTATTGTATTTTCGTTTATTTGTATGGGTTATCACTTTTATTGTACTTTGTTTTAATACCAGGAAATCCCAAATGAATACTAAGTAAATAACAAGTAATATTAGATAATTCCAAGTAATGCCAGACCATGTATTGCTAGGTAATTCCAGAGTAAATTCTTTTTAATTCCGTTTACTTAATAATAATTTAAATAAAATCTTAGGGAAAAACATTGTGGATAAAATGGAATCTTTATTTTGAGACTATTTATAATAAATAATGTATTTGACCGTAACGTTTTTATTTTTCCCAGGTCGATTATTTTAAATACACATCTGGAATTTTTAAAATTTTTTTGTACAAGTTTTAATCCTGAGACAACCATGTCACTTATTTGCTTTATGGATGACCTAAATTCATAAATTATTAAATCTTGACTATTACTGAATGTGTAAATTTCATAACATTCTTAAATTTAAACAAAATTTTCCAAATCATCCCTGTTCCGGATAGCTGAAATCAAACTCACCCATTCAAGATACAGTACAAGCTAAATATATTTTCTGCAGACGTAATAAATATCACGTACGCCACGAATTCAAATCGTATTCCAGTATATACTCTATCTCTTTCATCGCAGCATTTCGCTGTCCCACTAAATAGAATTTAAAAATAATTTCCATCAAAATTCCCCTCGATGATGTAACGCTCGTCCTATTGGTGGGAAACCTAAAGGTGGGTATAAATATAACGCGCCAGGCCCAGGCGGTACCAATTTCGTCAGATTTGTACGGTGCTGTGTGCCTACCACGGGCCGCGCCAAATAGATCTACAACACCGTATAAATCTGACAAATCTGGGCTCGTTGTTAGATAAAAAGCTCCGGGGCACATATTCGGAAAACGCCGACACGTTAGATACTCGTATCAGTTCTGTATCTAGAATAACAGCCTCAAGTTATTAATGTTATGTACAATAAGATATTTATATTTGTTAAATTAACTCAAATTTAAAAAATTCAATTTATTTAGCAAAAGCAGATACTTTTGAAATTAATGTCGCATACATTTTTTTAAATTTAGAAATTAACTTTTATTTTTGTGGAAAAGAAAATTTAATGTAGTGGAGTATAGCCAAATATGGAATATGTTCCTAAAATGGAATACTAATAAATTATTTTAACGCCTCGTAAATCGCATCCAAACGCAGTTAAGGATATCACATTTTTTCAAAGTTATTTATTAATAGGGCACAAGGGGAGTATCAACTACCAACTTTTTATACAGAACATGTGTTTAAACAGAACATAATCTCTTCATTCCTATTTAACAAATTAAACTAGTTTATTTGAATCTGTTACCAAAAATTAAAATGACGATGTACTTATTATGGAATAGTGTGATATCCGCAATTTGAAATTCACAAGTGAATGAATGCTTCTATTGCAATGGAAAAACGTCAGGGGTAAAAAATGGGTACACTACAAGAAATGTTTACGTTGGTGCCATTTTGACAGATTATAGACAGAAAACAATATATTTTTGTAAACATTTTTGAAAAGCTTTAAAATACGTTCTCCTGATATATCCGATGGGATTCTCTTATGTTAACTGATTTGTTGTTTCATATTGTATAAAGTAATAAAATGTTTTGTATAAAGGTCCTATTTTATTTTTCCTTTAAACATATGTTCCATATTAGGGACATATTCTATATTAGGTAAAAAATACAATTTTAATAGAATATTTTTCTGTGACTCTTGTATAATAAATTTAATATTACGAATTAATAAATTATGGTTTTCAAAGATGTAAAGAATCTATACAAAAATACTAATTTAAACTACTTCTTTGATTTGGTTTCATTTTTATTACCTCCTAATCCCACATTATTTTTAACACTCTTCGCCAATGAATGAACATATGCTTTCCTTTTTTTGGTGTACCGTTTTCCTTTTACACAATATCCTTTATATTATGGGATGTTATTAGGTAATGTCCTTAAATTCATTTTGAATTTATTACCAATTTTATTAATTTAAAGTCAACCATTATGGCACGAACAATAAATTAAAAAATATTCTGAATGAGATTTGCATATACTTAGGCAATAGAAAAGGAAAACTAAAACTAAAATTGTCGTGTGATAAGTGATGATTAAAAGTCCAGTAAACAAACATTTCTTATTTTATAAATTGCCGACGTATTAGTTCTAACACGTCAAGATTTTACGAGATCAAACTCTTCGGAGTGTGTAACATGTCGGCGGTTTCCAAATATCCCTCCGGTTTCGCATCAATCCACTTTCAAACCTCACGCTAGTAATTATGTTCGTAAAACTAAGTGAATTGATTTAATGGTCGAAAAAGTTTTTTAGCGAGAGATATATGCCGACTCCGAGGTATGCTGTCGTGTCGAAGTTTGAAATTGGAGTAACTGTTCGAAGTTTAAAATTGGAGTGAGGCGAAACGGTGTGTACTTCGGAAGGTGCAAGGGGCAACTCTAGGGTTCTTGCATCTTGCTTGTAGTAGTCAAGCGCTGAGCGCACCCCACAATTTGTAGAATGGCGAGAGTTACATCATCGAGTGGAATTTTGTTAGACATTATTTTTGAATTTTATTGAGTGGAAAAGAGAGATGCTACGATGCAAGAGATAGAGTATATTATCCTGAAATGCGGTTTGAATTCGTGGACTTGATATTTTTCACGTCTGCAGAAAATATATTTATTTAGTTAAAAAGCTAGATAGACCAAAACTAGTCCACAAATATTTTCTATTTCGGAAAATCTCAAAAACTGGTTGAATTACGGAAAACAAACGTTTTGAATTTCAAGTTTTAAAAAATGACGCTAAATAAGTTTAAAATAACAGAAATTTATTATAAAATAGTTAAAAAGCTAAATAAACCAAAACTAGTCCAAAAATATATTCTATTTTAAAACGTCTCAAAAACTAGTTGAATTACGGAAAACAAACGTTTTAAATTTTAAGTTTCAAAAAATGACGCAAAATAGGTTAAAAATAACATAAATTTATTATAAAATAGTTGAAAAACCTAGATAGACCAAAACTAGTCCAAAAATATATTCTATTTTAAAAAATCTCAAAAACTGGTTGAATTACGGAAAACAAACGTTTTGAATTTCAAGTTATAAAAAATGACGCTAAATAGATTAAAAATAACAGAAATTTATTATAAAATATATAAAAAAACCAGCTAGACCAAAACTAGTCCAAAAATATATTTTCATTTTAAAAAACCTCAAAAACTGGCTGAATTACGGAAAACAAACGTTTTGAATTTCAAGTTTTAAATAATGAAGCTAAAAAGGTTTAAAATAAAAACAATTGATTATAAAATAGATGAAAAGGCTAGATAGACCAAAACTAGTCTAAAAATATATTCTATTTTAAAAAATCTCAAATTCTGGTTGAATTACGGAAAACAAACGTTTTAAATTTCAAGTTTTAAAAAATGCCTTAAAATAAGTTAAAAATAACAGAAATTTATTATTAAAGAGATGAAAAAAGCTAGATAGACAAAAACTAGTCCAAAAATATTTTCTATTTCAAAAAATCTCAAAAACTGTTTGAATTACGGAAAATAAACGTTTTGAATTTCAAGTATTAAAAAATGACGCTAAATAGGTTTAAAGTAACAGAAATTTATTATAAAATAGTTAAAAAGCTAAATAAACCAAAACTAGTCCAAAAATATATTCTATTTTAAAAAGTCTCAAAAACTAGTTGAATTACGGAAAACAAACGTTTTAAATTTTAAGTTTCAAAAAATGACGCAAAATAGGTTAAAAATAACATAAATTTATTATAAAATAGATGAAAAACCTAGATAGACCAAAACTAGTCCAAAAATGTATTCTATTTTAAAAAATCTCAAAAACTGGTTGAATTACGGAAAACAAACGTTTTGAATTTCAAGTTTTAAAAAATGACGCTAAATAGATTAAAAATAACAGAAATTTATTATAAAATATATAAAAAAACTACCTAGACCAAAACTAGTCCAAAAATATATAATAACAGCAATTTATTATAAAATAGATGAAAAGGCTAGATAGACCAAAACTAGTCTAAGAATATATTCTATTTTAAAAAATCTCAAATTCTGGTTGAATTACGGAAAACAAACGTTTTAAATTTCAAGTTTTAAAAAATGACAGAATAAGTTAAAAATAACAGAAATTTATTATTAAAGAGATGAAAAAGCTAGATAGACCAAAACTAGTCCAAAAATATTTTCTATTTTAAAAATTCTCAAAAACTGGTTGAATTACGGAAAATAAACGTTTTGAATTTCAAGTATTAAAAAATGACGCTAAGTAGGTTTAAAGTAACATAAATTTATTATAAAATAGTTAAAAAGCTAAATAAACCAAAACTAGTCCAAACATATATTCTATTTTAAAAAGTCTCAAAAACTAGTTGAATTACGGAAAACAAACGTTTTAAATTTTAAGTTTCAAAAAATGACGCAAAATAGGTTAAAAATAACATAAATTTATTATAAAATAGATGAAAAACCTAGATAGACCAAAACTAGTCCAAAAATGTATTCTATTTTAAAAAATCTCAAAAACTGGTTGAATTACGGAAAACAAACGTTTTGAATTTCAAGTTTTAAAAAATGACGCTAAATAGATTAAAAATAACAGAAATTTATTATAAAATATATAAAAAAACTACCTAGACCAAAACTAGTCCAAAAATATATAATAACAGCAATTTATTATAAAATAGATGAAAAGGCTAGATAGACCAAAACTAGTCTAAAAATATATTCTATTTTAAAAAATCTCAAATTCTGGTTGAATTACGGAAAACAAACGTTTTAAATTTCAAGTTTTAAAAAATGACAGAATAAGTTAAAAATAACAGAAATTTATTATTAAAGAGATGAAAAAGCTAGATAGACCAAAACTAGTCCAAAAATATTGTCTATTTTAAAAAATCTCAAAAACTGTTTGAATTACGGAAAATAAACGTTTTGAATTTCAAGTATTAAAAAATGACGCTAAATAGGTTTAAAGTAACAGAAATTTATTATAAAATAGTTAAAAAGCTAGATAGACCAAAACTATTTCAAAAATATATTCTATTTTAAAAATTCTCAAAAACTGATTGAATTACGGAAAACAAATGTTTTAAATTTCAAGTTTTATAAAATGACTTAAATTGGTTAAAAATAACAGAAATTTATTATTAAAAAGATGAAAAAGCTAGATAGACCAAAATTAGTCCAAAAATATTTTTTATTTCAAAAAATCTCAAAAACTGTTTGAATTACGGAAAACAAACGTTTTGAATTTCAAGTTTTAAAAAATGACGCTAAATAGGTTTAAAATTACATAAATTCAATATAAAACAAATAGAAATGCTAGATATACCGAAACTAGTCCACAAATATTTTTTATTTCGAAAAATCTCAAAAACTGGTTGAATTACGGAAATCAAACGTTTTGAATTTCAAGTTTTAAAAAATGACGCTAAATAGGTTAAAAATAACAGAAATTTATTATAAAATAGTTAAAAAGCTAAATAGACCAAAACTAGTCCAAAAATATATTCTATTTTAAAAAATTTTAAAACTTTTTGAATTACGGAAAACAAACGTTTTAAATTTCAAGTTTTAAAAAATTACTTAAAATAGGTTAAAAATAACAGAAATGTATTATTAAAGAGATGAAAAAGCTAGATGGACCAAAACTAGTCCAAAAATATTTTCTATTTCAAAAAATCTTAAAAACTGTTTGAATTACCTACGGAAAACAAACGTTTTGAATTTCAAGTTTTAAATAATGACGCTAAATAGGTTTAAAATAACAGAAATTTATTATAAAAAAGATGAAAAAGCTAGATAGACCAAAACTAGTCCAAAAAAAGTTTTTTATTTCGAAAATCTCAAAAACTAGTTAAATTACGGAAAACAAACATTTTAAATTTCAAGTTTTAAAAAATGACGCTAAATAAGTTTAAAATAGCATAAATTCCGTCATAATGTCACGTAATTTCAAGAAACGCCGCATAAAACACATGTATCGTCTTTCATATTCGAATATGTCACATTAACGATTAATCCTCCTTTTATAATTTGATTTGAAGACAAAAATTATTCAAAACATTATTTTATATCTTCAGCGAATGAAAATTCAAATTTTGAACTCTTCCTCAAATACAGACTTACAGATATTCAGCGCGAAAATGATTCAAACAGATTTAGGGGACCCCAAAACGTAAAGATGCTATACTTTTACTTTTAAATAACTTTAAAAAAAAATATAAAAAATCTAAATCCGAGCCTGGACTAAATCGGAACCGCCATTAAAAGTTGAGATGTTTATGTTTTTTATCCTTTTTTCTAACTTTTAATGTATGAATCATGTTTACTGTGTACTGGATATTGTAACTCAGTCGTGTGTCGTCTGATTTCAATAGTTTGTTTATCCGAATGTGATCAACATTTAATTTTATCGACGAACGTTCTACACATTACGTAAATTAGACAGAACCGTATGGGAACATTTTGGAATTATTATAAATAAGTCTTATTTCTGATTTTTTTAGAAAAAGTTATTACATTTAAAAAATGTATTAATTTTGAATTCACCCTGTATATGTCTAAACCTCTTCCTAAAAATCAATTATTATAATAGTTTTTTTTTATTTTATATATAATGGGAATATTATAGTATATATAATTTACTATTATTATACAAATTATGTATATCTATAACACCCATTTAAAAATAAACAAACCTACACTTTATTAATTCCATTTTGACTCATTGCTTCTATTTCGATATGACTTTGTTACTTGAACCCGTGACTGGCGTACTCGAATTATTTATTAACGGGATATTAATTAATAACGTGTCATTAGTATCATCATCGTTACGTACAAGTTGGCTGGTTTTCTACTTCTAACGGTGTCGGCCTATAAACTGAGATTACTTACGTTCGAGTTAGATATAGTTATGCTTTTATTAAACGTCGAAACAACTTAATTCTCTTTATTGTTGTTCGCGCGATATTAAAGGTAATTTGACAAGAATTTGTAAATAACTGAAAATGGTGATGAAGTTGAGAGTCTGGAACCAATCAACATCATCAGGAGATGATGATAAAGCATTGGACAAGAGCTGTATGTTCCTTAATTCTAACTTATAACTATTTTCTGGTTAATCTAATATAGTTTAGCATATCTAAAGACACCAATATTAGAAATACCGATAAATTTATAATTACGTGTATAAATAGGAATAATAATAATAATAATAAATAACTTTATTTAATCTTTCATACAATAATTCAAAATAAACCAACAATTCAATATAAACATGAACTTCATAATTAATTCATATTCAAAATAAACATAAAACTTAACATAACATAATTGTCCCTCATACATATAATAAAAAAAAGAGACAAAACAAAAGAATAAAAAAACAGTGATTTAGGTATTTAACATTACAGATTGGTTAAAAGTATAACAAGTAAAAGAAGTAACAGAAAAGAGAAAAAAAATAATTTTTAATATAAATAAGTTCTTTCTTAAATTGACTAGGATTCTGAACATTTTCAAAAATTTGAGGCAAATGATAGAAATCGACTTCTTTATGAAATAAGCTTTTTATAGAACTACTTTTATTAGTTGTTTGTATATAAAATTTGATAGTTTGCTGCTCTTATATTTCGTTGATGTATTTCTGTGACCGGGATTAGTTGATAGTTAAGATATTCAGTCAACAAATTGTTTATTATTTTAAATATAAAAACGAGGGGCAAACCACCTAAGAAAAATTGTACACCATAATTTCTCTTTCTTAAATAATTCCACCAGAATTCCACGTACTTCTAAATACTTCCACTGGAATTCCACGTTCTTCCACTGGAATTCCACATACTTCCACTAAATTTAGTTCCATGGAATTCAACTATCATGCTCAGTAAAACTCCAAGTACCCGCTATTTACCACTTTAAAAAATGAAATAAAAGTAGGCATGTTTTACTTATAAGGTTATAAATTTTAGGAATTTTGTGTACCTATCAAGTACATCTCAATATTGGTATTTCATAAGAAGAAATAGTTTAGTGTTTGAAATCTTTTGATGTAAATATGTCCTGGTTACCAATAAGTAATATAGTCTATACCTACTCAATATATGTTATTAGTGATAATTCGGAGATTTTCATTTTTTTGGGGCTTACCATGATATTTAAAAAAAAAAAATCTTTATTCCAGTAAGACCATTGCTACACGGTATTGGAAAAGTCAGTTTTAGGGAGAAAGTAAAAGTTGAAAAGTCTTTTGGTAGGTAGAGAGGGGGTAAACGTCAAACCACGTCGGGCGGCTCCGAGAATTTCACAGTAATGTTAACCTGCCAGTGTCGTTTCATAGAATAAGTAATTTTAAATTGTTATCGGCGGAACCGGACAATTGCATGTATTTATGGATTATAAATAATTATTAAACATGTATTATAATATTCAAATTATAATTTTACAAAATTTCAGCAGCTATTCACAATTTATTAAACTATTTACTCGAAATTGTTATTAACATCTATAAAATAATTTTGTACGCCAATGTATCGCGTCCACTTCGGTAAGATCCGGTGCCAACCTGTCAATTTATGTGTATAAAGTGGGAGAACTGGCAAAAGCATTTCCAACTTTTACTTCTGTTCTACAAAGTGTTTTACAAAGAATGTATATAATTTAGGCAAGTAAACATAAAATAAATATATATAAAATAAACAGAGCATATATCACGTAACAAATAAAAATAAATAATATTACACAGACCGAGTGGAGCCATACTTATTTAGTTAAAATTGTAGTACTCATCTACATTATAAAAAGTTTTTTCTTAAAAGAATTAAAAATTTGTTAATCTTTTATTGACTGGGGCAATTTATTATATAATTGTATGCCAGCATATGACGGACATTTTTGATAGAACGCTGTTCTATGATTCGGAATTCGTAACAAATTACCATGCCTGGTTTGGTAGTTATGATTATCTAAATTTTTACTAAATTCATTAATTTTTTTCCTAATATATATTATGCATTTATAAATGTAAATAGAAGGCAGTGTTAAAATATTAAGTTGTTGGAAATATGATATTCTTCTATTAAGACCAAGAATTAATCTCAAAACTCTTTTTTGTAAAATGAAAAGCCTATTAGAGAATGATGAATTTCCCCACACAATTATATTATATGACAAATGAGAGTATATCATTGCGTAATATATATTTATAAGTTGTTGTTTGCCTAAAATATTTTTTAGTTGAAATAAAACATAACACCCACTATTAACCTTTTTACTAATATAATCAATGCACGATTGAAATGATAAGGTGCTGTCAAGAAAAGTTCCCAGAAATTTTGTAGACTCGGACATTGTCATATTCAGATTATCTGTTTTCACTATTATTACGTTCTCAATGTTATTATTAATGTTAAATTTCATCAGTACCGTTTTCTTAGAATTTAATATTAGGTGATTTTGTAGACACCACTCATTGAATTTGTTATAGAGGAAATTCAATTTGTTTGAAAGTTCCTCTAGAGAATTCGCACAAGAAGCCACTGACACATCATCTGCATATAGAACAATGCAATCTGCGTTTAAGTATGTTGGTAAATCATTTATAAATATAGGAAATATCAATGGTCCCAATACGGATCCCTGAGGAACCCCCATATCTACATTACCTTCATTTGAACAAGTTTCATTCACTTTGACAATAATTTTTCTGTCTTAAATATGACATTAGCCAACTTAACACATTTCCTCGAAAACCTAAAGATTGAAGTTTAGTTTCCACAAAATCCAAATTTAAGCAATCAAAAGCTTGTGTAAGATCAAAGAAAAGTGCTTCAATAACTTTTTTGCTATCAAGGCGTTTGTATAAAAATTCAACAAAATCATATATAGCGCTCTCCGTTGATCTACCAGGGTAAAAACCATTTTGGCATTTAGTTATGGTCTTATACTTTTCTAAGTAAGAAATCATCCTATTATACATAGCCTTTTCGACTATTTTACTTATGACATTTGATACTGTTATTTGTCTATAATTGTTTAAACTTAGCGGATCATCTTTTTTGTATAAAGGAGTTATTAATCCTACTTTCAAATCTTCAGGGTATTCACCATCCTGAACGGAAACATTTATTATATTAGCTAAAGGTTCAGCTACATAATAAGCAATATTTTTAATAATTTTAGTGGGTATGCAATCTACTCCAACAGAATTAGTATTTTTTAAATTTCCAATTATCTCTAAAACGTCTTGTTTATTTACTGGGTCAAAGAAAAACGAATTACTGTTACTCAGAACACATTTTGTACAATCTGTACTAGCGCTTCCAAAATACTTTTCATTCAATAATTTTACTGCATTACTATAGTGTTTAACAAAACTATTTGCTACCTCAAAATTATTTTCAATTATCTGTTCATTGATTTTTAATTTAATTTGTTGATTTGTCTTTATTCTGCCGCTTTTTTCTTTAACTAGTTTCCATACGTATTTTTGCATTTCAATAGGGTTCGTCTTATTGTCAATTGAATTTTGATAATAAAATATTTTATCACGTTTTAGTTTTTGTTTATAGTTTTTAAATTGAGTTTTGTATTCTAATTCTAAATGTTTATCATAAAAATTCTGTTTTAACCAATGCAGGTTTTTTAATCTATTACCCATTTCAATTGATTTAAACAAACTATTTTCTTAACCATTGGACCAAATTTATCGATTGCAAAATTAATAGCACCATAGAAATCATTTAACATGTCATTAATATTTGCGTAGTTGCTTAGTTCATTAAAATTACGATTATGTCGAAAATAGTTTTGTAGATTACCAATAGCATTTTCACCCAGATTTCTAAAAGATATTTGTCTTTTTACAGGAGTAATTAATTCTGATTTTATATTTAAAATTAAACCAAAATGATCTCCTAGATTCAGATCATGAACAGTTTCGTTATAAGTATCTATAGGCATATTTGTAAATACGTAATCAAGTTTTGATATTGAAACAGTCCCATTACTCTTTTTATGTACCCTCGTGGGATCTGTATTTTGAATTGTCAAATTATAACATTGTATAAGGTCTAATAAAATATTTTTGTTGTTAGATTGAGTTAAGTAGTCAATATTTAGAGCTCCACAAAGAATAACATTTTTATGCTTCTTTACACAATAATCTAATATTTCAGTAACTTGATTAAAAAATATATCTACATTGGCTCCAGACGGTCTATACATTACAATAATACAGTATTTTACATTTTTAACACAAATTTCTATACCACAACTCTCTGAATGCATTTCTACAGATAAATTTTTTACAATATCTATAGTCTTACAATAAATATCATTTCGGACCAAAATCATTACTCCGCCGTGTATACGGTTAGGTCGTACATAGTACTCAGCTATTTTAAAATCTTTAAAGAAAATACATGTATAATTGGACTCTAAACACCAAGTTTCTGAAACACACAGAATGTGCGGTTTGTATTCTTGAATTAATAACTCAAACTGTTCAATTTTATTTGTAATACATTGAGTGTTAACACATATAATTTTAAGAAAATATTGATTCTGGTACGAATTAAAATTAAAATTCTCGGTCTTGGTATCCAGTGTTTCGAAATTGAAATTTCTTTACGAGGACACCTTTGGGCCAATAACTAGGGGTATATAGATTATTTTCTAATTCGACATCAGCTTCTACTCTGTAAGAAGAATTACGCCCTTGTGAATTTAACTTCGTTACATTAAATTCATGTCCGGGTGTATTAAATGTTGACAGAGTTTAATAATCTATATAGGGGGTGCAGATTAAAAAAAATCGGTAAGTAATCAAATTATGAAAAAATAAAACACAAACTAACTACTTATATTAAAGAAAACAAAAACAACAAAAAAACCCTAAAAAGCACTGAATAGGAAAAATCTTATTTAACATATTTAAATATAGTAAAGCATATTATCTCTTTCCTAACAAAGTAATAGATAAAATGGATTATCATGTGCCATTCAATGTTGAGGTTATGTTTCAGATTTGACATTTTAATAAAGAAATTCTTGTACTAAATATACATTTTCAACAAAATATCGGTAGGAAACTTACCTTTTTAAAATCAGACGGTCATTAAAAATATTAAAGACAATTAGTACATCGGATGTCCAAGATAAAAGATAATTAAAATTCAATAATTCAACTTGCTCGTTGACAGCTATCAATCGAAATGAATTCCCAACATTAGACATAAGGCATAAACGACAAATATGACATTTGTGTAGAGATGTTGGTGTCAAAATAACGAAAACGGTTATAACCGTTACAATTAATAGTTTTAAACTCGGGTTTAAAAGCTTTTGACTCTGATTTTGACTCTTCTTTTAATTCAGTAAATTCGTTTTGGGAAAAAGTTGTAACTTGAAAAGAAGTCGATGTTTGAGAGCCATTTTTATTTTCTACAAACAAAACATTAGTTTTTGTGGCCATTCAAGAAAGTAAATTTTTCCGGGGCTGTATGAATAATTCCAAAATATTCTTTATGCTGAACCAGCTCAATTAAATTTGGTAAAACTTTCCATGAAAATTTTTCTACATTTTCAACGTCTTCGTCAGTCATTTCCGCAATTAAGCGCAGTGAAGTATAACCATTTTTTGCTAGCATATTTTTCAACTTTTTTGGTATTTTTACTTTCAAAGCCGTTTCAGCTTCAGAAAACTCGTTAGCATTTTGCTCTGATATATCCATGTTGGCTCTGCATAATAAAAAAAAAAACATAAATTTAGCCTACTTGTTATGGAATATACAACTCATTTTACGACTGTCAACCAATCTTCTCTTTCCCATAATTTTTATTACTTAGGGGGAGGGATTTTATCCCCAAAATCACCCCTTGATACTCTTCTGTAATACAATCTAAGATCTACATATTATAAACTCTACACTCTACGGACTTCCACTGGAATTCCACGGACTTCTTCTGGAATTCCACGGACTTCCACATACTTCCACTGGAATTCCATAAATGTGTATACCATAATTCCAAGGTGATTTGCCCTTCGTATAAAAACCATTGTTTGTATATATAACAGTTTTTGAACACTTAGCCAATTTAAGACGTCTAACATAAACTGAATACTGGTATATTTGTTACAACCTAGTATCACTCGCATTGCTTTGTTTTGTAGGACATGTAGTCTAACAAAATTGGAACATCCTGTATATATTAAATAACAGCAATAATAAAAGTGGGGTAGAATAAGTGTATTATATACAGTCGATTTAGTTAAAATTGATAGTTATGGTGACACTCTTCGTAAGAATCCTTTTTTTTTTCTACCTTTTTACATATATTCAATGTATTTATTAAATTTTAGTTCTCTATCCAACATAACTCCTAAATACTTTATTTCTTAAACCATTTCTAGTGTTTCGTTATTTATTTTAATGTCTAAATTTAAATTCAAAAATTTATTGTATAGAAAGTTGTTACCAATGAACATAAATTTTGATTTCATCTCATTAACTTTTAATTTATTTTGTTTGAATTTAGATGTTAATAACCCCAATTCATGGTTGACGGTCTCAGTAACTTCAGCAAAATCATCCCCATAATAATAAATAAACGTGTCATCTGCAAAATGTTGCATTTTACATTTTTTAAAACCCTATCCCAAGTCATTTATATAAAGTATGAATAGTAAGGTTTCAATTACGCTTCCCTGCGGCACCCCAAAAGTATTTAATTCTGGATTTGATTTTTCATTATTAATTTTAGTTACTTGATATCTATTTAATAAGTAATTATACAACCAATCATAGACAGTTTCCCTAAATCCATATTTTTTTAATTTTTGAAGTAAAATGTTACGGTCAATCGTTTCAAATGCACGTTTAAGATCAATAAAAACTGCGCAGATACCAACTCCTGGTTTATCAAGAATATTTTTCATATCTGAAACAACTAATTGTAAAGCCGACTCACAAAAATGTGCTTTACTAAAGCCCGATTGATAACTGCATAGTATTTTATTTGAAGTTATAAAATCCATGATTTGATTGTACTTCTAAAAGTTTTTCACAAAATGGAAGCATATTTATGGGTAGCAACTGATCTGCCTTGTTTGTATTAGCTATTTTTGGGATTGGAATTATTGTTGATGTTTTAAGTCTCTGTGAAACAATACCCTTATCTAAACTGGTATTTATTAAATTAAGTAATGGTTAACCAAGTACATGAAATAGATTCTTAATGATATCAAAACCTATCTCATTTGTACTAGACTTCTTTTTTTGAGTTTTAATTACTTCATCATTGATGGTTGAAGGGAACTGGTTCCAAGCAAGCTTCAAAGTCATCATCACTTATATCAATTAACACAATATTGTAAATGCTACCCACGTAATATTGATTTAAAACATCAGCAAAATTCTCATTATATTCTGTCCCTTCACACACCTAACTATTAAAATGTGTGGTGTGGGACTAATCAATAATCAGATTATTGGGCCGATTTTTTTGGATGGTAATTTAAATCAGTTCCGATACCTACATTTATTGAAGGAAGTACTCGATGAGATGCCCTTACAAACAAGACAAAATCTTCAATACTTTATGCAAGACGGTTGTGGTGCACACAATGCTAGGAGGGTTGCAGAGTATCTCGATCGATATTGTAGAGGTAATTGGATTGGTAGCAAGTAACCAATAAGATGGCCTCCTCGATCTCCGTGTCTTAACCCCATGGATTATTTTGTATGGGGCTTCGTAAAGAACCAAATCTACGACAAAAATATGCCAAATAATCTACAAGAACTTCGTCAACGAATAGTAGATGCATTTGAAAAAATTACACCAGAAATAGTTGATAAAACTACATCCCAAATGTCTAGGAGAATTGCACTCTGTATCGAACAGAATGGACTACATTTTGAGCAACTATTGTGACTGTTTTTGTTTTTGAATTTTGTTTTTGTTATTAGCTTTATTATTTGTAGAATGTGTACAACCATAATTCGTTCTTCATTAGTATTGTTTACTGGTTGTACTTAATCATGTTTGATAAAAAAATTTAACTCATTTTGTAATTAAATAATTCTTGTATTATGTTTCAAATAATATTTAAAATTTCACATTTTAAGCATTTTTTGTTTTTTAATTATAATTTAATTAGCTATCTTGTTTAAATCAAGTAAGAAACGGTATCATCAGAAGCTACATAGCTGATGATATTTTCATGAACGAAACGTAGTAAAATGGTAAAGTGTAACATACGGTTGTATTTAGCTATACAAAAGCTATAAAAAATTACAATTAAAAATCCAGGTCCGTATTTAAAAAAATAAGTTAAAAACGAAAATGAGGTTTTTCGGATTTTATCGAATATCTCCGGAACCAGTCAGAAAATCTGGAACTTCTATGGACCATTGTATTATCCGTCAAAATACGAAACTTTTTCCCCATTTAACCGACAATGTATATCTTACTGTTTACGAGATCTCTGTATACCTACACAAATTAAATCCGGTCCACCCTGTATACTCTAGGAAATTCAGTAATTAGTTGTTTAATCCCAATCAATATATTTTTTGAGTTTTCTTTTTTCTTGACAATTTTTATCAAAATGAATGTTGAAATCTCCTGTTATAATCACACTACAACTGCTATGTGTTTCTACATATTCATCCATCCATTCTAAAAAGGATTTAAAGAATTGGATAATGTTTGCGTTGGGGGACCTATAAACACCTGCTACACCGTATCTAGTACCATTCACTCTAACTTTTATAGATAACAATCAAAGATTCATATCATTGATTCAAGTTTTTATCGGTGGCGGCTTGTCACCATAATTTTGGGGGTTCACAGTGACAGAATAGAGCTATCACTACAGATGTATGAAAAAACTTTAAGTGTTTCAGAAAGTTTATAATATACCTTTCTAAAGCACTGACAGTTTTTCACCTAAATCTGCACCTAGATCAATATTCTGCTACTGTGAATCCCCAAAATGTTGTTTGACACTTTTAAAAATGTTTTGGTAAATATTAGAACTCCCCCAGTTTGTCGACTTTCTAGAACTAACCAAAAGTTGCACTCTAAAAGGCTTTAATATTGAATTTTATTAAAACAATTTTCAATTGCTTTCAAAATCATCCATCCATTCAGCGTCCAACTATAGATTTTTCTTTATTTTGAAAGTGGTGTCATTTAATATCCACTGACTAAAAAATATGAACACGGTAATATTGATATGCAAATAATGTAACTGCATAATAATATAATAAAGTTTTTCAAAAAATGTGTCATGGAATTTTTTTGTTAACCGGTAAACAAGTCGTGATGTGACGACTATGTAACACCTGCTAAAAGTCGCACAATAGACAATCGTATTTATGCTACAAGTAGTACATCAACATTAAATTATTCTTCCATAAATCATCGAATCTCATACGGAACTTGCAACCAGTGTAATAAAAAAAGCACCCACGAGTAAATGTAAGGTCAGTGTAGGCGCTGCGTGGCGCTTATTGGGGGTCAATGTATTATAGTAGATGAAAAAACTGCATTAAAGTATAATAAACCTCGTTTAAAATTGTAAAGAATCATAATCCCAAAAAGCATTCGTTCTAACTTCTACAGTGTCAAAATTTTATAGATCATCCGTAGAATGTTAGATTCATTAACTATGTTACGTACAGCATTATATTTTTTTGTGAGCTAGTAAATTTTAATGTGTGACTAAAATTATCCCTATATTTTTTTGATTTATCCGAAATTCAAAAAGTTTTGTTGTGCTAAATTATACTCGTGAGAATAATTATTGTACCTCAATTTTTGTTTTTTAAATTGACTGTTTATTAAGTTAACATTTTGAGTGATTATTTGATCCAGTTTTTCCGAGATTCAAAAGTAATTAATATGCTTAATGCTTAATATAAAAATTGACAATACTTTACATAAACGATTTTTTAACTAGATAACCCAGATTTTTCATAGAATCAAAATAAAATTATTGAACTGAATTGTGCCTTAATTTTTGTTTTTTAAATTGATCACTTATTAAGCTAAGTTAACTCGGATTAGTGTAATGTAATGTGGAAATGGAAAATCATATTTTTTTGGACCCAAAAAATTGCTTTTGTTTTTCAAAATCCACCAATTTATGAACCAAATTATTTTGCTGATTAGTGCTCAATGGGAGATTTCTTTTTAAGAAGTTAATATTCTAGGTGCATGAAACCCTATGACGTCAAAAAAAAACGACTGATAACGGTTTAGAATTGACAAGGAGCTCTGTGTATCCGCTCTCTAGCAAGTGCTTGAGGGGAAAAGGGAGAACTGGTGGGAGTTGCTACAGATCAACAAGCATTGATAAAATAGTAGTGATAGGAAGAATCGAATACTTTTAAGAATCAAGAACTCGGTTCTCGAATACTGACAACTCGACCGAGAACCGAATACTTTATTTTATTATTTATCGTTCGAGTCTCGGTTCTCGTTTCGGAAGAGGAACTGGGGGATAGTTGAAAACAGTTTTACTTTTTCTTGAAAATCCATGGAAATATAACCAAGAAGGTAGAACCAAAGTAAATACATAATTGTACTAACATGTATTTACGTGATTTGATAAAGATACTGTCATTTATAAACCATTGAGCAACCTTAGTTATTTTTTTTGCAAAAGTATCAAGTATCCCCACTAGGTGGGATACATGATCAGGACTCAGGGAGACTTGCACAAAAAATAAATAGAACAGAAATTAAATGTTTATTCTAATAAATGCATACAATTATTCTTAACCCCTTTCAAAAATATCAAGTGGCTTTGGAAATGTATCACATTCTTGCTCCTTTTAAAATAATGTTAGTATCAGGTGCTAATCCAATGATGTCTTCAAATGGAACGTCACTGATGTCGGAATCTGCAAGTGAAAAGATTTTTTTACTTTTGTCGGCACATCTCAAAGCAATAACCCTGCAATCACCATCACTATCATCTACATTATCAACCACACACATATATTTGTATGTCCCCTTCTTGAGATTACCGGTATTTACAGGAAGCAGTTCCTCAAGCTCATCTTCAAAATCAATTAAAGAATCGTCTGACTCACTCATCGAGAGTTCCCCGTCTCTTGAAGAACTTGAAGACGATACAATTTTCCTATTTACTTTTTTAATTTTACTTAGTTTTGCTACAGCCCTTTTGTTTGCATTGTCAGTTCTTTTTTGTTTCTTTTCCTCCCTTTTTTTTTAAATTATTTTCTATTTCCTCTTTTACTGGTGTATCCGTTAATATTGCGGACTTTCTTTCTGTTAATTTTCCTGGGTGCTGCTTTAGGGAATGGCTTAACTTTAATAGGACTAATAAGAAAATTGGAGGATTTTGAACGTAAACATAATCCACTCGGTCCTGGGGGTGTTTGGTTTACTTTATCCTGAAATTGAGTAGATTCTGGATTATTTTTTTCTGGATTCTTATTAACAATCTCTGTACTTTCGTTTTCAGCAGAAACTTGATCCGGTCGAGGACGGTCAGTAATGTGTGCTGTCAAGAAGTCCTCATCCTTGAATATTGATGGATTGTAAGAGTGTATTCCAGTTTTCTTGAAACTGCTTTTGATATTTAAAGTAGAGAAAGCCCAATGGATAAGTTTTCCCAATAATTTGGGAGACGTCATATATTGTTATGACTCTACCCGGATTTTGGACATCCACTCATTTGCATTTCGGTCACATACATTTTTAAATGGCCCGAAAACACCCATATCAAGAGGTTGTAATTTCTGGCTACAATGGCGTGGCAACGTCAGTAGAATAATCCCATTATTTTTACAAAAGTCTAAAGATTTAGTAGAAATGTGACTATCATGGTTATCAATGATAAGAAGGACTTTTCTATCTTTCGAAACATTGGCGTAACAAAATGTTGAAGATACATATAAAATGTATCAGTAGACATCCACCCAGACACATTAGCGGCTCCAGCGGATCCTTCAGGTGCATCAGTCAGCATAAATGCCTTAAAATTGACTAGGAAATACCACAAATGACGCAATACTATTGCCAGATGCATTAATTGTACAGCACACGGTAATTAGTGGCTTTCTTTCGGCTGATGTCATTTGGCTAACTTACCTTTGGCCTTTCAGAGCCACAATTTTCTTGGGCTTTTGTACCATGGTACAGCCTGTTTTATCCACATTCCATATATTATCTTCATTTAATTTTTTTCTATCCAAAATTACTTTTAAATTGTTAAAAAAATTACCAACATTGCTTTTGTTGAAGCTAGTGGCTCTATTAAGACTAGTAGCTTCTGGAGTTTTTAGAGAAAGAGTATTGTTGCGGTGCCTAAACCACTGAATCCAATCTATGCCAGCAATTTTATTGTCATCCCGTTGTTTTGGCTTTGGAATATAATTTCGAACTGCTATTTCGTATGCCAATTCCCTGATTTTTCTCAATGTGAGGCCATGGTTGATTTTTGCACATGATTTCAAATAATCTGCAAATTCCTCTTCTCTCTTTTGTGAAAATAACCGTTTTTTATAATCTGATGTCATTTTTAAATCTGGATTCGTCTCATACTTCTTCATGTACCTTTTAAGAGTCATTTTGTCGATGCCATATTTTCTAGCCACTGCTTTTATTGGACTTTTTATAGTCTCATTTATCTTTATTCTAGGTGATGAACCTTCCTTTCTTTTATAAAACCTTGACATCTGCGAAAAACAAACTCAAAAGTTGGGAATTTGCGTTTTCCCCAAAAAAAAAATGAAATAGGATATTTGATCATCTGATCAAGTATTTCTCTTTTAGGAGTGATCAAGTATCCCTTTAAGGACACACAGCAAATGAAAATGAAATTTAACTTACCTTAAATATAAACAGCAACAGCAATATAACATTAAGTTTATTAAAAAATAAAAAGAGTAAAAAAGATTTAAAATAAAATTTTGCATAAAATGAAATGAAAATTTTAAAAATCGGCCAATGGACAAAAAGTTCTGTATAGTTATAAGGGTGGGTAACCTCAGTACCACCCCTTAAAATATTTCAATTAATTCTTACTCATCCCCAAATTAAGACTCATGAAGCGCTTAAATAATTTACCAAATATAGATTTTTTAAGTTAAACGGTTGCAGAGATATTAAATCTTTTCGAAATTTATGACCCCACTTTAGGCTTCCGTAACTCCTTATGGGTACAACTTGGCATATAGGTAAATTGCATTAAATCATCATATATTGATATATTGGGGTGCCCAACACAGACCTGTCCTGTGTCGGTACTTATGCGGAACACCCTGTATAATATTTAACATAATTACCTGGTTAAAAATTTAATACTAGTCATTTTTTATTTGGTAAGTTTTCGCTCAATAAATATTAAATTAAATTTAGTTGTAGAAAAAAAAAATACCACAGGTGCTAGAAAGCCTTTTTCTTTTGGAAATGTGGACAAAGTATGGTTTCTGCCATATTATTTGAATCTAGGATAAATTGGTTTTCGGTTATTTTTGAAAAAATATTTCACCAATTTACATTACTTTTTACATAAAAAAAGAATTTTTGATAATTTTTTGATTATAACCCACACATTTGATGGGATATAAATAAGACACTCGTTAAATTTATTTACCCGGATAATGAAGGTTAAATGAAAATAAAAGGAAAGTATGACGTTGGCCACGATCCATATTTGTTGGCGTTTCATCAACTACCGCGTTTTCTTCGGTCATAATCAGCACAACGTTTATCAACATACGGAGAAAGTAGACATTAGTACATTTCTAATGGTTGTTGAATATTTATGATTCTAATTTATTTAAAAACCGTGTAAATGGCCGTTTTCAATCACTACGTTACTATTAGAAAGAAAAATAAAAAATACGTACTATAACGTGATGATTTATTCGTTTATAATTAAGAAATATTATATTTACTATTTCCTAGTTTTGGACTAAGCCACAGTTGGACACAACATACAGGGTGATAATTTAAAAAGTTTCAATTTCTATATCTCATGAACTGAAGATGTGATAGGAAAATGTCTCGGAAAATGCTTAGAAGCAAACCGGACCTCTCGCGAAAGCAAAAATGTTTTTTTTTTTTTTGATTTATGGCCTAGGTGTATATACCTAATATGCCAGTCTCAAATTTGTGTTTTTAAATTCTCAATCATGTGTGTTCTGTGTAGGCTTTGTTACTGTTTCCCAGCGCCACTTCAGGAACAGCACTGTTAATTAGAACCCAACAGTGAATGGTCGAGTGAGGAATCCTACCAAGGCATCAGAATTAATTTTATGTTTTTAACGATTTTCTAACATAAAAATATATTTATATATTTTTTGAGAATATAGAGAACTTTAAATTTGTTTAACGATAAGGCAGCACTCTACAGAGATGTTTAGGGAAAAAAAATGGTAAACCCTCCCATTTTAAAACTCAATATATTTATTAAAATAAGCAGCATAGATTTAATACAGAATGGCGAGTAAATGTTTTTTTTTTTTTGATTTCTTATGAATATTTTCAAAATAAACACTTTTTCAAGGTTTACAAAAAATTCAAGGGGTCTCGAAAGGTTTTTATTATTGGTATTTCCTAAAAATTTCACAAAAATCAGACTAAAAACTAGAATGAAGATATATAATGCTTGGCATTCTATATTATACTCTTCACATATTTTTTTCCTGAAAATTTCAATGTGATATCGTTTCTAGTTTCTGAGTCAATAGGCTTTGTCTCCTTATAGAGCTTGATTTTTGCTAAAAAATTTCAAGTTCATATCATTTTTCCTTTTTGATTTTATAGGCTTTTTTTAATATTTCAACCCCCTTTGTCCCTCATTTTTATTCAGATTTTTTTTAAGAATCAATAGGATTCATTCCCTTACAGAGCTTGATTTTTACTAAAAATTTCATGTTGATATCGCTTTTAGTTTTTGATTTCTATTTTTTTTAACCCCCCTTCTGTATCTATAACGTGTGCATCCTTCTAAGATGATAGGCACCTCCTAGCTCGTGAACCAGCCTACATATTTAATGGAGTTGTCAACGTCGCCAAGAGGTGCTTCTCTTATATCGGCCGGTGTTAGCCGATACTCGCCGAACACAAATCTTCTAATAAATGAGAGCGTCGAGCAATCTTCTTTTTCGCACCCTTTGCAGAGTGCGGATTCTGACAGCCCTTTAATATAGAATGCTTCCGTGCTTGGTAGTGACCAGTCAGAATGCCTATGTCAGTGTTGTCTTGATAACTTAAGAGCTCCCTGGCAACTATGCAGTTTCTTGTTTCATCCTATCTTTCCTTGAATTTCACAAGGGAATATTCTTTAATTAGGTCTGTAACTACCGATTTTGTTAGGCTAATAGAAGGGCCAGGCCCAAAAAGTATTTGGTTGGCTGCTTTCTTGGCTAGTGAATCAGCAAGACGGTTACCTTTCGATGTGACGTGACCTTCAATCCATCTTATGGTGACCACATTGTTGATGGATACTTCAGCCAAAGTTTCGTGACATTCTAGTACTAACCCTGAATAAATTTGTGATCTGTTCAAGGTGAGTAGTGCTTGTCTTCTATCTGTAAAGATAGCGTGTTCCTTCTAGTGATATTGTTTCTGGTTATTTCTTTTGCTTCTATGAGAATCCTCGTTAGCTCTGTTTGAACTACACTGGCACTATGGCTCACAGCCCATTTTATATTTAGGTTTAAGAAACTGGAATATATTCCACATCCTGAGCATTGTTTTGTTTTAGAACCATCGGTGTAGATATGAATCGTACCTGCCACTTCCGGCTCTTCTATTTGTTCTGTTATAACTTTATATGGCTTATGGAAGATATATCTCGATGACATGGAGTCCATGATCACTTGAAGCAGATCCTACATCAGGGCTGCTATTTTCTAACTCATACGAATGACTTTCGCATAAGGAATTTTGGCGTTTTCGTATGAAATGAAGTAAACTGTATTTTGAAGGGATCGAAAAATAACCGTATACGATTTTTTTCTGCGGAAATACATCGCATGGTCAAAGGCATACGAATTAATGCATCCGTATACTAAATTAAACTGATTCGTAATGAAAACGCAAAGTCATCATGTCATTATGGTACAAATAAATGACAAAAAAGCGGTTTTTGAATTAAAAGCAAAATATTTAACAATATGATTAATTAAGATGGTTTAGCAGCATTGGAAGAAGCTGCTCTATTATCTAATATATATTAGAATAAGAATTAGACAATTATTTTGAGGCAAGAAGTGATATTATTTTTATTAGGTAGTATCGGTTAATTAACCCAAAACCTAATAAGCTTATACAGTATAATATTTTAATTGCAGATTGTGTAACGGAAAATAATACTTTTTTACTTGATAACCAAGCCTTATATATTTTTTGTTTTTGTCATCGGCATCAACTGCTTAGGTTATTAGCCTTGTGTTCTCTGTAGGCTTTGTTACTGTTTCCCAGCGCCACTTTCGACACAGCCCTGATAATTAAAACCCAACAGCAAATGATTGAGTGGGGAATCCTGTCTGTACATTGGGATTAATCTTTAATTAAGTTAAATAAAAATCCCGTCACCAGCGGGATTCGAACCCGGGACCTTTGGATCCGAAAGTCCAGGCTCTAACCACTGAGCCACCTACCCCCTGGTTAAATATTAATTCCAATTTCGTTAAACTAAGGCTTACTATCGCTCTTTATGCGATAGAGCAAACATTTATAGCCTATAACCTAATTGTACCGACTTTTACGTTTATGTGAGAGAAATGAATTGAAATAAGACACTAATGAAATATTTTTATAGCTGTAACACCCTGCATCTCAGTAACTATTAATATTTGACCCCGTTATTAGGTAAAAAAAATATTTCCATTTATAGAATCTGTAGGTAAAATATTCACTATTTTTTATCAATCATTCTGTATAAATGGTCCCATAAATAATATAGTTATTGGTTTATATTAGCAAAGAATATTTTATTATTTTAGGTGTTAGTTATTGCTATATTGGCCAAAATAAAAGCCGTTGAACAAGCGAAAATTTTGCAAAAATCACATGGAAACATCCTAAAATAAAATAGGTGAAATAATAAAGGGCAATACAGATAAATTTTCTAGTGCTCAAAATAATGACAGTTAACCATTGATGTATCAATAAATGTATGCCAAAGAAGGCAGCAAAGCACCTCGGGAATTTTGAGTTGAAACATATGCCACATTTTTAGGCTATTTTAAGGCTATTCAAAAATTTTATGCTCCCCGTTTTTTGCAAAAATCAAGTTGCTCTGCTAGCTTCGAACGAAGTCAGCAGAGCACCTCAGTTTTTTAAAGCTTTTTTCCAAAACCAACGACACCATATTTTTAGGCTATTTTCAGGCTCTTAAAATATTATAAAACTTTTCGAAAAATGTTGTTATTTCGCCATTGACAGTTAAAGTATCGTTGCCAATGGCTGACATGTTATAAGAAAGAATTTGTTCAAATTTTTTTTGATTTTGAAGTATTTTCATTAAACTGTTGCTTTTTGAATGTGCGTTTTCTAGTACATACTTCTAGATAAAAATAAAAGAACTCTTGCAAATACGTTTTCTTTTAGAGAATTTTTATAAAATTGCCGACTTCCGGTTTTACCAGAACTGCCAGTCTATTTGATTTTTTAAATAGATCACCTTGTTTATTTATTCTAAATCGTGTTTTTTTTCTTCTAAAATCTCACTTTTTTAAAAGACACCTATTGAGAAAATTTGGCAACACTGTGATATGTAATGACACGTTCCTGCGATATGTAAATAAGCAATCCTTGAAAGTAAACAGGCTTTCCTGCAGACTTGATTCAAAATCAACATTCCCATAGCAAATTCAAGTATCCAAGAATGTGCCACATCTTGAAACTAAAAAAAAAGTATATGTAAGTTAGTACCCGTTTAAAAAATAAAGGTCTTGTGTCAAGATACCGGGAGTGGTTAATAAATAAGGAGTTTCTATTGGATTTGGTTAATTTCTTTTCTTAATTTTTATTTTCCAGTATATAATAAGGAAAGTATAGGAAACATTTTTTTTATGGATCTTCATGTTTTCGATAGTAACCAACTATCGATAATATCGATAGTGTTATCGATAGTATCCCAAAAAAAATCAATGTTGAGTTAACTATTTCAAACGTAAGCTAAAACCGATCTTAACTGAATGTAACACTGAATTTCATCTTTTTCTAATATTTTAAATATTTTAGCCAAGATATCTCAAGTGTTACATTCAGCTAAGGTCGGTTTTACCTTACGTTTGATTTAACTCAATATCAAAATCGATAAAACCATTTAAACACTTTTTTGATGTATGACATTTTGCTGTTCAAACATTTTGTTTAATTACTTCAATTGCAACGGGATCTGGCTCGAACATATATAGCTTTATTTTTATTTTTTAATCAGTCACTCTTTCCTAAGCTTTATTGAAAAATATTCATAATAAAAATGTATGGCCAATACATCGGTATCAGCCACAAAAATTATATCGGTCGATCCCTAATCTTCCTCATAGCCATTCTGGCTGGAAAGAGAACAGTTTTCGTATTATATCTTATATTTTGTGTTTATTACAAAGGCAATAAGTTACAAAATTAAATGTTTTCTACAGTAGTCGTAGGATCTTAAATATGAATATCTTCGAGTGGAGAAAAATGGAGTAAATTGAACTTAAAATGAGCCTCGTTTTTTTGACAGACTTGGTTTAAAATTAACCATTTCCATAATCAGTATTCCTTAACTCGATACCTTATAAGTCTGTAATTTAAATAATTTTTATATCATTGCTAACCTACATATTTAGGTTCTATATTATTCTCTAATTTCACATAAAAATTAATTGCTTGTTGAATACAGTATTACCAGACCATTCTAAAACTGAAATAAAATTCAATATAAAAAATATTTCTTTAATAACCAAAAAAACGCAACCCCTCGGTATATTTAAAAATATTTTTAAAATAGAAATATCGAGCAATTATGCACTAATGGATACACGGTATAATATAATCCCTCTGTCTTTATTGGTGATAAGCAGGTAGGGTTAGATTTATCCCAGAACACTGCTCGTATTCAGGTATGATCTTTGAATCTATATTTTATAAAACCTCTATCGTGTCCTGTCTATTCTTATCGACGTACCCCCGTAGATACGCGTTCCGATAAAAAGGCCGTACTGCTCGGTATAGGTACTTCCAAGCTCTCGACGGCACCGACACGATGACGCACTTGGTGCGACCGGTCACCTGGTGCCTCTGCGCGTCCTTGACGAAGGCGTTGTCCTCTCTAGAACGACTCTACGATGACCTTCTGGAGCGTTTTCGCACGGCGAGAGAGAGGTTCAATTGTTTTAATGGGTGGTTAACGGCCCGACTCACGGTTCAGAGGATTTGGAAATATGCGAAAATGGAATCAACGATCGGCCGGGTACATTTAATTGATAGAAATTGGTATTTTGATGTGGTCCAGTGATTTTGTCGCTTCGAATAAAAGATATTTTTTTGCGTTTTTGTCATTAAAAAGCGTTAACGCTACTGTTCATACGTACGACATCCGACTATAATTTTTTTTCATTGTTTACATAAATTTATGATAGACTTCTTTTTTTGAAGTATATAACACTGAACAATATTAAACCCACTTCCAGTAACATAATTATAAACATAATTTTCCTATATAATCTGATAAATTAATAACTGCTACATAATATACAGGGTGTTTCCGAACTTGGCGACCAAATTTGTAGGGGTGGTAGTTCGAATAATTTGAGACCGATTCGCAGATTTCATTTTTCCAAAATATTTCAAATATAAATTAATTAACAATTACAAACAAGTACGGTCCTGCACAGCGATGGGACGCCTCGACGCGCACGCGCTACGCTTAGAATCGACAACATTGCAAATCGCATCTGTTTTTGAGGACTATTGCGCTACGCGCTCAGGGTAGGACCTGCTCTTTGATTTTTTTTTAATGGCACTATTTTGTTTAATATAATTTTTTTAGAAAAATGAAATCTGTCAATCGCTCTCAAATTATGCGAACTACCACCCCTACAAATTTGGACGCCAAGTTCGGAAACACTCTGTATGTTGTTTTAAAATAATTAAGGAAAAAACAAGAAAATTTATAAGAATAACTAAAATTTCTTTCATAATAATAAATAAGGAAAAATACTTAATAAAACTTACTAAAAAATGCTATTCAATTTGAGCCCAAAGGCTCTGAAATGACAAACAACTCTTTGAAGTTACAATTTAAAACTGAATGTCTAAGATATTCCCAAAAATAATTTAGAAATAAAAGGTTTAAGAGAAGAAATTATATCACAAGTTTCACCTCCAAGTTATAAATTTTAGTTTAAAACTGGAGACTTTTCATTATATTACTGCTTAACGTTTAGTTGGTGACAGCTGACGTTGTCTAGTGACTAGTTTTCTTGGATATTTCATGCCAAATTAGCACTTGTAAATTTCGTAGACATTTTTGATTTTTATGTTTATTATGTCTTAGTTGTACTATTTATGCTGTGTTTAACACAAGTAAATACATGTATCTGTAAGGGTTGTCCCACAGCTCTAAAACCTTACTAAGAACATGGGCATTACTTAGATTATTTCGAAAAATGTTAAATAAAAAAAATGTTTTCTCCCCCCCCTTCTTTGAATGAGCCAAACAATTGATATTTATGTTTTATTTTATTTGATATCAAAAAACTGGCAGATGGTCTAAAAAGGAAATTAGCAATATATATGATATATGTATTCTTCTGCAAGAAGATCTCTAAAAACTAAATGAATGGTCTGAGAAAAATAAATTGTTTTTCAACAGTAGTAAATGTTTCAAGAAGGATATCTCTATTATCTATAACTACCGGTTTGGATGATAATAATAATTTAGTATAAGTTGCTGAGGCAAAGGATCTTGGTGTTTTATTTGACCAGAAACTAAGTTTTTACTTATGTTGGGAATGGGGTGTTAATACACTGCGACCTAAAAGATCCATTGTGTCCCCTTCTATCGCTAATGCACCAAGGAAATGTCTTAATGCCTCTAACGACCCTTCCAATCCTATCTTCACAAGGAAGTGTAGGATTTGGAGTGGCTTCAAGTTAGGTAAATCTCAGGCAGATGCTGGCTTCCGATCTTTTCTGGTTATATTCACCCAGAAGTATTTTAGCCTGTCTCAGCCCCAAGAGATTGTTCCAATTATCGGTTCTTCTATTGCCCAATTATTTTTTAATCTCTCCTAATATTATGTTACTGCTGATACCGCAAAACGGCTCAAGTCCTACGAAGGGTGTTTGAGCCCTTTTCCTTGCAAGACTATCTGCAATCTCGTTACTCCGTACCCCGTTATGTCCCGTTATCCAAGTGAGAGTAACTCTATTTTTCTGGCCTAGCTCATTCAATTGTGCTAGGCATCTCCAGGCCATTTTTGAGCTGATTACGTAAGAACTCAGCGCTTTGATGGCTGCTTGGCTATCGGACATGATGATAATATCTTGTCTATGATAGTTTCTCTGGATGTTAAACTAGATACACTTCTCGATGGCGTGAATTTCTGCCTGGAAGATGCTTGGGTATTTTCCCAAGCTTTCGGAGTGCTTGGTTCTCGACACATACACTCTACACTCCTATTCCAGTTTTGGAACCTTCCGTATACCACTGAATAACATGTCTTTCGGTTGCAAGCGCGATGGATTCTTGGCTCCATTCTTTCTTGCAGCCCAGCTCTTGAAGTTTTTCACAAAACTGTACTTCTTTAGTATTTCATCCTGGGGCATGTCTCAGGTATCTTTAGTCCTGAAGCAAATAAAATTTTGTCTGATTACTTCGTTCCTGATCATTCTATTTCGTGTCCTTTTGCCACATTCTCTATCATCAAATGTAGAGTCTTTGTACTTTTGAGATATTGGCTCTCGTAGTAGCTAAACTAGTTCTATTACGCCAGGCTATAGCCCCGTAAGCGATGATTGATCTCACTATTGCAGTATACATCCATCGCAGTATGTTTGGGTTACATCCCCATCATTTACCTGCAATGTTTCTGCATACCATTAGGACTTTTGTGGCCTTATTTACTACTTCCTTCTCATGTGTGTTCCAGAGAAGTTTGTTATCCAGGGTTAGGCCTAGATATTTGACTTAATTTTTCCATTCTATATCTATCTCGTCTAATTTAACGGTTTTGAGATTAAGTTTTCTTTTCCTTGAAAAGGCTACTAGTGTTGTTTTTGTAGAGTTTATACGACACGACACCATCTTTTGGTATGTTCTAGTCCTCGTTGGACTATATCACATAGGATATTTCTAAACTTGCCTTTAGCAAATATGTCGTCGTCGACATAACCTTGACAGGGTATGCCGAGGTCAGTCAATCTGCATAGAAGTTCGTCTACGGTTAGGATTCACATTATTGGGGGTAGAACTCCTCCTTGTGGACATCCTCTGGTTGTGCAGATGGAGATGGTGTCCTGCCCTATCTATGTATCTGCTGTTCTCGTAGATAACAGCTGAACCATCAATCTGGATGTGATGTTATCTACTCATCTGTATGTGAAAAGCTCCTTCTATGTTTAGGAAGGCTTACACGACCGTTTATTTGTTTATCAGTGCATCCTGGATTACGTCAGTCAACTGTATCAGGGCAGTTTTTATAGAACTTCCAGCTCGGTACGCATGTTGGCTGTGCTGGAGTGGCACCCTCTCCAGAATTGCCGTTCTGATATAATTATCAACAGCCTTCTCCATTGTTTTTAATACAAAGAATGTGAGGCTAATTGGTCGGAAGGATTTAGGGTGTGTGGTATCCTTTTTCCCTACTTTTGTAGTTTTTACTAACAATTTCAATTTGTTCTTAATCGTGCAATGAAGAATCTGGTTTTTTATTAGGATTTGTCGAAAATTTAGATCTTACGATTAATTAATACACCTACAAAGTAGATATTTATCGTAGAGTAGGAACCTAATTAGCTAGCTAAATATTCAGTTCCGACCAGACCAGAGTCCTTGTTATACAATTGGATTACTAGATAACTAAATGTTTTACTTTCTTTGTTATAAGAAATGGGCTGAGGATGTACCGCCATTCTTTATTAGTAATTGCGCCATATTTCTTCGACTTCTTGTATTGGGTCCCTTTCTTCTATTACACCATTTTTCGACATCGTCTACGATCATCCTAACTAAACAGTTTTCGAATTCGAACCAATGTTTTAATTACCCCGTTGTGACATCATGTATCACTGCTTTAAAGTTCTTTCCATCATACTCTTGGTTTGCGATTTGGGCCAGACCAATTGGTGAACAGTAGATCACCATCGAGATATTCTACTTCCGATGTAATAGACCATTGCGAAGGCATTCTTTTTCATCATATTTGGAGACTTCTTCCTCAGTCTAACTTCTTTTTCCAGCCATTTTCTTATTAATCTCATATTTAAAAGTCAATTGATTACTTGAAAACAAGGTACTTCTATATTAAGCTAATCTGGACATTATGATATGGAGCTATAGGGTTGTAGCCAACCATCAAACCAAAATATTACAAACATTCCAGTCTTAAACAATTCGAACGATAGATAATGTTCCATGGTTTGTTTAAGCAACCACACATTTCACGCTTTCCAACCATTAATGAACTGATCCAGACCTTAGCTAACAAAAACAAAATTAGGAATGCAAATCATACAAATCCACTTATCGTTAACCTATAAACTGATCCTATTGAACGCAAAAGACTAAAACGTCACTGTCCAGAGGACGAACCTCTTAGAGCAGGCCTGCACAACTCAAGATTTTTAAAGGGCCAGTTTGAGAAACCGTAAGTAAGAGAGACCTGAGTCTATAGTGGTTCTAAAAAATAGCTCCTCACGTTATAATTCTGCCGAGCTTTTCCTAAAAAAAAAGTTCTTAGCCTAAATATCAGTTATAATTTGACGTAGGCGAGCCAAACTAGTAAACGGCCAATGGGCCACCAAAACGACAATGGCGGGCCGCATGTGGCTCGCGAGCCGTATGTTGTGCAGGCCTGTCTGATAGTGAACCTCGGAGACCCATCGATGGATGGTGCCCAACTTATGCCGCTTAACAAGAAATCAAACCAGTTACTTTGTATACTTTCAAGCAGATTGTAACTTTGCAGTTTAATTTAAAAAAAAACATTGATTTTTTGCAAAATTTAATTTTTTTATCAAAATCTTTTTTTTGTGAAGGCGTAACTGCTACTGTTTAGACAGGCGAAAAAAAATCCACCTTGGCCATGACAATTATTATTACACACAAAAGTCAACGACATTGGAAGCTTGAATAAAAAATAGTTCCGTAAGTCACTTCTTATTTGGTCAAAACCCGTACAAATTAATACAATTCGCGTGCCGGTATGAACCTAGCGACAGCAATAATTATTATTAATCGCATGTAAAAATTTAAAACAATTTTGACGTCTGCCATTGTCAAGAAAGTTTTACTTCACAGCCATTGGGAAGAAATTCTTTACATCTCTAGGGCATAAAAAAAGTAAGTAGTTTAAGAAAAAGTATAAAATTATTTTGTCTAATAAAATTGCCAGTCATTAAAATTTTTTTTGAAGGTGGAAAATGCTTTTATGCACACCTCTACGTTGTTTAGGGGGTATTGTAGAATTCTACCACCCACTAAAAACCACCCGAGACCTCTCTCGGGACTACCTTAGCGGTATAACGTCGGGGGAGATCGCCGTCTTTCTGAAGCTCTTGGGCCTTTCTCGTCTTTTTTTGCTTAAGGACTTCAATAATAAAGCGATGTCCACTTCTCCATTTTCTTCTTCGCCTTGCATTTACCAATTCGTTTGGTCTCATTTCCTCCATGTTAAAGTCTAGGACTGACATTTCGTTGTTCGTCCACCTCTTCATTGCAATAGACTCACCTCGTATCTGGGACCTTACCAATCCTGTGCGTATATAATCTAAAACATCCATGCCCATAAGAAATTGGGTTAAATAATAATCTGTTTGAAACGGCAGTCCAGCCATCCTGTCAGATCGGGTATAAGAGTCTTTGTTCACTGTGCTACTCTTTCCAGTTCTGCCCATCTTCGCTTCCACGTTTCAAGTGTCACTTCTCTTTCTCTTGTTTTGTCTACTTCTGGTCCCCTGCCAGCTCTGTAGAGCCTGCTTCGCTCTTCTATTTGGATATCAATCGGGAGGATACCACCGATGACAGCTACGGCTTCTCCGGATACCGTCCTGGACGCGCAGGTGACTCTAAGCAGCATTTTTCTTTGCGTACTAAGTAGTATGTTTTTGTATTTTTTTGTCTTGACTGCCCTTTCCCATACGGGTGCCGCATACAGGATCACTGCTGCAGCTACGCCCGATAGCATTCTTCTGCCCATTATTCTAGGGCCTCTCGTATTCGGTAATAGTACAGGCAGGGCCGCTGTTTGTCTTTTAGGTTTCTCGCAAGTTTTTCTCACGTGTTCACTCAATACGAGCTTATCATCGAGTCACACGCTCAGATATTTCACGTATTTGCTGGAGGTCACTATCGTGTCTCTGATATTAAAAACGATATCCGTTCTCTTCCTTGGTTCCTTCAGGATTATCGCCTCCGTCTTCTCCGCCGCAATATATACTTCCTGAATTTCAATTCAGTGACTCATGACTGTTATTGCCTCCTCCGCTTTTTCAATTAGGTCGTCTTTTCTGTTTGCTCGTACTACAAGCGCGAGGTCGTCTGAATAGGCCACCGTGGAACATCCTTCAGGCATGATAATCATTGTAGGCCACGTTCCATAATAAGGGGCCCAACACTGAACCCTGTGGAACTCCTTGTTGCATACCGAAAGTGATCTTTCCCTGAAGTATTCCCCGGTTATATTTAGTAGGTAGTCACTTGGTCTTCGTGAGCGCCTCTTGCTTCATTTGGCGGTGTTAAACGCGTTCTTAATATTTATAAAGATCACCGCCCCCAGATCCATCCAGGGCAAGTTGCCTCTATGATCACGTATTCGATCGCTTGGATTGTTGACTTCCCTTCTCTGAATCCGAACTGTCTATCTGATAGACCTTGGTTTGCGGTTATCTCTTCTTCACCAGGTGTTCTATTAGTTTGCCCATGATGTATATTAGACATATCGGCCTATATTTTCTTTCCCCAGCACTCGTGCCACCCTTAGGAATCAAAACTACCTTGGCCTTTTTCCGACTTGTAGGGAAATTTTGTGTCTTGAGGAACTGGTTGACCATATTAAGCACTAGACTTGGGATTTCTTCGACAGTGATCTTAATGGATTATGGTTGGATACTTTCTTGTTTTAAGCTTTGCCACATCGCTCTTAAGCTCCTCTAGTCTAAAGGGGGTGGCTCTACACACCTTATCTTACCAGAAATTGGGTTGTCTCTTGTTTGGGAAAAAAGTTCCTTGACCTTTTTCACTATCGTAGCTTCTAGTAGCTCGTACGGTTCCAACAGATTCTTGAACCTGTCTGTGACTATCCGGTACCCGTTTCCCCAAGGGTCATTTTCCAGGTTGTCGCACATCTCTCTCCAGCAGTAAGACTTCGACTTCTTAATGCTACTTCGTAGGTTCCTTGTCGCTCCCTTATATTCTAGCTCTAAGTCTTCAATAGCTTACTCCTGTAATCCTTTTTCCTTTCCCCTTGTTAGCTTTCTTCTAGATTGTACGCAGATATCTCTGGATTCCACCAGAAAGGTTGCTTTCTATTTGTAGCTCTGGTCTTGGTATCGCTCATTTTTTGCGCTTTTTTTACAGCCATTATAAAATCATCTAGCTCTAGATCCATCTCTCTATTGATGACAATTTGGAGCAAAACTCTAAGTAGTGTTTTATCCAGAAACCATACTCCTTGGTTTTTGGTTGATTTGATGCAGGTATTTCCTCTAATACGGAACGTGATATATCTGTGGAGGCTTAGAGATTCTTCGTCCGGGTGTACCTTCCACTCTGTTATTTTTTCCACAGTGTTCTAGGAACAAAACGTTAGATCCAAGAAACATTTCTGTTCCCTCCTGGCGAAGGTTGGTACCCTGCCGTCATTTATTATAGTTAGGTCCAGTGAATGTATTCATTTCTCCACATATGCCCCATGTGTATTTAGGGTTCCTGAACCCCAGAGAGGTGATTTAGAGTTAGGTCCCCCACGACTATCATCTCTTTACCCAACCCTCTGATGTCCTCCATGAGCGTGTCAATATTAAGCCTCGGAAGGTTTCTCTATTTGAGTTGATACAATAAGTTTATAATTAACTAATTTGATGTCGACATTTAAGTTCAATTTTTTATTTATAGACTTCTGTTCTTTTTAACAATAATAATACTAATAATAAATACGTTTATTACACAATAAAATAAAACATATAAATGCAACATAAGAAATATCGAGTAAATGACAGTTCAGTTGTTAAGCCTTTAGGATTTCTGTAAATCCTAATTATTCTTAATTAATAAAGTGTTTTTAATTATCTATAATTTCTACACTTGATTTTACTTGGTTTTAAGTCAATTAAAATAAAGCAGATAGAAAGAAGTCCATTATTATTAATAACGGCAAATCGCGGTCCTACCAACTGGCACGTGTATTACAATGGATAGCCGCGTTGTGGCATAAATTATGAAAAAATAATTGCGAAATTTTCAATCGACATATCGAGTATTATACCTAGAGAAACCGTGTCGTTGACATTCTAAAAAAGTTGGGAGAACACCTGTGTCACAGACATTTAATAATAATTATTCTGCCCACATCGTTTGGTATCCAGTGGCGTGGAGGAGGAGAAAGTACGTGCGGGAGAAAAATATATTAGTAAAACAAATATTTAAAAAATATGTATATGAGAAGCAATGTTGCTTTTTCTACGATTGTTATACAATTGTTCATGTTCTGCGTTCGAGCATGACACGGCGAACTGACTATCGGGACGTTGTACAGTCTTAAAAGTAGTCAAAAGTAATAGCGAAATATTTAAAATTATAACCATTTGCTATAGTGATGAGTACATTAGCTCCCACAAAAAAATCGTCAGTTGATATTTGGTTTTAGTGGAATTATTGCAGTTTTCCTTACTTATTGGTTAAATAAGGTCTTTAATTGCTTACAATTCGTTAATTTGTCATGAGTTGTAAGAAATAAAAAACCTATTGGGAAAAAGTAAAACGTTAATTAGTAATTTTATCAATTTGTATAAAATTATAGTCCAGTCAAATCTGGCAATCTATTTAAGCCACTACGGCACCAGACGTGGATGTCTATTGCGAAATGTATTCTGGTAATTTCATTGTTAGTCCTAAATCAATTAAATGCTCTTTATGTCACTTTAAATTTCATTCTTTATATGCCTCGGTTAAAGATAACTGGTTAAAAGCTGTAACTGAAATTATTAAATTAAAATATTTTCTGGTTTTGCGATGATTGTAAAAATTATTGGGGAAAAGTCAAAGACAAATGATACATTTCCTTTAAATAAGGAAATTGAATGCATTATGCGTGAAAAGGAGCTAACATATATCGTCCTTTATTATAAATAGGTTGATAAAAAATATTCAATAAAACAATCGGCCCTTTTCAGGGCCAAGATGTACAAAAACCGATTGCGTGACCTCGACGTGGGTAACGCTGACGCCGACGGTAGAAATAAATATCGTGGTGGTTTGACAGTTATTTGACAGCTGTCAATATCGAGTTGTTAACAGCAGTTTTGAACTCAGCTGCCTCAAAAACATATATTTACATATGGATTTTATCAATTTTGATTGTCACATGTTGTTTGACAGTTAGTTGACAGCTATTAACTGTCAATATTAAGTTGTTAAGTATAATTGATAACCACCGTAACCTAACTTAACGCCGTAAAAACTTAACCTAAGACATAAAAATAAAGTCTATTTATAAATGTCTGTAACGTAAGAGTTGAGCATGCGTGTTGTATTTCAGAGATTATCAAATTACTGACAACCTTAGAAATAAACAAGCGTTAACTATTTACCTAACCTCCAAATAAAACCCATAAATTATGATTTTGCTATAAAGAAAGAATATATTAACTACTTTAAAAGCAATAATATAAAAATATAATAAAACAGACTAGTTTACACAAGATGTTGATTGTTTTTGAGCAATAATGAGAATTAAATCTTTCCTAACAAACTAGTTTTGTATCTTATTTCAGTTCTAGATTTGATGTTAATATAGGTATATGTAACAATATTCATATCTCATAAATAGTTTATCCCCAATAACATAAACACAAATCATTCATAATATATTGTGTCCGTAAAAAAGGAGAATAATAGTTTACAAATGGTATTTATTGGTCCATTCTTTTGTAAAAAAAATAAAAATAATAATTGACTGTTAAGCGGTGGGTGGCTCAGTGGTAGAGTCTCTGCCTGTGGATCCAAGGGTCCCAGGTTCGAATCCCACCGTTGGCCGGGATTTTTTTTTTTAATTTAATTATTTAAAATTAATTCTGATGCCTTGGTAGAATTCCCCCACTCGACCATTCACTGTTGGGTTCTAATTAACAGTGCTGTTCCTAAAGTGGCGCTGGGAAACAGTAACAAAGTCTACACAGAACACGAGGCTAATGACCTTAGCAGTCGATGCCGATGACACCAAATTAAAAAAAAATAATTGACAGTTATCACATGCTGAACTCAGAATTATCTCATTGGCTGACCGTAAGGTCTTAAGTTGTTAATTTAAAAGTTGTCGAACTTTCTACGGTACGTTAAGTTCGTAAGTTACGTTATGAACTTTATAAATAAGTATACGTAAATTCAATATTTGAACTTCTTACGTTAAGTTCATAAGTTACGTTACGGCGGTTATAAATTAAGCTTTAACATCAGTTTTGAACTTACCAATCTCAAAAACAGATATTTACATGTGGATTTTATCAATTGCTTGTTGTTTGACAACTATTATTATATTGGCATTATTATATTGAAACATAAGAAGGTACTTCTTTCTTAACACAGCAAATACTAAACTTTCGAGGAGATTTTCTTTTCAAGTAGTAAATAATGGTCAATCCGTGGAGCTTTGGAGTAAAATTGAGCTTTGTGTCCATTGAGACTTTTGCTCAGGATGCTGAAACGAACAACATATCCAAATTTCAGCCAATTTGACCGGGAGCCAATTTCCATAAGATTTGTGCGGGGTTCTTTCCAAAAAACTGTTATTGAAAAATATAAAAATAAAAATAGTATTCCAGCCTAAAATGTGGTGTCGTTGTTTTTGGAAAAAAAACTTAAAAAACTGAGGTGCTCTGCTGACTTCGTTCGGAGCTACCAGGGCACCTTGATTTTTGCATAAAAACGGGGAGCATACAATTTTTGAATAGGGTATAAAAATAGCCTTAAAATTTGCCTAAAAATATGGCATAGGTTTCATCTTAAAGCCGCATAGATGCTCTGCTGCCTTCATTTACATGGTACTTAATGGCAGTAAAGTTGCTACAACTAAACAATATAGTGAACTTTTCGAAAATTCAATTATATTTAAAATTAAATAAGTTAACTAAAATTGACATCTTCGCTGGGGCTTAGAGTAATGTTATGCCACCCAATACTCAAAATTGTGGTGTGTAGTAATGTAGTAATGTAGTAATACGATTGGTAGATAGTATACCCCAGAAACAAAACTATAAAGTATTTTGTGATAACTGGTTTAGTTCAGTTCTGTAAGAGCAAACCGATTGGGTGGCTATGTAATACCAAAGAAACAGGAAATGAAGAGAACAGGACGAGGCACTATAAGCGAAAAAATTGCAACCGGATGACACAAAACTCTGTTGTATCCTGGTATGATAATAAAGTAGTAACTACTATGTCTTCATACGTCGGATGCCAACCAGTAGGCGAAAAAAAAAGGTTTTTCAAAATAGAAAACATCCATCGAATGATTCAATGTCCACGAAGTGTCTTTGTTTACAATAGTTACGTGGGCGCCATGGATATTCTTGAGTCCATGTTAGGTTTCTATAGTATTCGAATTCGATCCAGTTTTTTCCATTTTCTATATTTATGCACTGTAAATAGTTGGTTGTTATTCCGAAGAGCAGAAATGCTGGCATTGCCACTTTTGGATTTCAAACTTGCCGTAGTAGATGCACTATGCTCAGTTGGAAAACCCGTCAAGAAATCTGCAGGAAGACCATAAAACAATGACATCCAACAAGGTTTTGAGCGAAAGAGAAAAAGAGGACTTAACAAAGAAATTCCACAACAAGATGTTGTCGAGATGGCATGGACACTTGCCAGAATGGCGTGAAAATATCAGATCAAGATGCTAACTTACAGAATGTAAATTTGAAACATATACTTTTTGCTATAAATGTGTAATTTCGCTGTTTCATTAAAGATCGCAATTGTTTTATGCGATTTCATACGGAATAATATTACCGTTAACTTCATGATGTGCCATAAATGACACATTCCTGTTTTTTGTGAAAAATAAATGAAAACTTTCAACTATTTCTTTGTAATGTAATAAAATTTACCATGCCTTGGAATTTTTTTGGCAAAAAATAGAAATTCATGCGGTAAAGAATTAATAAAAATTAATCAATATTTCTCACCATTTATTTGGTATTTTGTCCCGTACTTCCATTTCTCTATTAGCTCTGATGTCAACAAGTTCTGATAAGGCACATTCCATTTAAAAATTTTGAATTTTATTTTGCATTTTTTCTTCCCAAAAGCTTCCATTATGAGGAATTTTCTCCACTTTTATTCCTCGCACAAAACGCAAAAATCCATTTGCGTTATGTTCAGCTAGCTCTAAATTTAAAAATACCAATTGTGGTTCTCCTTAATGGTATTGTCCTTTTTCCAAAAAGTTATTTCTCTACTGCATATACCTTCTTCTACAGTCATCCAAAGTGGCAGCAACATAATCAAATTCGGAATCAATAAAAAGTCCACATTTAAAAACTTTTTCTTGCAAATAAATTTCCAAATCATATTTTGCTCTGGATTTATTGTCTATGCTATATTGGATGGATGGCTTTAGCAAAAAATAAAAGATTTTATGAGATTTTTTAAAGAATACGTTTCCTTTTTTTTACAAATTTCTCCAAATTTAGAGGCAGTGACTCGTTTTCGTCTTTCATTGTGCACGATGCACAATGAGCTTGATCTCGTGTCACAATCATTGTTTTCTTATCTATTGTAACGTGATACTTGTTATTTTATCTATTTGTTATAGTGTTTTAAGCTCAATTGATTTTGGGAGTGGGTCAGGTTGTTAAATAACTCGAATTACCTTGAAAAAGAAGTTGGGCACCACTATATTTAAAACTTACTGTACTTGACTATTGATTAGTGATAAAAATATAGAAAATCACTAACCATTAAGATTTATATTTAAACAAAGTTTTAGATAAGGTAGTAACAAATTCTAATTCATCGAGATTTACTTAATTCAAATTTAGATGATTTATTCAACAAAAATAAAGACTTATCTGTTATAACAGGAGGTAGTTATATTGGGGTGATTTGCATGGTATATTAGGCCTTCTTCAAAGGGATTCTTATTCTTAATGCTGGACTTGAACGATCTTCTGTAGGTGAACCAAACCTCGGTCTTCTGATGGGACCAAACTCTTAGGTATAAATCTTCATAAACTTAAATATCCATAAACTTAAATCTCCATAACTGTTTTAGATATAACTTGAAATAAACTTCTTTAGATATAACTCGAAATAAACTTCTTAGATACAACTTGAAATAAACTTTTTAGATACAACTTGAAATAAACTTCTTAGATACAACTTGAAATAAACTTCTTAGATACAACTTGAAATAAACTTCTTAGATACAACTTGAAATAAACTTCTTAGATACAACTCGAAATAAACCGTCTAGATATAGCCACGCTAAAAGGAAAAGGTAAAAATGAAAATGAAATTGAAACTTTTGACACAAGGCATAAACGACAAATGACATTTGAGTAGAGATGTTTGTGTCAAAATAACGAAAACGGTTCTAACCGTTACACTATAGACATTGGCAAGCTTTTTAGAAAATCTTTTGCAACGCGCATCAAAGAGTGCAACAGATCAAGGCCACGCGCGAAAGCAAGAAAAATGATTTACTAGTTCGAAACAATATACATTACTCTAATAGATTAAAAAGTTTTTAATATGCACATATGCACATATTTTTTTCTCTTAGAAAAAGTCAAAAATAAACTTTAAAATTGGGGTACTACGAAACCCTTGCATCCTCTGCTCTAAGGCCAAGTAAATACTCCTCTTAAGGTAATGTAGTAGACAAGAAAAACTCTTCGTCTATTGCAATTCTACATCTTAAAAGTCTAATACTATTTTTCACTGTTGCCATATGCAGAAAAAAGCAAGTACGAGTATTTAAAACACAACACTAAATCAAAACAAACTTACCATTTCTATAAATATCTGGCCGATGCAGAGTGGATATAAAAATATGTAATTATATATTTATAGAGTATTAAATATTATTAAAAGATATGAGATACATCCTGTATACGTGATTCTTAATAAAAACCCAACTACTTACTCATTTGTGAATCTGCGAACATTTTTAAATTATGCAAATGGCTACGTAAAATGTTTTAATACGGTTTTACTGTACCAGAATCTGAAATAAAACGAAACCAGTTTGAGGACTTGTTTCGTGGCAATTTCTTCTTTTACAGAGCCGTTCTCTCGGTTTTAGCACGCTATATTTTTTATTACTTTTATATGTATCTTCTACCTTCGTTTATTATTATGGCCGTAGTTAAATAAAATTCCAATGAAATCTAGTTATTCATTAAGTCTGTGGCTAAGATTACAACATTTAACTGCTAAGAAATGTGTATACCTGCGTATAAATGATGGATAAGTACGAAGGTAATTGGGCAAGTTAGTACGTTTGGCTTAACGAGGTTTATTCCCCATGGTAACTAAACCCTAGTAGACGGAGAGCCCGTGACAAAACAGTAAAATAGTTTTATCAAGGCTCAAATGTAAATAATAGTTTGTTGTATACTATTTAGTACATATGTTTTACGGATTTATTGCATATAAATAATCAATTTCATAAAATAAATTATTTGCAACAAATCACGAGATTTTTAAAGTAAACTATTGTACTTACGTCTATCAGAATATGATTAATTTTCTCAGCAGGTTACATTAAACGAAATAATATACCTCAATCCTCAAACCTTATTTAATAATGATAAAATCAAATAAAAACATTCTAAGTAAAGAATTGGTTATGTTTACATAAATTAATTTTAATGTATGGAGCAGGTCACTTAAGTGTATTCTTCTTCTCTTGGTTCTTCTTTTACCAATACTGTCTTCAATATTATTAAGCCCTTGACTTTAATGGCTGCTTAACCACTTGGTAATGGGTCTTTACTTCTTTTATGGTTTTCCAAAGTATTTATCTCTCTTTTTTTTTGTTCCCGTTTTGTTTTCTGGCTAACCTAGAGACGTGCACGTGGTGCAATTTTGTATTTTACGGATTTATATGGCCTGAAAAGAATAAATAACTATTAGGAAAAGTTACTTACATCTAAGTCTTGTGTGGATTTAATTTTCCTAAGTTGGAACAAATAGAAAACTTACGAGGCCCCACTCCACCAGTGGTAAGTTATGCTTGTAATAAGTGTAATATTAATATATAGTTAAATATATGACTGCTTTTTACCCAAGCTAACTTAATTATATTTTAGGCCTCTTATTCTACCTCCCTCACTATTGCTTACCTACCGATTTCTCCTTCTTTTACTGCTTTGAGCTTAGTAGACAATTGAAGAATAGCATAGAGCTACCCCTGCTCGCCTGCTGGTCCTTATCTACTTTAATCTGTACTTCCTAGTCTGCTTAATTACCTGAAAGTGATATATCAGTGTTTACCAGATTGAGTGATCATAGTTACTTACCAGTCCGATTAGAGCTATCCAGAAATACCTGAAGAATGACATTTTGTGTTAGAACAACTAAGATTAGTTTTAGTTTTTGAAAAACTCTGTCGGTTTTACGTAGTGAAGTAACACTCATATAGACACGCTGTGTACAATTGATAAAACATAAATGCCATAATCAATGATGTAAACCATCGTTAGTACTAACATTGGTACATTGTAGCTTCGTTTATCATTAATCTTTGACATTGTCCGAAAGCCTACAGATACCTTTATTTCATCCAAAATATATAGAACTGATAGAACTCCTCTCAGCAAAAATTTGTTTGTTTTATTTATATTTATTTAGACGGTTAATTTATGTAAAATTAGAGAACATACACTGTTAAGTCTCCCTGTCTCCAACCCAGGGGTTGAGAAGAAAAAGGGTTGACAGTGTGTAAATAATATTCTTGATTCTCGAGTCAGCAGTTTGCTTAAAAGTTATCAAAAATTAAAGCATCCTAAAAATGTTGTACCACGATTGGATTTTTATTATTTATAGTTTTTACGTTAATAAATATAAAAAAATAGTCACACCCGCATCGTTAGCATTACTACTATCATGCCGTTATAATTAAGTCAGTATAAGTAGTTTTCCAAACTTTTTTATAATATTTTATGAATAAAAAGCAAATCAGATCTCAATCTAACAGGACTTGTCTAGTCAGCAGTCGCCAAAAGTCAGAAAACCGACTTTTTTGTTTTATACAGGCCGGCAAAAAAAGCGACCACCTAACATTTTCACCGTGTGAATCTTAATTTTTGTAAGTTTTTACTGAATTGTGACAATTACAGTGAATGTAGTATATTTTAAGTACATATAATCTATCAAAAACAATTATTTATTTAACGAAATTAAAATAAATGCAGGAAGATAGTCACACTACACCAGCTATACTCTAAGTGTGTTCCGCGGAACCCTAGGGTTCCGCGATACCCCTGTGGGGGTTCCGCAAGAATTTAGAAAAAAAATCAAAACACCTCTCTCTGGTCGAACGTTTTGACTCCGCCCGCCGCGCCGCTGCCGCGCGCATACTTGTGAGTGCGCAGTCCCGAGATCGAGTCTAGGACTAAGTATAAAAGCGGCGATCGCGCGTCGCGCCTCGTCAGTCAGTTGACGATTAGCGTTCGTAGCGATAAGTTCCTACCTACCTACTTACAAGCTGTCTAGCGAATTGCGGAGTTTAAACGTGATATATAACTAGTGTTTATTGTTCTACTGCCTGCTGTATTCTGATTGTATCAGATTTGTACATTTCTTCTTTGGACTAAACTTAGTCTCTTATAAGCAGTAACGATTGTGCATTATTTTGACCCCACCATCCTGACGTGTAACATTATTAATAAAGAAGAATGGAACGTTGGCTTAAAGGCGTTAAACGTGTTGCAACAACATCTTCTAATGACGCTGAATGTTCAAAAGCAGTACATGCGGAGAATGCAGCAATTACCGATCGAGACGATGATGCCACGACGTCAAGCTCCACGGTTTCAAAGACGAAAAAAAGGAAGTATGATGAATCATATATCAGTTTCGGATTTGTTGATTCCAACGGCTCACCTCTCTGCATGCTATGTAGTAAACTGCTTCCTAATAGTTCCATGGCACCTGCCAAATTGCGCCGACATTTAGAAACTGTACACCCCGAGTCTAAAGACAAGAATAAAGAATTTTTTGTTCGCAGAAAAGAACAGTTATTGGAAAGTCAAAAAAATATGATGCATGTAACACAAACTATCAATGAAAAGGCCACGGAGGCATCATATTTAGTTAGCTATCGCATTGCACAAGAAGGTGAAGCGCACACTATCGCTGAAAATTTAATAAAGCCATGTGTGTTAGACATAACAAAATGTATGCTCGATGAAAAATCTGTAAAGTATCTTTCTACTGTGCCGCTATCAAACGATACTGTTTCACGGCGAATCCATGATCTGGCAAGCTACGTCAAACAAGAACTAGTTACACGTCTACAAAAAACACGATTCGCCTTGCAAATTGATGAGTCAACTGATGTCGCTGGTCTGGCTATCTTGCTGGTTATCGTGAGATATCCATATGAAAGTTCTTTTGAAGAAGACATGCTTATGTGTTCACCGCTGCCCACAAACACTACCGGGGAAGAAATTTTTAATAAAATAAACATATTTTTTGAAGAAAATAATCTCAGTTGGAACGATTGCATTGACATTTGTACAGATGGGGCCAAGGCTATGACAGGTAAAACAGCAGGTGCAGTGTCACGCATAAAAAATAAAGCGCCTAATTGTAGTTCCAGCCATTGTATCCTGCATAGACAAGCACTTGCGATGAAGCAAATGCCGTCAAATCTAAAATTAGTTATGGATGAAGCGGTAAAAATAATCAATTTTATCAAATCACGACCACTACAATCCCGATTGTTCTCATTATTGTGTGAAGATTATGGTAGCAAACATAAAACACTGCTGCTCCATACAGAAGTGCGATGGCTGTCTCGGGGTAAAACTTTAACAAGGCTATTTGAACTTAGAGCGGAGTTACAAATGTTTCTTTCAGCTGATACTTCTTTTAATTTGAAAGGCCGTTTGTATGATAAAACTTGGTTGTTCCGATTGTCTTTTATGGCGGATATCTTTCAAAAAATAAACGACTTGAATTTATCATTGCAAGGTAAACAGACAACAGTATTCCAGGCCTATAACAAAATAACTGCCTTCAAAAGAAAATTAGATTTTTGGATTGTTTGCGTTGATAAGAGAGAAATAGAAAGCTTTACGTCACTCAGTGAGTTTGTTAGCGATAACGACTCAGAAATGTTTCAAGATGATATGTTTGATGAATTGGTTCAATATCTCACTTCGATGCGCGCATCTTTTGAAAAGTATTTTCCCGAAGAACAGAATACAAAAATAAAACTGAATTCATGGATTCATAATCCTTTTTTACCCAACTTGCAAAAGCCCGAAAGTATGTCAAACGAGATATATGAATCTCTTTTAGAAATGTCATCAGACACAAGTATGGAGTCACTATTCAAAACGATGCCTCTCAACGATTTTTGGTGCAGAATTCGTAATGAATATCCAATGCTTGGCAAAATGGCTCTGAATATTCTTCTTCCGTTCCCAACAACATATTTGTGCGAAACAGGATTCTCAACGTATGCAGCCACGAAAACAAAATATCGCAATAGACTGGACGCCGAACCTGATATGAGACTGCAACTGTCTTCTATCAAACCTGACATCAACCAATTAATGAAAAATAAAAAACAGTTTCATACCTCCCATTAGTTAGATTTTTTCTTTTTTAATATCTTGTAATAATGTACTTGCCATGTGGCATGTTAAATAAGTAATAATCAGTATAATAAAGAATACACTTTTAAAAACTATTGTTTTATTGTAGGGTTCCGTCAAGTATTTTGCTTTCCAAAAGGGTTCCGTCACCAAAAAAGTTTGAGAACCGCTGCACTACACAATCATTAGCATATTCAGATGACCTGGTCATTCTACAAACAGGAAATGTTGAGAACATAGTGAACATACTCTGCGAGAGAAGACAAGTAGCTCTCAAAATCATAGAACAGTGGTTCAAGGGCCATTCAATAAGAAGACAGAAATGGTCATTTTTACAAGAAAACGGATGAAAATAAAATTAAAACATCCAGAACTCCTAAACTTTAAAAACTAAACCTTTGTAACAAAGGTGAAGTACCTAGGTCACACCTTTGTCAGCTAGTTAACATGGAACTCGCATTTAGAAAACAGTGTCAAAAGAGCATACATAGCTTATGAACAATGCCGCCGAACCGTGGGCTCACCTGGGGTTTCTCCTCCAGAGTCGTCGCATGGACTCACACGGCTATCATAGGAATCATAGGACCTATGCTAATATACAGTGCATTTGTCTGGGTACCGAAAACTAAAACAAATTCAAAGAACAGCATGTCCTAACATAGCAGGAGCCATGAAAACAACGCTGGCCAGAGCCTGGAAGTCATTCCTAGTCTTTCTCCCCTTGATATTTACATCAAGGAGGTTGCTCTGACGACAATGATATGCCTCGGCACGGTTGGAATAGAACCTGATGTAGGATCTAGTGAGGCAAAACGTCTCTCCATATCTACACTGACGGTTCTAAAACAAAACAAGGCTCAGGATGTGGAATATACTCCAGATCCTTAAATTTAAACATAAAATGGGCTGTGAGCAATAGTGTAAGTGTAGTTCAAACAGAACTCACGGCGATTCTCAGAGCAACAAAAAAAATTATCATAAACAATATCACTGGAAGGAACATACTCATCTATACAGATAGCAGACAAGCACAACTCACCCTGAACAGACCACGAATTTACTTAGGGTTAGTACTAGAATGTCTCGAAGTTTTGACGGAAGTATCCATTAACAATGTGGTCATCTTAAGATGGATCTAAGGGTCACGCAACATCGAAATGTAACCGTCTTGCTGATTCACTGGCCAAGTGCTGATTCACTGGCCAAGAAGGCAGCCAATCAAATATTTTTGAGTCTGGCCCTTCTATTGTTCTGACAAAATCGGTAGTGACAGACCTAATTAAAGAACATTCCCTTGTGACATTCAAAGAAAGATGGGACGAAACAAGAAACTGCAGAGTTGCCAGGAAACTGACAACACTGCAGCAAACAAATGCTTGACTATGACTAGACAGAATCTGCGCCTAGTCACAGGCATTCTGACATTGCCAAGTACGGAAGCATCTCCATATCATGGGGCTGTCAGAATCCGCAGGGGGTGCGAACTAGAAGATGAGACCATCGAGCATATCCTTGACGGTAGCTCGACGCTCTTATTTATTAGAAGATTTAAGATATAAGAGAAGCATTACCTTTTAGCGACGTTTTCAACTACAGTATATCTATAAGCTCGCTCACGAGCTAGGAGATGCCTATCATGTTAGGAGGATGCACAATGGGCCTAGTGAGGCCTAAGTACCGTGAAGTAACCCACCCTCCACACGTTACAAATACAAAAATGATGGGAGATTCCTTAACGGTATATAGAAGTCGAAACATATTATTCAAATAACTTAAAAGGGTGAAAGTTTGTATGGGAATATCGATTTTTTTTGAAGGTAGGAACTTGAAAATTAATTGTAGCTACTCATCATAAATAAATAAATAAATGGTAGTGAAAAAAAAAAAAAATAAAAATACATAAACATAAATAAAAATAAATAAACATAAATAAACATAAATAAAAATAAAATATTTTTTCTCTTTTAGGTTACTCGTATATTTTGTATTTTTTAAATTCAGATTTGACCATTCTTTTTTCGGAGCGATATTTTAAGCGATTACTCCTCTTGGTCAACTATTCTTGGACTCCTATTATTCTATCCGTGGATTATCACCTGTTGTACTTTGCTTTTCACCTACATGGTAAAGCTTTTTTTGCTTGGTTAGCGAATTTAAAGTTGTTAATTAACATTTCGTTTGATTAACATGTAGGTTCTTTGAAGTTTACTAACCTTTTACTACGACCAAGTTTAAAATTGTTCCATTAATTATATTGTTATCAGCGAATTAGGATATTGCCGCCACTGGGGTCGACGGTACCACGCCTGTCCTGTTAGAGTCAGCGAATTAGGATATCGCCGCCACTGGGGTCGACAATACCACGTCTGCCCGTTGCAATGTCCAGAACCAGGAGAGAGCGGGGCTTGACTTTCGACCAGCCGAACGCTATGAAGTGATAGGCAATATGCCGTTAAAGACATTGTTTATTTTGTTCCTTAATTAATTACATTTCAAACATTGTTTACGAGAAATTTAATAAAACATAAAACCATGTTAACACGTGTTTTGTGAAGTGGCTATACAGGGTGTCATAGTATACAGGGTGATAAATCATTTTAAAACAATAATATTGAAGTTAATTCTTTTAACTTCTAACAATATATAGCTCTTATTTATGTTAATCTTTGTAGTGTCTCGATGATGGTATAAATGCCAAAAGCGTTCGACTTTAATTTAATAAGCAACGGAAATATATTAATAGACACTTTAAAACCAAATTGCATCATTTTTTATCACCTAGTGTGAACACACCTCATACTATCTTGTTTAATTATATTTGTAATTTGGTCATTAGAACTAAGAAATTCTCTTATATTTGGCGATAGGTTGTAGATTCTCCTGTAAATCGCAAAGTCTGCATAGTCTATTATGATGTGCCGAACGATAAGAAGAAGCATGCAATTCGGGCACATCGGTGGATATTCCGTAGCCATTAGCAGTATTGTTCCTGGGTACACAATCGTACCAAAAGTGGCACACTTTGTAAACAAAATTCACAATAACACCTCATATTTTCTCATGCCACACTGTTCAAGCTACATTGCTCATGTATACATTTTAATCTGTAGATTTTTGTTAGTGGGTCGTAGAAAAACATACTATTGTCCGTATCGCACTTAGACGATATGGCTTTAGTATATCCACTATCCACTCTAGTAGCACAAAATACTATTATATGGTCGTTGTATTTCAACTCGATATTAATTATAAACGCTAAAAAATTTATTTCATTGACCGTTTCAATTATTTTGTAATTTGTTTAAATAGTTAATAATAATAGTTTATTTGCGTCAATTATTACAATCAACTTAAACTTAATATTATAATTTATCATAATAAAAATTGACACAAAGAAACAAATCTCACAAAGCCAAAGCTGCCTGTGGGTTGGGTTTGTTTACTTTATTTTTTTAGATTTAGAGCATCTTCCTAACATAAATATATACTACTATTTCCAAAGTGTTTACGTTTTCACAAATCAAAAATTTGTAATCTATTTAATGGCGATACTTATATAAGATCCTGTATGTATATTGAATATATCAATCTTTTTAAATGTTCTTCCGTCATGATAAGTTCATTTTCGACAAACCTCACCGTCATCGGCGCTAAAATCCGGTATGTGACCTAGAAATTTGAACGTTTCGGACGCTGCCAGACGCCGCCGGCCGGTAATGTGGCAGGAGAGGAGAATCGACGCGTCTGGCTCGAAAGTATAAAGGCCGAACCGTTTAGTCAGCGATCCAGATTGCGCGAGGTAAATTTAGATATCTGGTTACGAAAATAGACTTCAGTGTTTTGTTTTCACCAGACGTTCAAAGCAATTAGTTCGTTTATAACAAGAATGGATAAAGACTTTTAACCCGTATTGTTCCACTAATCGCTTGACTGGGTAGAAACGCAGGATATAGAACTGTCAACTGTCATTTACGCGTATTAAACTGTCAACTGCCACTTACTCGTGTTAAATTGTCAATTGTCACTTACGATAATTAAATTGTCAAACGTCACGTTTGGACATAAGAGAAGGCAAGCTCTGCGTTTAGACATAACTACCCACACTACATGCGAAAATTAAGGAAAAAAATAGAAAAACCATACGAGTAAAATTGCTGAACATGAAATAATAGATAATAAACCATTTTTAATTATACATATAATTTAGGTTTAATGACAAACAACAATACAAGGTGTCCCAATGAAAAGTAACCCGTTTCCATTTGATAAAATTTGGTTACGGTTAATTTAAAAGAGGAGATTTTTAAAAATCACCCTGTATAGATAATACATAATTTCTATGTCACTGAAGCAAAACTTATAGCAAATTAACACTTAGCAGCACAAACCGCACGTTTTTACTATTTGTTATAACCTCTGGAAATGGGTCACTTTTCATTGGGACACACTTTATTATCATAAAGTGTCTTATTGACAAACCGGCTTAGCAAGCCTTGAGTTAGGTGACAGTTCTGTCATAGATACTTAAGAAAAACTCAAAATCGGTCTTACATAAAAATATTTAATGTTGTTAAAAGACAACCGGTCTAAAATCTAAGAAGAAACAGTGGTAAGGTAACTGCACCAATAACAAAAAAATTTAAGCATATAATACGATTTTTTCTTGTAGCTTATAGTTTCTTGAGTTCATTAAATATTTATTTTTAGTTCTAATAATTTTGCTTTTCATGAAATAAATATTATAAATAAAGTGTTTTGAAGTACCAGTCATTGACACTTGATTTTTTTCATGTACCAGTAATTGACACACCAATTACTGACACAAATTAAGAAACATTTTTTTATTATACTTTTAATTTTGAATACACTAAGTAAATAAAAATAAACAGCAAATTCATAACACAAAAAATAAAAACAAAAAATGAAAATTTATGGGTGCTTTAGGCTTCAAAAATATCAATATTTTTTGAAAATACATATTTTATTCTGTCGCCGACATTGTGTAGTTCCTGTTGGGATAACTTTTTTATGATATCCTCTATCTTGATTGTTGAAATATCACTATCAACAAGTTTGAAGGTATTCGTTTCATTTGTTGATCTAAGGGATATAACTTCAATATCGTTTAGGGAATATTTCTTCTGAGCCACACAGATATACCTATAAAAAAAAGTTTTTCTCTTTCCTCCTAAGAATTTCGCTAAAATAAAATCTACATGGGTATCGTCGTATTTGATTGGTATTTCGTTCTCTTCTTCATTTTCTAAATTGATACTGACATTATCAATACTGTCTCCACTTTCTATCCATTTTTCGTTTTCGGATGAATTGTCAGAACTTTCCCTCTTTACTGACTTAGCCTTGTTTTGTATTTTTATAATTTATTCTTCCCTTTTTCGCTTTCTCTCTTGTGCCCGTTTTTGTTGTTCTTCTTGATTTCTCTTTTTCTCAGAATCCTTTTTTGTGTGGTATTTTTGCTAAATTTCTGACGTAATAAGCAATTTGCTCTTTATTCTTTTTTTTTTGTTTTTTACTTCCGGCCAAAACAAGGCTTTTTTAAATGGTGTGGGAACTTGTTTCTTTAAAGATAATACATTGAACGGCGTTGTATTTTCCAATGAATTTAAAGGTGATCTATCACTTTGTGATACAGTAGGAGGTGTAATATTGACATCAGAATGTATAACAATTTTTAATGGGGTCATATCAGAATCAACTCTTGGTTGTTGAAGGCCAGAAGGTCCTGGTCTCGAGTTGTCTAATATGTTTTCTACAAGATCATTTTCTTTCTTGTTGCAATTTTGGTTCTCACTTTTATTTATGTTTTCTAATCGTTCAACACCTAAAGCGGATTCTATTTTATTTATTTTTTTTTTTTCATTGTGTTCCATACTTTAAATAGTGACACCGTCTTCCATGTTACCTGTCCATTCAGTATCAAAATTTGTTCGAAAGTTTTTTAATTTTTCTGAGGGAATAATTTTTTCCAAAACTGCCAACCCTTTTATTATTCTGGTTTGATTCACTTCTGTTGACGGGTTTGAAATTTTTGAAAATTTTACATTTTCTACATTAAACGGCGAAAGTCCACATGCCCTAAATCCATGTTGAATTGTTTTATCTGTAACTTCCTCAAACACTTTTCCGAAATTTTCTTTTTGCAATATTTTTCCGTGATTTTCGATGTGCCAATCTCTTACAGATTTTTTTCCAAAATTGTTTTAGCGGCTTAAATACAGCCACATCCATAGGTTGAATTAATTGTGTAGAGTTTGGATACAATACAAAAGTTTTTTTCTCATCTAGCCATGGTACAAACACATTTGTTATGTATTCAAAAAAAGTTGCTCCACACTTTTGGATGTCGTAAATAAATGCATATTTTTAATTTTTTAGCTTACAAATGTGTTTTAATAATATTTGTTTCTTTAATTAGGTTAGTGCATACTTATAGAAGATTAAAAAGAGTAAAAATATTATAGTTTTACTTAATCTTTATGGAAAAAGTGACAAAATTACTGTCCCTAATTTCGACCGTAGCCGGAATATGGGTTAAGGTTTCTATTCCTACTATACAACATAAAGGAGTGATAGTTATGTTGAAGGCATATCACCTTAAATGTAAAATCTATAATCCCATCCGAACATTCCAAAGAAGAAATTAGAATATTTTCGTCGCACCAGTAGAGGTTTGTTTAATATTTCATCCTACAAATGTAAGGACATATCTAAATTTGCTTCCAGTGCAGAAGGTATCGATTAAAATCGGATTCGCCGACAACGTGCCAAAACAAGTAAACGTCCTGTGAAGACAGCCAGAATCTTAAAAGTACCTGCTTTATATTTCGACGGAAGAAAAGATTGTATCGGAAAACAGTGGGAAAATGTATAGAGACAAAATTCCTGAGGAGAACATTTCGTTGATTAAAAAATTAGAAACCAAATTCTTGGGTCATATTGCACCATATTCTGGCACTTCTAAATGTATAGAAAAAGCAATCACCTACTTCTTCATGGAGAAAAAATTTTTATGGATTATTTGCTGACGGTGGGGTGTGATGGGACCACTGTAAATGTTGGTAGACAAGGAATCATCATTCGTCTGCTTGAAAAACGTTTAAACAGACTGCTTAATGGATATTCTGTCTTCTTTACATAAATAAACTGCCTTTTCGTCACTTGTTTCTGTAATGGAGACCCAATACATTTTTAGAAACCATCGGTAAATATCAAGATAAGTGTGAGAAGATACCTGTTCTTAAATTGCAACCCATTCCTGTGATGTTACCCAAGGTCTCTGCAGAATGTATGAACACTAACCAAAAATATCTGTATAGAATTTTGTTAGCGGTAACAACAGTTTAATTTGCTCTTGATTTAGGAAACAAATCGCCAGGGAAAATGTCCCATTTCCGATGGCTAACTTGCGCTAAAAAAAATTAGTCGTGTGTATGTTTCGACCGAAAAACTGGTTTTTTATTTCCCTTTCTTCTCCCTTATTTTAAAGTTTTTGACATTAGTTTTTATCTAGCAAACTGACCCTAATTTTCATTGTTCTACGACCTCCTTAAATATTTGTATTCCTTTTTGACTCACCTTGTATATTATACAATACGGTATCAATTTAGAGAGATCAACGAATACGCATAAAAGTTTTTGTGTGAATATTTCGTTTCATAGATGGATTTCGTAAAAGCCTTACTCATTTTTTAAAATATTTTGGTATTTATCAAAAATTTAACAATTCTGGTTTTTAAAATGTTTTCTATAATTTTTGATAAAGTAGATGTTAGAATATATGTTGATAGTTTCCAGTGTTGCTAGATCTACTGTTTTTGTCTCTGTTCTACCTGTTTTCACCAACTTGGCAAATTTTGTTTTTCATTAAGTAGATTTGTCTTATTCTTCAGCAAATGTACAAAGAATAGTTTCTTTAGTAAATTTGCTGAAGTCAAAGTAGTGTAATAAGTATTATAGGTTTGTTCCACAGAAAAATATTTAACTTCAAGATAATCATCATGTTTTGATTTAATATGCACCAAAAAATTAATAGGGCGTCATAATAAGAATTTGCATGACGAACACAACGCATTTGAAAGAAATACCTATTATTTTTCCTTTTCTTTTTGTTTCCTGACGTTAAGTTTTACAAATTTTGTTTTTATTCTTTAAGTTCTAATTCGGGTAAAACAGCAAAAAAAATTTATTTTTCCTTTCTAATATAATTATTTATAGAGTTTTTTTATTTATTAAACTGCAAATTATAATTATTTACTCCTGTGCCAATCTTTTACAGATTTTTTTCCAAAATTGTTTTAGCGGCTTAAATACAGCCACATCCATAGGTTGAATTAAATGTGTAGAGTTTGAATACAATGCAAAAAGTTTTTTTCTCATCTAGCCATGGTACAAACACATTTGTTATGTATTCAAAAAAAGTTGCTCCACACATCCATCCACGTTTGGAACGGCCTATTCCCCAAATTTTATTGATACTGACGGCTACATGACTTGGAATGCGTTCATATTTAAACACCACCATGGGAGGAGCTAGTGTCCCAGCGGCATTGGCGGTGACTAATACAGTTAAATTTTCTTTATTGTCGTTGCAAGGACTTTATCACTTTTTGGTTGAAGAAAAAAAGCACTCTCATCAGAGTTGAATACTCTGGAAGGATCCTCCGTTGCGACAAATAAATTTTTTGACTGCAAGTATTCTTTCACTTCCCGAAACCATTGTCGCAATTGTTGTTCAGTAACTTTTTCGCGGGCTGGTGTTAAATTTTGTGCAACTCTTTCGCTTAAATTTGGATGCCTTTTCAAAAACGACTCGTACCATTTTCGACCTGGTCTCGAATCAGTGAAAGGGTTTGGTCGTTTACTTTCTTTAACGATAAACTGGACACTGTCTAGTAATTGCTCTTTGCCTACTGGATGGTGCACTTTTGCTAGAGAAAGTATCCACTGTTCGACAAGAGTTTCTTCATTGTTTGTGAGGATGGTACTTGGTCCCATTCGGCGATGTATAGGTAGCTTTCCTGTTGATTTATAAAGTAACGTTGTTCGTGGAACAAAGTAAGTTTTAGCAGCTGTAGCTACTGGCATCGCTCTTGCTATAGCAGCAAGAGCTTCATCCAACTGATAATTTTTTTTAGGTGCCATAACTAATATAATAAAAAACGTGTTCCAGTTATTGACACTTCTTGTACCAATAATTGACACCCCTGTCAATGACTGGAACCAAATGGCTGTTAGATCTCATATTTAAATGGTATATTGCAGACTTTTTGGACAGTATGACAACAGTGTATATCAGTATTTGCTTGTGGACCAGTGATTGACAGGGTATGTCAATAACTGGAACATACTGGTTTTGTTTGTTCCAATTAATACCACTTGAAGTTTTAGGATTTACATGCATAAAAACCAGTAAAAAGCCATCAGTATTGTTTAATACACCCCCAAGAATAGTTTAAATAAATTTAACATAAAGTTATAAGAAGTAGATATATTCAATTTGGTATACTGACCTTATTAAATGTCTTAACATAAACAAACACCACTGCACGTGCTCTTTTCACCTTTTTGTAACTGCCACCTAACATCTGCTACGTAGGCTACACGGTTGCCAAATATTCTAAAAATACCGATGTTTATGATAAATTTCTCATATATAGTCTAATGTTTCTATTTTTGAAGAATAATTGAGCAAGTGTCAATTACTGGAACACTGTCAATTATTGGTGCACTTACCTTAAATAACAATAATAATAAAGCATACATAACGATCTGATATTTTGTACATACCTATGAGACAAGTTAAAATGTAAATACAATACTAGGAAAATCTTCAAAAAGGTTACAAACTACTCAGCGACATGTGGGATGTGGGAAAGTTAACAAAAGTATTAAAATAGCGAGAAGAAGAAACTACAACATTAAAGAAAATAAGGGAAATTTAACAATTAATGTAAAGACCAACCCTTGACAAACAAATTAAAGTTGATAAGGTAGGAACTGACCGATACCCAAAAGGAGGAGAATGGATAATGTTAATGCGATAGTTATGCATTCAGCAGTAATATATTAAGCTTTTTAAAAATCCAAACGCTCAAAGTTTGGTCTTGGCCTTGGTGAGGTAATGTAGAGCGCATTTTGGAGGAGTATTGAGTGATAAAATTGAATTTCATTGAGGGGCTCCAGAAAATACCATCGTCTAACAATAACATATACAATAAGTTAATTTTTTCATCCTGACTCCAGGAGAAAGGTATAGAAATACATTGTTATTGAATAAAAATAAATAGAATGATAGCTCGCTGGATGCGGACCACAATATCATGTGTTTTCCATCGAAAGGGCTTGGTTAAACTAATTACTCTCTTTATCGCTCTCACGTCCAAATATTATTAAGCGTCTCATCTTTATTTTGCCTACAGTATGTAGTGACAATGACACTGAAACCAACTTAAAGATATATATTTTTTGAAAATGATTGTTGAAATTAAAAATTGTTTTACACAGTGTATATTAATATATTTTCCTTCTTATAGAACTTTAAATGCCAATTCTTTGAGTTCTTAAATATAATTAAATTTTTAAACAGCCATTAAAATCCTATAGAAGTTATCAATACTCAAGTGATGATTTATTTGAATTATATTATTTTGTCCTTGTGTCAATGACCTGGCAGTCAAGACACTTCAATTTAATTAAAAAAAATGATACAATTTTTTTCTGAACCATTATCGAAATGGTACAAAACAAATAGCAGAAAAATTAATGGATTGCCTAACTGATAAGATGATAAAATGTATTTAAAATAAACAACAATATTGCGTATTATTTTTTAAAATTTTCATGTTGATTGCTTGTATAAGGAATTGGTAGTTTTTTTTTTAATTTAAAATCGAAATGTGTTCATGATTTATGCGTTGATTTTTTGTTTATTTTTAAGCTCCTGCCAAACCAATATTTCCGATTCCGCGAATCAAGCAGTAAATACGATTTCAAGGACGGTTACTTTCAAATACATATTCCAAAATTATAACGTGGTGTCAAGTGGTGTTGTTTCTCTTGCGTTAGTAAATCTGTCAAAGTCAAAACAACCATAGTTCGCGATAATTAATGCGGTCTGGTCTGGCTCGTAATATCGAACCTCCGAGCAGAGACAGTTTTAAAACTGAATTTACACGTTTTACCTACTTCGGGTATGTGCATGCAGGATATCAGTAATTATGTGTCCACTTGATTCGAGAGTGGGTAGTTAGAATGATTAGACTTCGATTTTTTGAGGCACGGAAAGCCTGTGCAAGTCCGACCAGTTTCGTAAACATATTTTAAATATTTTAATTTTTAGGTTAGACAAGGAACCACTTACGTTCATATAGAAACCAATACTATCGTGCTTCTAAAAGACTGATTTATTTAAAATTTGTAATTACTAACAGTAAATTATGAAAAAACGGTATTTATTCCTTTTATTTATAAGAAAACAACATTACCTGATTTCAACATATTAAATATCATTAACACAAATTGTTTAATGTTTAAGAGCAATCCAGTCCCTTCTGACGTCACACCGCACGAATCTCACGACCTCCCCTTAAAGTATTTGGAACCTTGTTCGCTACATAAATTTGGTAATGTTGTGTGTCGTACGCTGAAGGATAATCATATTGGGTAGGTCCGATTACAGTTCAGGTATAATTCGTTGGCTATCGCCGCCTACTGGGGGTTAGTGACTTGTTAATATACGAATGTAGGAATACTCTTTTTAAACCAAACAACTCAAATATTTTTTATTTATTGATAGTTATAGATGATATACAGGGTGTCCCGAAATTAGACGGTCATATTTTAACAGCGTAATCTACATCCTAAAATAGTAGTAAAAGTTCATATAAACATAGAACCGAAAACTTTTCTTTTCCGAGATGAAGGTGAAGTTCTGATACCACACTTTTTTAAATATTTTCTAAACGTTTAAAGATAATTAGGTAAAATTTGTTACAAATACTTACCTTTTTACGCTTCATTTATTGGACCAAACCCCAGTTATTGATCATCTTCTTAGGTGGGTAAATTAGGGGGAGCTTAGGGTAAAATTGCCGTGTGTGTGTGTGTCTATATCCACCATAACTCATGAACCGATACACAGAGAAACACTAAATTTTAAACTTAAGTTTTTTTTCGGCCTGACGTGAAATGATTAGATTTTGGACAAAGTCGGAACATCTAGGGGGGTACCTTATGGGAGGCCGTTTTTATATTTTATTGAATATATCTGTTATTTATGTTAGGAGAAGAAAATTATTCAAATAAAAGTTACTTCTAATATTATTATGTATAATTTTTGCTTTATGTCAAAATTTCCTGAAATGGTTCGTATTCGAGAAATTTGACAAAATGTGCAAAATTCTAAACTAAACTAAAAGTTGTTTGCGATATCGATCTCTATAATTTTTACTACTTTGTATCCCACCGCTGTCACCAATGTTACACAGGTTTTTGGTATCGCAATTTATTTTAACTAAACTTTAACAACAATTATACAACTGATACAATAACTTCAACTGATAACATTAACGTTTAACGTCTATCATAAAACTGAAACTCTGACGTCAAGTCGTCGCCTTATATAGCTTGCCTCCCTTTCTGGAAACTTCTCGAACAATCTGGACTTTTCTTTGACGAGGAATGACATTTCGAGACTTTTCGGGAATATTCTCTTCTTCATTTACTCGTACCTTTACTTATGATGATGATGATGATACAGGGTGCTGCGTAACAGTATTTTTAAATAATACAGGGTGCTTTATTGTAACAACGCTGTATTTTTTAAAAAATACCTATTTTTTAGTTTTATAGCATTTCGAGAGTCAAAAAATAGCTTAAAAATGTGGCATAGGTAGTTTTCAGAAAAAAAAAAAAACCGAGGTGCTCTGTTAACTTTGTTGCAACGAAACACCCTGTATTATTTAAAAATAGCAATTTTTCAGTTAAGTTTTATAATATTTCATGAGCCTAAAATAGCCTAAAAATGTGGTGTGGTTATTTTTAGAAAAAACCTTAATAAAATGAACGTGCTCTGCTGGCTTCATTCGAAGCTAGCAGAGCACCCCAGGTCGTATTAAAAACAAAGCAAATTTTTTAGGAATGTTTTATAATTCTTAAAGAGCCAAAAAAAGTGGTTTGGTGTCGGTACACAGGGTGTTCGATAAGTACGGTACATAACTTCAGGAGCGTATTCTGGATCTAAAATAAAGGTATTTTTGTCATATACACTATGTCTCAAAAATGCTTCGTTACGGAAATACAGGTGTGGTGAAAGTTTCATAAAAAAAATACAATTTTTAATTATTTCCAAAACCAATTAAGATATTTTAACGCAATGTTGCTAACTCTCAAAAGCTGCAAAAATGTAATTGTATAAGGGGATTATGACTTTATGTTTACTTATTAACACTCGATAAGAGACGCGGTATAGTCGTAAACCATTTTGTTCTATTAAGTGTGGGTAAGTATTAGCATTGGTAAAAGCTTCTGTGAGCGGTGGAGAATTTTTCTTTCTCCAATAGGAATTTGTTAGATTTTCTACATTGAGGGATGCTAGGTCGTCTATCAAATTTGAACCAAAACTATTTATTTTAACGAAACAATTTTGTGCCAATATTTGCCTGCGAAATTCCATAGGTATTATGTTCGCTGTTAGGTAATAAAACACTGGATCCGAATACTCCGATTTTAATATAAAGTATTAAACTGCAAGCAATAACAGGTTAACAAAATAATAGGTTATTTTTCATTAAAAAGCCGCCAACAACTGACAACCTATCAAACGTCAAACGTCTATCAAAACCAGGCCAATAATACCAACTCATACATTGCAGCCACCTATGTACATAACAATAGGCATCTCATTACATTCAGCCAATAACGCATAATATGTAGGTATTGACACTATTGCTCCTAGACAGATTCTTAAACATTTATATTGTATTCGGTCTATTATTTTCAAGTTAGTGTTACTAGCTGATCCGTATAAACAACACCCATAATCCAAAATTGACCGTACATGGGACCTGTAAAACATAAGTGAACCTTTAGGGTCAGCGCCCTAATTTCGGTTAGTAATACATTTTAAAGTGTTGATACCTTTCTCACATCTACCTTTAATATACTTAATATGTTTCGTCCATAATAATTTCGAATCCAGAACGATTCCGAGTTATTTATATTCTTTCACCACCGGCATGATGCACTCACTCAGGGTTAAGTTTCCTGGCGTGTGCAATCTGTGCCTTGTAAAGAACATTATTGGAAGATTTTTCGGGCGAAAGTACCATACCAGTTTCATTTGTTCACAATGAATTGGAGGGTTCTGGGTATGGCATTCGTCGTAAGTATTTATAGTGGAATATATGCAGATATCATCTGCATATTGTAGACATTTAATATAATTATTGAACAAATCATGGATGAATATATATTAAAAAGTGTAGGACTAAGGACAGAACCTTGTGGTAAACCTTGATAGACGGTTCTAGGTGGACGGAGTATATTTTTATTATTAATCACTTAAAAATATTATATTATGCACTTGTAGAATCTCATTTATATTACGGACTCATAGCATGGGGGTCTGCTGGAATAGTTCTTTTAGAAAATCTACAAAAAATTCAAAAATCCATAATAAAATATATGTATAATAAACCTCGAATTTACCCTTCTACAGCACTTTACCAAGAAACACAAATATTTAACATGTATCAGCTGTATACTAAAGTGTTATTGTTAAATCAAAATCAGTAAAGAGAACAGACATATCACTCATACGTACAATACGAGATATAAAGTCGATTCTGTTACTATACCTCGAGTAGAAAAAACAATTGGACAAAAATGTTTTACATATTTGGGTCCAAAGTTATATAACGATATTCCTTCCGATATCAAAAAAATTAACTCTCGTTCTTTATTTAAAAAAAAAAGTTATAAAATGGATTTCAGGGATACCTCTTATTAAACTAAAACAATTTTTAAATTCCGATGGTGCTTGTTATAGTCTAAAAAAATTTTAAGAAAAATTTAAATTATATTTAAGAATATTTTGTAGTAAGTAGTATTTTATCTATAATGTTTTATAATTAATTGTTTTTATTTTATAATTTTGTATCAGTTTGTTGTTTAAAAAATGAAATTCATGCCCACGCTCAGGTACCTAATCCATTTTTATTTACATACATTATGCATTGAATTGTTTTTACTAAGTATAATTCGCAGTTACTTGTAATTATTTGTGTGTGAATAAAAATTATTATTATTATTATTATTATTATTATTATTATTATTATTATTATTATTATTATTATTATTATTATTATTATTATTATTATTATTATTATTATTATTATTATTATTATTATTATTATTATTATTATTATTATTATTATTATTATTATTATTATTATTATTATTATTATTATTATTATTATTATTATTATTATTATTATTATTATTATTATTATTATTATTATTATTATTATTATTATTATTATTATTATTATTATTATTATTATTATTATTATTATTATTATTATTATTATTATTATTATTATTATTATTATTATTATTATTATTATTATTATTATTATTATTATTATTATTATTATTATTATTATTATTATTATTATTATTATTATTATTATTATTATTATTATTATTATTATTATTATTATTATTATTATTATTATTATTATTATTATTATTATTATTATTATTATTATTATTATTATTATTATGGTCTCGTATATAAATTACTCTTCCAAACTAGAGCTTTAGATGACTTTTCGAGAAAGAACGGGATGTTTCTAGTGTATTGGTGAGAATAGGTGAACTTTCTAGCACATTCGCCAATTTTTTAAATTTGTATATAAATAGTGGTGGAGGACCAAGCGAGAGTTAGTTATTATATGGACAGTGAAGATAAATAGCGAACAGTTTAAAGACATTCTAAATATATATATATATATATATATATATATATATATATATATATATATATATAAATTAGAATAATAGTGTTATAAAATAAATAAGTGTGTAAATAAATTATTATTAAATAAACTGTTGTTTAAAATAAACAAACATCACACTATAAAAATGAGCTGTCATTTTGCAACGTCACCTTGCGTTTTGAGTTACTTTCCACACAAGTGAAGAAAATTGCCAGTTTCTAAAGAAATTTGGAAGCCATGAGAGTGCTATTTTCGTATATATGGTCTTAGGAAAATTGATTTAAAACCCTAGCACGTCCGTGATTAGAAAAGACCTGCCCCGTCTTGAGGATGAGTTGAGGCAGCCGATGCAGCTCGGCTGAAACGCATCGCAAGATAAAAGATATTAAAAACGTGGGCGTTGCGGGTTGCTCTCTCTGTGTATGTGTAAGCGATAGGAGGTCAAGTGACCGGTGCATCTGGTTTTGCCGCATTATTTATTACTGAATCAGACATTCCTCGACTATACAGCAGGACAAACAGTTGAAAACTTCTCAAGGCTGGAGATCTAAATAGGCATCCGCGGCGCGCCGCCTCACATCAAGCATCTCAAGCGTGTTTATATCAGTTTTTTATGTTTTATGTTATACAATGTGGCTATTGTGATTGTCATTGTGTACAGATTGGCTGATTCAATTATTTTAAGATTTGACTAGAAGATTATAGAGAATAGTCCAAACACATGGTACTTTTTATTACAAAAGTAAAGTCTACTTTTTTATGCTTTTTTCTGAATCATTCTTTTCTTTAAATTAATATTTCTATTTTTTTCTCATCTTTCTCTATTTTTCTTCATGCTTTCTCCATTTTTCTTCATACTTTCTCCACTTCTTTTTTATATTTTTATCTTATTTATATTTCTATCTTCTTTATGTTTCGCTATTATTGTTTATTATTAATCTTTCTCTTATTTCTTTCTTTTCTTTTTCCTCTTCTTTATTTTAAGCTTTATAGCATTGAATACCTCATCCCCAGACAACACACCAAATCCTTTGGATATCTACTGGACATCCCAATATCCACTGAATGTCCAGTCCATGGTGGATATTTATTTTATATCCATGAGATGTAATTTATAGACATACAAATATCCATAAATAATAGTAATTATATAGCAAATTATTTAAAAAATACGCCATTGTGCTCGCCATTGTGGCTACTAGTACCGTTCAGATATTTAAAATTATTTTTTTTAAGGTGTATTCAATATTCCATGTACATCCACTAAATATATCAAAGTCTAGGCGCGAACGCAAACCATCATGGATATACACTAGACGTAATTTTTGATTTTGCTTACTAAGTATAGATGGCGATACCACTTTCGCATCTACTCAGGCTCAACCCGGGCTAATTGAGTTCGACCGAAATTTGTATCACAATCAGACTCCATTAGAGACTGGAGTCGAGAATTTCCATTTATTGCTGAATAGTCCTAATAAGGATGACTTTCTCCTTAGTAGGCAAAATCAAAGACAGAGTAGAGTGTTGAAAATATTTTTTATCTCTGCTATTTTCTTTCGACGTTATTCAATAATCATTGGTTACTTATGAACCTTACTAAAGATACCCATAAAATATTTTGCTGAATATCCGAATATCTTCTATATCCTGGGATGTAGACGGACATTTGGTTAGATATCCATATTGGATATCCACAAAATATATTCTGTGGATATCTCTGGGATTTCTTGTATTGTCTGGAAGATACCCATTAGATATTTTGCTGGATATCCATAGAATATCTTCTATATTCTGGATATAGACGGACATTTGGATATCCATATTAGATCCACGGGATATTTCTGATATCCTGTGGATATATTGGATATCCACAAAAGATATTCTGTGGATATCTCTGGAATTTGGTGTGTTGTCTGTGTCTCGTCCAACCATTTCCATGTCTTTCTATTACTGAGGCTCTTTCTATGGGGCCTCAGTATTGAATTCATGCAGACGAAAATGCAAAAAAAAAATTCGTCTGGTCGTCTGTGCGTATGTATGCCGGCACAATAACTAGAGAACGAAAATTCTGATTGACTTGCGGTTTTGATTTTCTTGAATAATTGCTTCTAACTTAGAACCCTATTGATTTTCAGAATTTTCGGTTTATCCCAACTACTTTAATATTAAATTTCTTAAAATCCTCCCATGCATTTCTTATGAGACTAATTTTACGCATTCCTAACGTCTAACATTCCTAAGATTCATAACATTCCATACATTGCAAACGTTCTCCGACTTTCATAGTTGCAACCATACACCTTATTTAAAATTATAAAAATAATAGTAGTTGGGTGTCCAAAATATGAACTGTGATTGGTGGATTTTATTTTTTTGCAGTGTTCTCACTACCTAGAATGGATATGAAATATATTCGTTCTGTTGAACTCAATGACATACTTTTTCGTTTTGTAGTCTGTGAGTAGATAAGCTAATATCCATTGTGGGTGTAGAAAAAAATATTAGTAGGTAGTTGGGTGTCCAAAATATGAACTCTGATTGGTGGAATATATTTTTTTGCAATGTTCTCACTACCTAGAATGGATATAAAATATATTCGCTCAGTTGAACGCAAAAGCATACTTTTTCGTTTTGTAGTCTGTGCGTGGATAAGCTAATATCCATGAGGGTGTAGAAAATTAGTAGTTTCTGGATATGGACAATCCACTCGAGTTGTACAGTATATTTTTTCTATGACCCACTAACAAAAATTGAAAAATTGAAAAATTGAAAAATTGAAAAATTGAAAAATTGAAAAATTTAAAAATTTAAAAATTTAAAAATTTAAAAATTTAAAAAACGAAAAATCGAAAAATCGAAATACCGAAATATCAAAATATCGAAATATCGAAAAGTCGAAAAATCGAAAAATCGAAAAATCGAAAAATCAAAAAAATCCAAAAATCGAAAAATTCTAATAAAGGGCTTATTGTAAAAACGTGCTTATCCACATTTTTTAAAATAAAAGCATTTTTACTTCACGACAATAAAAAATAACGTTACAAAAGCTTGAAACAAATGAAAATTCTCTAACAAATACCATAATTAGCCGAAAAATGCATTTTAATAAAGTTTTAGCAGTTATAGAGTAGTTTATGTTAACCTTTAAAGACGCGTTTCCTTAATAAATTAATATTGTGCTGTATCATGTTATTCCAATAAGCCCTTTAAATAGAAAAATCGAAAAATACAAAATCCAAAAATCCAAAAATTAAAAAAATCCGAAAATCCAAAAATTGAATAATCGAAAGATCTAAACTAGAAAAATTCAAATAGAAAAACCGAACAATCAAAAATCGAAGAATCGAAAAACTTAAATGTTATTGATTAAGGGGCAGAATTTTCCGACTTATATATATATAGAAAGTGATTTGAATGATGAAATGAAATTAACAGGTTTATCTTGTTGGCATCACGAGCGATATAAAAGCTGTAAGCTTTGGTGTTCCGCAAGGCAGTATTCTTGGACCTTTACTTTATATATATTTACTGTATGTGTAAATAATGTATTGAACATGAACATGAAGGGTGCCATTACGAGTTTCGCTGGTCACACCGCAATATGTTACAAGGGAATACCTAAAAGTTTGATAGAGGCTTATTTTATATTATTACAAAGTGGCTTGAATACAACAAACTTACTTTGTTCTTAGTTACTTCTAATTTGTTTATTTTTACGTCTATCCCTTGCTTTCGTTCTTAAATATGGTATCTATGAAGTTCTTAGTGTCAAATTACAAAAAAAAAATGAAACCTTGGTCGCCAAAGTATTTAAATTTACCAATTAATAGTTAGTTTATGTAATGGACAAAAATACACTTTCGTCCTTGTTTCATACATTAATTTTTATATGAATTTGCTTATAGATATGAAAAAAATAGAGAAAATTAAATCCAAAATGATATTATTTCCAATTTTTCTTAATAACTGAGATGGCTGTGATCGATAAGAATAGCTAGGTGTATTTTTGACAAAAAATTATTGAACAATTGCTGTCATGTCAGTGCGGATATGTGTCAAGTCGATTTAATTATAGTATATATAGTTTTTCTCTTATTCAATTAAAAATGCATCTATTCATATTTGATGTACATGTGGGATATGGGCTACTATTTAAAAGTTTTCCTTTTCGATTATGTTTTCTGATCAAAAATGACGTTTAACTTTTTTTTTCACACGTTGGACATCAAAATATGTAACCCTTTAATAAATCAAAATTATGACCGGCAATCTAGCTGTAATAAAACAAACGTATTTAATCATGTTTAGAGAGATATTCATCATACTTCTTTGTATTAAAATTTTTATTAAAATATCGTAATTTTCTAGACTAAATTTTGTTGTTGTTACAGGTCCGGTGACAGTGCCAATGGTATCAACGAATTCTTCGCCGCCCATAGCGATGCCCGTTCAAGTTCCTCCAGGTCACATGGTCCAACAAATAGTCGACGAAAGCGGTACCCTTAGGCACGTCATTCTGTCACCACAACATCCGAATCTCGTTCCTATGCCGTCACACAATCCTCAACACTACGTAAGTTTTAAGATAATTATTATTATTACTAGTTAAGCACCGTATAATATTTATTTTTTTTGGTAACATTGCTATCTCGAAAACCAAAATAGATTCGAAGATGGTTAATTCGAAAATCGTATTTTTTAAAGAGAGGTATTGCTAACGCATTCTAAAAATGCCACAATTGCAAATAAAAGTCCCATTTTCCGCAGTGCGTAGAACAAATGAGCCTAATTATTGCTGAATGTCTTCGATATAAAATATACGGAATATAAAGCCCAGAAGAGCCACACATTTGGATGCGCCCATTGGCAAAAAAAACAATGAACATGGTAATGGTAGTCGAAATTAAAATGATAAAACTGTTACATTGATAGTCTGATAGGTACTCATAACTAAGGGAATGAATGAAACCAACAGTAATAGGTAGATGGTCTGAAAAGTTTTCGACCTGAACGTGAATAAAAACTAGCGAATGCGATTGCGCATCCTTTGACAGGTACTCACAAAACTTTTAACCATTTTGGAGGTCCATTTGTTGTTTGACAATTGTTTGAGTCAGCCGATCTGAGCGTTTTTCGGAATGTGAAAAAAATCGAGCTGTAATTAAATATTTGTTTTTGAAAGGCAATACGCATACACAAATCAGAGATGAGTTGGACACTGTATACGAGGACTCTGCACCATCATTTACCACCATTAAATTTTGGGCAGCTGAATTTAAACATGGCCATACCAGGTTGGGAAACGATGAACGTTCGGGATGTCCAAAAACTGTAACCACTGACGATAACATCGCTAAAGTTCACCAAATGGTGCTAAAACGACCGTAGAATTAAAGTGAGAGAGATAGCAGAGGCTATGAATATGTCCAATGAACGTGTTTGTCACATATTGGATGAGGATTTAGACATGAGAAAGCTGTCCGCGCGTTTTGTGCCACGTTTGCTCACGTTAGACTCAAAACGTGTTTGGATGAACATTTCCAACGCTCTGTTGGTGTAGTTTAGGCACAATAATTCAGAATTTTAGCGCCTATTAATTACTTGGATATACCATTATACCCCCGAAACAAAAATACAGTCAAAACAGTGGAATGCGAAGGGGGAATTGGCTCCAAAAAAAGCAAAAACAGTTTGTGGTGGCGACTGTTTTTTTGTAATCGATTATCTTCAAAAAGGAAAGACCATTACAGGAACATACTACGGCATCATTACTTGACAAGCTGAAGGCAGAAATTGCGGAAAAACGGCCACATTTGCAGAAAAAAATCTGTTTCACTAAGACAATGCGCCGTCTCACACCTCAGCGGTTGCCATTGCGAAAATTCACGAATTACAGTTTAAACTGTTTGATCATCCTCCTTACTCACCAGATCTAGCCCCGAGCGACTTCTTTTTATTCCCTAATCTAAAAATTGCGCTCGAAGGACAGATATGTTCGTCATTTGAGGAGGCCATATCCTTCGTAAACAATTATTTTGCAGAGAAAGACGCCAAGTACTATTTGGACGGGTTAAAGAAATGGGGGCATCGCTGGAAGAAGTGTGTAGACTTACAAGGAGACTTTGTAGAAAAATAAATATAAATTTAAAGAAAAAATGTTTTGTATCTTTGTTAGGTCGGGAACTTTGCAGACCTAATGCGTAAAGCAAGTAAAAAAAAACGTTGTTTCCTCGATTTAAAAAAAGAAATTTTTTTAATGTTTTCTCATTTTTTATCATAGTAATGAGCAACTTTTGACTCTTAATGTATAACCCAACCAAATAAAAAACAATTCGCTCCACCCTAGTGAATAGCCTGTGTGGATTTTGAATTAATAAATAAATACATTCCAGCAAAAATTAAAATCGTTTTTGAATTACTGTAAAATTAGCGGAAGATAGAGTCGAAAATGGTACCTCGTAATACGCCCGACTTTTGATCGTTTCATTTTCTAATATTGTTGTGTAAACTTCGGTATTATTTTATCGCGTTGCTCTTTGGAAATTGAAGAATTCGAAACCAATAAACAAGACCTGCCGTTGTTTATTTATCATCGTTAATAATCAAACTTGCTGAAATTATTCTAACGAAATACCATTCGTGACTGCAGATCCTAATCAGATTTATTATTTCTCAGTCTTATTGTCATTGCATTAAGTAATATCTGCTGTCTCTTGATTTTTTCCGTTATCCTTTTTCGTTTCGCTCTCCATTATGGGAAAGCTTCTAAAACAGTTGGGAACTAGAAAAAGGCTGTCACGTAATCATTATTACTATATGCGGAAATTAATATTTCGTTTCCGGTTTCCTAGACTCAATGGCGCAACTAGAGTATTATAATTTATTAATGTGCATCTAGTTTGCAGGATGAGTATCTTGGCTCACACTATATTAAAAAAATGGAGAATTGTCATTGTGAAGTATTAAAAATTGAAAAATAAGGTCAATTGCTGAAAGATTCCCTTTTTTATATTCTATCCATACAATTAATTCGATTTCTCAAATACCGGGTAGGTATTTGTAGAAACAACATTTGGAGTCACCCACAAGGGTTTCATCCTACTATCCGGAGGTGCGAATTTCGAAATTTTGGCACTAGTTTATTCAATTAACTAACTTTTTATAATATTTTAAGTAAAATTAAGTATGGAAAATTATTTTGTGTTCGATATTTTCATTTAGATTATAATTAAATGCAACATTTTGACTTTTACCTAACTGTTATCATTATTTCCTTCCACAAAACATAAAACAAAATAATTTATTTCACTGTTGGGTTCTAATTAACAGTGCTGATCCTACAGTGGCGCTGGGAAACAGTAACAAGCCTACACAGAACACGAGGCTAATGAGAGCAGTCGATGCCGATGCCATCAAATTAAAAAAAAAAATGGATTTGTCTATCGGTCCTTGAGTTTACAACGTTACCACGTTGTTGAATTTAAAATTACTGTGTGTGATGTCCAAGTTTGTGTTTAATAGCAATAATTGTGTTTTCCAGTTGTGGACTGAAATATTTATTATTGCCTCTATAACTAATAATAAAAATAATTAAAATTAAAAGTATCCTTGATGTTGTGGACGTTTATAAAAAACGGAAAAGAGTTACTAACATAGTTGGTGAACGCGTGTTCTTTTTCAATCTACACCATAAGAGCATCATACTACGATTACTATAGGTCTTTCCTTATGCATCGAAAGTGTAGCACTGATCTACACCACTTCTGAAAATACACTTTCGATGCAAAGGAAAAGACCTTATGTTTATCGGTTTGTCCCACTCACCTCCTAACTACTGCAGAAGACATAAGACAATAGGTTCTTTCGTTCATCCTACTGGTGTAAGAATGAACTACTCCAACGGACACTCTATTGGTTCTTTCGTTCGCTGTTGGTGCAGTGTCCACCATTGTAAATTACACCAGTTATACCACCTTTATTTACCTAGTTTACTTCCTCCTTATTCCTGATACTATGTTGAGTGTAATTCACTCCTGATCAATAGCTGGTGGAAAAAATATCCACCAGTGGACACCACATCGCCGACAGGAAGGTGTAGTGGATTTTACACCGGGCCAAACGAAAGGTATGGTGTGCGTTGGTGTAGTTTCTTTCCTACACCAGTGGGATGAACGAAAGAACCTTATACCTTTCCACTACACCTTCCTGTCGGCGATGTGGTGTCCACTGGTGGATATTTCCTCCACCAGCTATTTAGCAGGAGTGAATTACACTCGACATGTTTATAAGAAATAAGAGAAAGTAAACTAAGTAAATAAGGTGGTGTAATTGACACTGGTGCACTAACAGCGAACGAAAAAACCTAATGAGTGAAGACCACATACTTTGATTACTATACGGGGCAAGAGAGAGGTCCGACACGCCCAACATAGGGCGCGGCGGGGCGCGGCCATTATGAACCCTATGACACAGTTTATAGCTAAAGAATCAGATCGCTCAATCTGCGTCGGCACTTTTTATCTCAATGTTCCAGTTTATACACTGCGCAACTCAGATAATACAATATATGACAACCGCCTATAATCAAACAGCAGTCTTCTGCGTATCCTGAATTTCTATCCCTGGAGTGGATGTTATTTTGGAACTTTCAACTGGTCCGAGTGAGCTAACTGATTCTTTAGCAATAAACTGTGACTCCAAAAATAATATTCACTGACACTGACAGCAGCAAGCAAAATATCAGGTACGTTTTAGTCATCCGCTTCTGCTTCCGGAATCGTCGGTTCAGTCGTTCTAACCTGTCAGATTAAAACAAGAAAACCGACAATTCCGAAGCAGAAGCGGATGATTAAAACGCACCTATTAAAAATATTGCGCCAAGATGTAGGCAACACGTAATAAGGGTTCAAAATGGCGGAGTTTTCTATCTCCTTTTAAAAGGCACTCAGAAAGCTGCGCAGTGCGACCATTCTCCGTATAGTAAAAGAAAATCAAAGTATGTGGTGAAGACAGATAAGTAGAAAGGGTGCGTTCGCTTCGCTAGCTCCAAGGCTTGCTCTTTCCTGTACTTGTGGAACGATGCACGTGGAACGAGCGTAGTGCGCTCTTATGGCGTAGGAGTAAAAAGGGCGCGCTCGCTTCGCTCGCTCTCTTCTGTAGTGTTTAGTAAGTGGGTGGGTTAGCGTACTCTTCTCATATGGTATTAATGTAAAAACGGCGCGCCCTGGCGCGCTCGCTTCGCTCGCTCCTTTCTGTAGTCATTAGTATGTAGGTGGGTTAGCGTACCCTGTTCTTATGGTGTACGTATACAAAGGGCGCGTTCGATTCGCTCGCTCTCTTCTGTAGTGGTTAGCAAGTGAGTGGATTAGCGTACTGTGCTCTTATGGTGTAGGTTTAAAAAGTGTTTAGATAACATAGGCATACTGCCTACTACTTACCTATTTATTTACTCCTATAATTTTCAGATGCAATTATCTTTCTAGGTCAAAATGATCTTTTGAATATCTGAAATGCTTTTTATTTTAAAAATAAAAAATGTTAAACGTCGTAATTTAAAAAACCAAGAATAAATTGAACTAATTCAGATATCATCTTTTGTTGATAAGTCCTTAAATTTGGCTGACTGGCGTCATTTGTCAAACAAATAAATTCCTTTGTTTCAAAAACGTATAAAAACTTTTGGATAACACAAAGTAATTGTGTTTAAAAGTTTTCGAAAAGTACATTGTTTATTACTTTATGTATGGTGTAATATTATTATTTAATTATTAATCAAAATAGTCGGCTGGAAATAAATTAATAGAAGTATTGCTTTTTAAAGTGTTTGGAAATATTATGTAAAAAATAAGGTAGGTACTTTTTTTATTTCTTTTTCATTGATTTTAATTGGATAGTTGGAAAAATCGCTCATTTGTATTGACGGAACATAACAAACATAATTATAATGAATTAATTTTACATAAATGATCTTTCAATGATCCTCATAAGCCCTTAATATATAATATTTTTAGAAAAACGTTAATTTATGGAGTTGCCAGTGGTATATTTAAATAGTACTCTTTCCATAGCCCAAAATGTAAGTTTTGTAAAAAAAATTGTATTTTTCTACGATCACTATCTAAAGTAGGCTTTTACGCTTCGAAATTCAACCGCAAAGTTGACTTTTCCGCGAAATTACGTCAAGTGACAGATTTGTCGTTCGTCGAGCGATAAAATTGACAGCTTTGTTGCTCGCCTAATTTAAATTAGATGTAATATATTTCTTTTTAATAAATGATTTTAGAGTTATTTGTACGTAAGTTACATATTTTTTTGTTACATTATCCAAGTTAACATTGTCTTTGAATATCAACTGCTATTTTATGATGAATGTAGATATAGGCAACACTACTTACGAAAAAGTTTCAGTTTTTATATATATTTCTTAAAATAATGTGACCGTAGAAAAATTATTGTCGTTGTCTCTTTCTGTCTCAAGCGGCTCTTAATACACAAATAGATATTTTAAGAAAAAGGCGTCTTCCCAATATTTACCGAAATTTAGTTTTTACATTTTATGTACGATTATTATCGTAAGTAAACCATAAATATATGATTTTTGATCACTTCAATTTTTATAATCTGACAAGTTATAGATTATAAAATAATCCTGAAACTTATAATTTCATGAACAACTTGGCAACGTTGTTATTTTTAAGACACAATCTGTCACTTAGAATGAATATTTTGTGATCATAACCTGTAAAATTGAGTTTTTTTATTTATTTATTTATTATTTTTTTTTTTTTTTTTTTCGAAAAATGCTGGTTCATCCGTAAATTTTTTTACAAAAATGTACTATAGAAACTAGTACCTTTTGAGTGTTTAAATTTTTTTTGTGAAATTCGCACCTCCGGATAGTAGGATGGACCCCCGACGATTTAGATATGGATAGAGTTAAGAAAGGGCTCTTGGCGTGCAGGGAACATCTTTTGCGTGCATTTATAATGTCCTGATGGATATTTTGAAAGGTTCTTCTATAAACCGAACAGACGTCAGTAAGAATAGTGCCCTTTTAGAGCAGAAATTTGAAACAATATCCGAATTAGATCGACAACTTTTAGACCATCTTTTACAAACTGAGACTAGTAGTGAAACTTTGAACACTGAAATATTGGTAGCTGACGAATACTCCACAAAATATTATGAGTCAAAGTCTAGGAAAAATCCGCCAACAGTCGAACGGGCTATTTTTTTTTAAACCATTTTTGACCCTCTGAAACAACACATTTCAAAATACTTTTTGTGCCCTGCAAACGCTTTAAAATATTTTTTTCTTACCTTAAAACTTTAAAATGTGTCCTCTAATTTCGATGTTGAAAAAATTTTAACTACATCATTTTGATTAATTTCTTGTTATAGAAACTGCTAAATAATACTAGACCATCCATAAAGCAATAAACCATTTCAAATTTTTTAGCCATATAAAAAAAACACGAAATGCTAGATAATATAGTTCAAAGTCAACTTAAGAATTTTAAGACTGAATTTAGGAAAAGGTAATCATGTTTAAACAAATTAAAATATTACTCAAGTTCAATAACAATATATAAATTTAATACCAATCAAGAGAAACAAATTCCTAATAAATGTTTCAGTTACATAGTCAATAAAAAATTAATTATAAAGGGAAGAAATTCAAAATCTTAAGAAAATGTAGAATTTAATTTACTAAATTTAATAAAAAGTAGGTAACGACATTGAATAAATCACTGCACAAAGATTCAAATAGCAAGAAAAAATTATAAATATATTTCTATTCATTCTCCTAATATGGTAAATGCAAACTGACGTCTCAGTTTCAAAAACTTGTACAGAATCATATTAATAACTGATAATATAGTGTTAAAAGCAAGCAAACGAAAAGAAAATAAAAAAACAAATTTATTAATATAATTCGGACACTCCTATATTGCGAACTAGATAGTTTCAAATACTTATCCAAAATTATACTAACAAATAAAGAGAAATGTAAAGAGAAAATTATGTTTACTAGGAAATTAGGTAGCAATTTTTTAATAAAAAAATACTATTAGTAACTGAATACATATTACCAAAAATTAAGGTAGCTATTACAGACAGTATTGCTTTACAAAATAAGCAGTAACAGACAGTTAAAATGTCTGGACTCATAAATGTTCCAATGGTGTAAAAGGAAAAAATTGATTACAGGCGGTATTACTTGGTCGTGTAGCTAGATACAAAATTCTAGTAAATAGTAGAGTTCTGTCTACAAAGAGAATCCGCTGATGACAGTAATCAAATTAGCCAAAATAATAAACGGAAACTTAATCTGCCCAAAATCGAACTGAGTAAGTTTAGTGGCGATATAAAAGATTGGCTAACGTTTTGGGGACAATTTAAACGAATTGATTCCGATGAAGGACTTGATAATGAAGATAAATATCAATATTTGCGACAAGTCACGGTAGATAGATAAGTCCGGTCCCCTGTTAAACCTATAGAACTCGTAATAGGTGTATATTCTTATCACTTTTACGAGGGTTCATTTTTATTTAGAACGCTGGTGTTTTTTAAGAGATTAGGAAAGAAAATCAACGTAAACAAAACATAGTTGGGTGGCAAAATATGCAGAACGTCTCGACTGAATTAACATTTTAAAAGACAACTTGGGTGTATTTAAGTCAAAGTTGCCTACAAAAGGTTATGAAGAGAGCGACAGTGACCTCTCAAGGTAACAACTGGGCGAGTATAGTGAAATTCAAAAATATATATTTTTAAAAGCTAGCACCAAATTTACATCTAAAAATATTTTTTTTCAAATTTTCCTACAAGAATTTTTTAAAATTCAAAAAAATTCAGGCAAATTTGAAACGCGCGCCACAATGTTTTTTAAACATCGTCATAATGAAGCCTAAAATCTGATTGGCTAATTTATATTCAGTAGTCGATACACGGAAAAAAAATTGTAGAACAAATTTCTACAATTGTAGATTTTTTCTCTACAATAAATAGTACATATAGGGACAGGGACAATTTGTAGTAAAAATTTCCAAATATTTGTGGAGAATGTATTGTAGAGTTATTATCTACAATATTTAGTAAAAAGATCCAAATGCATCATAAGAATTGTTCTACAAATTGTTATAATTTTTTCTATTCATTGTATGAATTTATATTAAAAATGTATTGCGTTTTATGAAAATAAATACGAAAATTTTACACAATAAATAGTAAAAATTCATACAAATTGTAGTAATTTTTAATAAAATTTGTAGTAGTATTCCATAATTATTATAATTATAACCTAGAAAAAAATGTTTCTTAATAAAATATTCAATTTATTGTTTTAATATAAAAGATACAAATTCTTAATTACATTATGTAATAAATAACAGTAATAATAGCGCCCTCAGTCTCAGTTGGCTTTTCTGCATCTGAAAAATATGAAATAAAAATTAATGCCAATTGAATTGTTCATACCCTTAAAACGGGGATATTTATCACCTTTACACTGATTTGGATATTAAATGACTAAGTCAGATAACTAACAAAAATGAGAAAGTAGGTATGTCACAATTAAGACAAAAATACATCATTGAACTTGGCACAAAATTCGATCGTTGGGCACAACATTCGATCGTTGGCCACAACTATTTTTTTAAAATAATCTACTAAGGTTATTTAAATTAGTTATCTAAAGGTAAATTATTCAGAAACAATAATAAATGTACTTACCACCAATAGAATTTATTATTAAAATTTTCTCAAACGCATCGGTGCTTATAATATAATAATGTGTTATGTACCATGTACATGTACATGTACCATGCTTTGTTTTGTGAACATGGCGAACGGCTACTACTGTCTGGCCATTTATGATCGACGTTAGAAAACGTTGGCCAATAACAGAATTCTGTTTTACTCACATGACTTAGAATTTCTACAATATTATAGAATATTTTTGAACAAAATTGAATTTTTTTCATAAGAAGGGATGTAAAGTATTACTATTTTTTGTAGAGAAAATTACTATTTTTTGTAGAGATAATTATTAATATTTCTACAAATTTTTACAGAAGTTAATAGTAATAATTACAATAATTGTAATAAATTTCTACTTCTACAAACAATAGTAAAATATACTAAATATTGAGGACTTCTTTCCTATTGTTGTAGCATTTTATTCGACAATTCAATTGCTACAATAATGAATAGTTTTTAACTATAAATTGTAGTAAAATTTTCTACAAATTGTTAAGTATTTTTCTACAAGTCTACTACTACAACATTGTAGTAAAATTTTCTAGTCACATTTTTTTCCGTGTATGTTTTTACCTTGTTGCCGGTTCTTATAAAGAATTATTGAAGTTTCGGATAACCGACAATTTAAAGGTTAAGATCGTAAAATTTAACATAAAAACATATTAAAACTAAAACAATAATTGTTTAAATTCAGTTTTTACGAAGCAACTTTCTTCTTAAACGAAATGTTATTCAAATCATAATCTCGATATCGCGAAATATTTTCTTTAAGTCTGGCAACGTGGTTTTATCTGTCCATTTAAATCCTCACCTCGTTTTCGATTGCGAGATTATTTTGATTTATTTTAAAATTTAATTTTTAGACAGCTTACCTAAGGTGGATTCTAACATGATTAATGATTTTTTTATATAAATAATATAAAGTTTATTGGCTATGACATTCGTAACGTAAAGACGAAAATAGTAAGTACACTTTCTAAGCTCCAAATCTTTCTAGAATTATTAGGAAAGGAACATTTTTTTATTTTACAGACTCTCTACTAATTGTTGGCATTTCATTTTGGATATGCCTATTTATTACGTAAAAATTATTCTATTGTAGGTCTACCAAGGAAGTGCACTATCATGTTCGGTTACCATTTGTAACATTAAAACTACACAAAAAGTTTATAGAGTTATTCGGTAATAAATGAACAAAATAAAAAAATCGTATCTTGTAAATTTACAGAATATTCTGCTTCGGTGTTAATTTTAATTCCTATCAATATTAAATCGTATCTTGTAAATTTACAGAATATTCTGCTTCGGTGTTAATTTTAATTCCTATCAATATTAAAAATCTCAAAATACTGTATTAAATGATTTTACATCCTTCTATTTTTTAAGGTGGTTGCAAACATAGTGTTGTGGCTTCTGAACACCATCGAAGTGAATAACCTTTTATCATATCCACATTGTGTTATTAGAAAAGGCCACTGTTGTCAAAAGTAGTTTGAAGTTCTAATGATTTGAGGGTGTCGATTCTTCTTCGAATTAAAAACATTCAGTGTGTGCCTTTTATAAATAATAAGAATTAATAGATATGTATCGAGTGCAAAGTGGCTTTCTAAGAAACATAATGAGCTTTTTTGTGTGGAATCTCCAAATTTTGAAATAAATAAGGAAGTTCGAATATTTAGAAGTTTATTTTTGATGAACAGGAACTAAATGATATTATGAAGCCGGCAAATATTTTTTGGAACAATGTAAAAATATAAAATAAATCATGATGGAATCCGTATCTGCATCTGAAATTTTGCAGCAATTAACAACACTTACTGAAGATCAGAACAAAAAACAAACAGATGCAATAAAAAACACACTAAATGAAGAAATAAAAATAATTCCAGAATTATTAGTTTTAAAGAATCAGAAAAAATTATAAAATTAGAAAAACTATTAACGAAGTATTAGAAAAAAAGGACCGTTGTTGCAACAACTTGACTATTTTTAATTCCAAATGTGATAAAGGAGATCTGTTACAACATACATTAAATACCTTAAATGGTAACCCTGGATTACAATTAGTGAATTCAGACATTAACAACCTATACACTATTGGAAAAAATGCAACAAACAAACCAATAATAGTAAAATTTATATCGTTCCTAACACTGATCTGTATTATTTTACTGGATAGGATGTAGGCTATATTTAACATACTAAAAAAACGTTCCACCAAGGAGACCGGAAGTGCAACAATGCTGGCCGATTTGGGCAAATTATGGTGGGTTCACAGAACTGAAATTTGGGATAATTTGACATACCTAACCTATAATTTGATTAGTTTTTCTTCTTATTCTTCTTCTATTCCTTTTGCGGGCGATGTCCTTTGGGAAATTTCACCCATGATTTGATTTTTTATGAAAGAAAATATAAAAATGGAAACGTGAAGCATATTGTGTCTTCAGGAATGAACATTTATTGTTTATTTCATACTCTTTTTACTTTGTTTTCCACAATAAAAACATCTCATCATAGCTTGTTGACACAATTAAATGACAAATGTGATGACAAATGGAAATAGAGGTTACGTTAAATAACATCCGGTCCGCCATATTATTTGCCCAAATCGGCCAATTTTTCGGAACGTTTTTTAGGGGGCTATATCCTATCCAGTAAAATAATACAGATCAGTGGTGTTCACAGAACTGAAATTTGGGATAATTTGACATACCTAACCTATAATTTGATTAGTTTTTCTTCTTATTCTTCTTCTATTCCTTTTGCGGGCGATGTCCTTTGGGAAATTTCACCCATGATTTGATTTTTTATGAAAGAAAATATAAAAATGGAAACGTGAAGCATATTGTGTCTTCAGGAATGAACGTTTATTGTTTATTTCATACTCTTTTTACTTTGTTTTCCACAATAAAAACATCTCATCATAGCTTGTTGACACAATTAAATGACAAATGTGATGACAAATGGAAATAGAGGTTACGTTAAATAACATCCGGTCCGCCATATTATTTGCCCAAATCGGCCAATTTTTCGGAACGTTTTTTAGGGGGCTATATCCTATCCAGTAAAATAATACAGATCAGTGCTGTTCACAGAACTGAAATTTGGGATAATTTGACATACCTAACCTATAATTCGATTAGTTTTTCTTCTTATTCTTCTTCTATTCCTTTTGCGGGCGATGTCCTTCGGGAAATTTCAGCCATGATTTGATTTTTTATGAAAGAAAATATAAAAATGGAAACGTGAAGCATATTGTGTCTTCAGGAATGAACGTTTATTGTTTATTTCATACTCTTTTTACTTGGTTTTCCACAATAAAAACATCTCATCGTAGCTTGTTGACACAATTAAATGACGAATGTGATATAACATCCGGTCCGCCATATTATTTGCCCAAATCGGCCAATTTTTCGGAACGTTTTTTAGGGGGCTATATCCTATCCAGTAAAATAATACAGATCAGTGGTTCCTAATAAAACCAAATATTCTTAAACACTGTATTAAATTGAAAGGTAAAGATATTATCATAGCAGAAGAATTCACAAAAGAAGAAAGAACGGTGAAACAAGTTTTGGTAAAGCAACTGAAAATAGAAAAGGCCAAGAACAAAAGGCACATATTTACAAAGAAACTTTATACGTAGAAAGTGAAGCGTTTACATACGAAGATATTATGAATAATAAAAATAACGACATAAGTCAAACTACTAGTAAGAACATACATCTTCCTACAAACACGACCACGAAAGCTGAGAAGAATAAAAGAAAAGTCTCAGCAAAATAATATTTTGAAGAACCAGTAATAAATAAAAGAACCTTGGCTGAAAACATTGGGGTAAGGCAGTCAGCAAGACTAAATAGTGAAAAATAAAAACTAAAAATATTGCTAACCCAGAAAAATTATATTTGTAGTTTTATCTTTACTAACCACTTAATCTTATTGTAAGTATTAAACTATTATTTTATTTGATTTTACTTGAAATTACTATTATTATTGAAATTTTGAAATTTTTGTATCATGAGAAAAGAAAACATCATAATTTTAATCCGATTTTATAAATGTCACTATTAAAAAAAGATAACGGTCAACTGTATGTGTTATGATATCACAGATTCTTTAGTGACCAATAGAAATTGTGCTTCATTATGACGCGGTAAATGGCATAACCTAGAGTGTTTTAAATAGTTGATTTAAAAGTAAACTTTTTGAAGTACTATAATTTTATTATCTATTTAAAGTATTTATTGCATGAAAAAAAAAGTATTTTTGTGCTTAAACAGTAGTTAATAGCATTAGATTCGCTAAATTCGTTTACACATTGGTAAATATTTCCATAATTCTGTTATAAAACATAAATCGTTAGCCATTTTGACATTGGTAATATTTTTTTTTATCAATGATTTCAATTAGAAGCTTTCATACGACAAAGTAACAATTGAAAAAACATGTTGATATATTATTATATACGTCGATTTTAAATATTGGTAGATACCAGGTCGTATCATTGAAGTGCTTTTGGTAGAAATAAACTATACTGTTTACTTTTTGATATTCGTCTAGACAGTAAACATTCCTCAATATATTTAATCTTGAGCCGTGTTACACACACAAGCTGAATGAAGTTTCATGATAAATAGCAACAAAGTTTTTTACATTTTTTTATCATTATCAGTATCTATATATGCAAAGCTGACGTTTATTGTATAGCAGCAGTCGTTATAATTATGTTCTTTGTCACCGTTCGTTGACATTTTGCAGCCACTATGTTTTTACAAAATATATTTGATTTGAATAGATGCTTGGAAAATTAACAAAGCAGAGTTATATTTAGTTTTCAGAGTTATATTGAATTCATACTTATTTTGCTAAAATAGATATTCCTTAGCTTTTTTATATCAAAAAAACCTTAGACTTGGACAGGTTACATTTTTTTCAACAGTACTGTCGTGTAAAAGTCTACCCTGTGCTTTGTTTACACCTTGCCCGCGGTATGAAGTCTAGCGTCGCTGGCAATATAGAGACTATGAAATCTTCATAATAGAGACAAACGTACCGCTTCGAGAAACTATCGGATTGATCCCTTTGCGGAGTATGAGTCATAGAAAGGCAGTTTTCGATGGTTCTGGAAAGCCTAGAGAGTTCTAGGACAGAGTTGGCTTTTTATAAATAGCGAGAGTTGTCGACGGACGGCAGATTGAATTTAAGTGTTGGACAGAAAAGATAAATTGTAATAAATAAATTAGAATTGTTAGTTATAATAGTGCCTAAGTATTATATACATTAATTAGTACGTCATAAATAGTGTGTTTTAAATAAATAAATTATAATTAAATTAAACAAACGTTACAGTACTGAACTTCAAAAACAAAACACCTTTGTATAATTTTGCACTTGTTTCTTTCTTGCTCAGACTCTCGATTAAGGAATATAAAATGGGTAAACTTTGATCTAAACAATATTGTGACATCTTTAAATCCTACTTAACCTATAGATAGATTAAAAAAAGAAAATGATCATTTCTCGCCTAAAGAAGTTAAAGCAGGCTGAGTAAGTGTTTTGGGACTAGTAAGTAGATGCTTTACCTATTGTGTATTTTAAATAAACCATTTTTTCGCATCTCTAATGCAAGAAAATAATTTTTAGCCCACTCATATCATAGTTTCACCTCTCTTAAGCTAGCAGGACCAACTGGGCAGAATCGATTAAAATCTATTACATTATTTAGTACCTATTTTGTACTAATTTGTACCACTAATAAAAATTTTGTACCATGTGTCGTTTCCAAAAAAAAACGTGGCACTGCTAGGTTAATATTAAGCTAGCAGGACCACATTAAAAAATCAAATAAAAAATTAAATAAAGGTAGAATTAAAAAGAACTGAATTTGTACCAATTTGTACCACCAATCAATTTTTTGTACTATGTACGGTTTATAAAAAAACACATGATACTTCTAGTTTAATATTAAGCTAGCAGGACCACATTAAAAAAATAAAACAAAAGTAGAATTAAAAAGAACTAAATTTGTACCAATTTGTACCACCAATAAATTTTTCGTACTATGTACCGTTTACAAAAAAACACAAGGTGCTTATAGTTCAATATTAGGCTAGCAGGACCACATTAAAAAATACGAAGGTACAATCAAAAAGGACTGATTTTGTACCAATATGTAACATTAAAAAAATCTAATTTATTTAATCAAACTGTCTGAAACAACTTTTAAATTAATCCATATCTGTTATAATTAAAAATTAAGAGACTTTTTGCAGAAAACGAATCTATTGCTATTTTTGCATAAAACACAACATAATTTGTACCGTTAAAATATAAATTTTCAGAATATGCACCCCTGCCGTTCCTTAGAAACTATCCTAAATTCGGTGATCAGACAGAACAGAACTTGACAAAACAGAACAGGACAAAACAGAACATGACAAAACAGAACTTGACAAAACGAACACAGACAAAACAGAACATGGACAAAACAGAACACAGACAAAACAGAACAAGGACAAGACAGAACACAGACATAACAGAACACAGACATAACAGAACACGGACAAAACAGAACATAGTATATAATAACTAGGTAAGTATTTCTTGAAATTCTCTAACAAAAAGTTTCGCCTCCTATCAGTATACATATATTTAAATGCGTTTAATGGGTTAATTCTTAGTACTTAGGGTAAATACTTTAAATACGATAATTAAACAACAATATTATTGGGATTTACTTTCTTATGTTTTGATTAAATTGTGTAGGAATTGTTTGCATAATTCTTACATATATGCTAAAAATTAAAGAATAGTTAAAAATATGAAAAATTCGGAAAAATTTCATGATTAACAGATACTGTATTTATTTTTTTGACTATTTTTTTTTTCTAGTTTTTTTCTTATTTTCTTTTTAATGTTATAAGAAAAACAAAAAAGAGTAATTAAACATTTTTGGCACTTAAATAATTTGTTTAATAATTAAATTAAAAAAAATACAGTAATATGATACTTTTTACTACTTATATTACTTTATATATTATACTTTTTATATTATTGGAGATTGGCCATCCGGCGTAGAAATTCCAACTTATTTTTAACAGACTTCAAAAAAGGAGGAGGTTCTCAATTCGTCGCGATATTTTTTTTTTATGTATGTTCAGCGATAATTCTTTAACACGGTGTCCGATTTAAATAATTCTTTTTTTGTTAGAAAGGGGAATTTTCAACCTTAGCGTGCCATGTATATAGTTGATAGAAAACGTTTGGTGCTTTATCAAAAATTCCATCTCCAAAAATAACGTATTTTTTTATTTCTTTAACCAACTCTTCATTCCCTATTGCTAGAATTCTATCAGAATCATCGGCCCCTGTATCATGTAAAATTACATCCATGTAATGTTCTGGTATATTAAATTCGACAGTTGTTGTATTTGGAATATAAGCACCTTGTTTATGTCCAGTGAGGGTTCTCGTAAGAAAAGATGGTTTTGATACTATTTTCTGATTAAATATATTGCAACATTATCCTAAATCAATTGTATGATAAATAGTTAACAGTGTTAGATTATTTTTTGTACAAACTTCATTGATTTACTTTTGCTATCAATAAGACTTAATTGTTTTAAAAATCTACAAATAAAGTTTGAATTTCTTACGTGATTTTAACTTCTCTCAGTAGAGCGTCGATATGTTCTGTTTTGTCTGTGTTCTGTTATGTCTGTGTTCTGTTATGTCTGTATTCTGTTTTGTCCTTGTTCTGTTTTGTCTGTGTTCTGTTTTTTCGTGTTCTGTTTTGTCTGTGTTCTGTTTTGTCAAGTTCTGTTTTGTCATGTTCTGTTTTGTCCTGTTCTGTTTTGTCAAGTTCTGTTTTGTCATGGAACCCCTAAATTCATATTCCTTTTAAACAGCAAAATCAATCGTTACTTCTGCAACAAAAGTACGTTAAAATGTAAATTGTTAGATTTTGTGCCCTTGCCGTTCCTATAGAAACTAATTTAAACTCATATAAGCTCAAGAGTAAAGTACCCTTTTGCACGAGCAGAATCAAAAGTTACTCCTGCAATGAAAGTAACATAATTTGTACCACTAAAATATGAAATTTCAGATTTTGTACCCCTGTCGTTCCTATAGAAATTAATCTAAATTTTTATTAGAATCTAGAATAAAGTACCCTTTTGCACGAGCAGAATCAATAGTTACTCCTGCAATGAAAGTAACATAATTTGTACCACTAAAATATGAAATTTCAGATTTTGTACCCCTGCCGTTCCTATAGAAACTAACCTAAACTCATATTAGCCTCAAGAGTAAAGTACCCTTTTGCACAAGCAGAATCAATAGTTACTTTTGCATTGAAAGTAACATAATTTGTACCACTAAAATATGAAATTTCAGATTGTGTACCCCTGCCGTTCCTATAGAAAATAACCTAAACTCTTCCTTAATTTTTTTAATGGTACATATTGGTACAAAATCAGTCCTTTTTAATTGTACCTTTGTATTTTTCAATGTTGTCCTGCTAGCCTAATATTGAACTAGAAGCACCTTGTGTTTTTTTGTAAACGGTACATAGTACGAAAAATTTATTGGTGGTACAAATTGGTACAAATTCAGTTCTTTTTAATTCTACCTTTGTTTTATTTTTTATTTTATTTTTTTAATGTGATCCTGCTAGCTTAATATTAACCTAGCAGCACCACGTTTTTTTTTGAAAACGGCACATGGTACAAAATTTTTATTGGTGGTTCAAATTAGTACAAAATAGGTACTAAATAATGTAATAGATTTTAATCGATTCTGCCCAGTTGGTCCTGCTAGCTTAAGAGAGGTCATAGTTTCACAGGATATGATTATACTTCACCTTTTTCTAGAAAAGGTAAGGTAATCTTTTAACTTGTTAGAACAAAAATTGAAAGTTTTCTTTGTAAAATATATGGGAGGAAATACATTAGTGATATCCACCAAGTGCGGTTTGATATTTGTATGACTTGTTATAAACCCAAAAAAAAGAGGTAAACCTTTGTGTTCAACATTATACAACTAAATTAGATCATTTTGACACTTGCTGCAGTTACAAAAATGTCACTTTTTATTTTAAAATTAGAAATTGTTATTTATGCAACAAGTGTGTAAAGTTACTCTCTTTTGACCAATGTAAATGTTGTCTCACGAGCCGTAGGCGAGTACGACAATCACATGAGTCAAAAAAGGGACTTTACACACGAGTTGCATACAATATTTTTTCTACTACCACTTCCACTAATATTAGAAATATAAAAATTACTTTTTTTTTCACTAAGATAACTTTTTTCACTTTACGCACTAGTGAAAAAGTACAACTTTACGCACGGTAGTAGAAAAAAAAATGTATTAAACTTTTTGAGAGGGTCCTGGTCATATCTGATTTTTCTTGCGTGCTTTGCGGTAATCGGCAATCACGAAAAGGGACGGTAGTAAATGGTTAATTTTGCATTATCATCATAATGATCATCATCATTACCTTGACCTTTTCCCTTGAGTCGGAAACACGTGTTTTTCTCATACACTTTGCTCTAAACGGCGCTATTATTATGATTTAATAGTATTCAATAATTATTTTTATAGTTTGTTTTTATTTTAACTTAAACTAAAAAATGTAACCTCATTTTTCTTTTAAACGATTTTTTCCTCTCTCTAACATCTCAATGCAGTATTAATTCGGGTCTATTAGTACTACAGAAAAAGAAATTAAACAAAAATGGAAATTCCAAAGACCGTTGAACTTAGAAGGCAACCTGAACAATGTGTACATACGAAGCGTTTACAAAGATCTTAGACAAACATTGGAACATAATGAAAATAAACAAAGAGTTGTTTAACCAGAAAAATCAATGGATCGATTTTACCTTAATGTTGGTTAACAAGGTACACAATAGTACATGGGTCGATTTTAGTATGGAAGCTAAGATCAAAATAGTTTTATGGTAAAACGTTCTTTAAAGGAAAATTTAAAAAAAGAACTGCAACAAATATAAATGTATTTAATTATAGAAGGAAATCCAACCTCTAAATGTAGTCATCTTCTATGAGATAAATGAAACCCAAAATTTTTACCATAATCAATATTTTAATAAAATTATTCGGCGACTGATTCCTGTTATATAGCCATTTTCAAGTTTATTATTATTAAAAATGGAGAGGTTAAGGGGAAATTAAAACTTTAAAAAAATCAAAACAAAAACGAAAAACAATATTATTGAAATTTTCAGGAAAAATCAAGCTCTACTGTCGAACGAAGCTTATTCGTTTAAAAAAAAATCCTAATAAAACTGGGAGTTAAGGGGGGTTAAAATAAAAAAAAAGTCACAATTTAAAAACGAAAAACAATATCAACTTGTAATTTTTGGGACATATCAATCTCTATAAGGGAACGAAGCCTATTGATTTTAAAAAAAATCTGATATATAATGGAGGGGTTAAGGGGGATTGAAACTTAAAACAAAAATCATAAAATAAAAACGAAAAACAATATCAACTTGAAATTTTCAGAAAAAAATAAGCTCTACAATGGAACGACACCTATTAATTTAAAAAAAAATCTGAATAAAAATGAGGGGTTAAGGGGGGGGGTTAACATTAAAAAAATAATCGTAAATCAAAACCAGAAAACAATATGAACTTGTTTAGAAGTTTTTAGGAAAATCAAGCTTTACAATGGGACGAAGCTTATTGATTTTTAAAAAATTTATTAAAAATGGGGGGTTCTTATAGAATGCCAAGCATTATATCTTTATTCTAGTTTATTTATTATCAGCCCAATCGGATTAGTATTTTAGATTCTGAAAAATTCGAAGCAGCAATTTTCCTTCGGAATTCGTTGGAGAGGGTCTCTGGTAGTCTAAATTCAAAAAGTTGGGATTCCAAAGTTGTCGTTACCTCCGCCATCTTGATTTAAAGGGTTATTTTTTGTATCTTGAATAACTCATTTATTTTCAATTTTACACGGAAAATAGTTTTTACAAAAGTTATTTAAAATTAAATTTCCTACAATTCTGCTTTTTTTTGTACGATCGATTTTTTTCGATTTATACCTGAAAAGAGGAGGTGAATTTTTGGTTATAGAATAACTCGTTTATTTTCAATTTTACGAGAAAAATTGTTATAAAAAAAGTTGTTTAAAATTAAATTTCCTACAATTCTGCTTTTTTATATAAAGAAAAAAATATTTACTAAATACACAAACTAATTTCCTAATGGCTTAGGTAATAAAAAAAAAATTGGAGGAAATTAAAAGGAAAATTTACACTGTATATGTATATGCATAACCCAAAATAAATTATTAAATCAAAATATGGCACGGTTCGTCGTTAGCTTGGTACCAGGCATGACGCATGCGCAAAATATTAATTTCCACCTTACATAAAAAAAATAAAATAATAGTTAACTTAAATATTGTGCATAACCGCACCTATACTATATCATATATTATAAACTAAACAATAAACTTATAACCCTCTCCAAATTGGAAGGCGATATCTGCTTAACTTTTATAATTAAGTATAATTCATACAACTAAATAAAAATATCAAAAAAAATAAAAATACAACATATAAAGGACTTTAGACACAGAGGTTATTTACTTAAACTCCCAGATTGGAAGAGGTTACTTAATCTCTGCCCCCACACGGGTCTTCTGAGATTGCTTAACTTAATCGTTAAGTCTGGACCATTTAATAATGAATAAATTAAAAAAAAGTAAAATTATGGCAGTAGCCCTTAATAACTGAAGAATTACAACTTAAACGTGGAAGCAGTCCAAGTGTTCTGCGACCCGAAGGATTACTACATCAGCATTAAGTGCTTAAATTAAGTAAAAGCTTGAAATATTAATCAATTAAACGATGTACTATTTGATAATACTTAAGTTATGAGTGAAATAACCCTAGAACATTCTGTGCTCAAAAGTATAAATAATGTTGAGAATACCTTGACAACATTCGATTGAAAGTGAATGTATAGTTCAACAATGCACACATGAAACCTTCAATATAAAGTATAAAAAAAAACCTGATAGTAGGGTGTCTTCTTTCACAGCATTCCCATCTTCCTATCCAGAACGAGAATTATCCTTGTAAATCTAGCTACAAGTAAGCTAGGCGGCTAGCATACCAATGTTCTGTGTTCCCTCGATGAAACCATTGAACTCCGGACGATATAACCCTCTGTGTACAACTGTTGAAATCCTGAGTCGCTACCCCCTGGGTGAAACTGTCGTCGAATCTTGGGTTAACAACCCCCTGGGTGAAACCCTTTTTCGTAAAGGGTTAACTTGGTAGTCTTCCAAGGATGAGAAACACGTGAGATGATCCACAGCACAACAATATTCCACACTCCAAATGCTGTGAACTTCCGATTATTGCGTTAAAATCCTATATTAGATATGGGCTGGACCAATGACCATAGGAATTTACCAATACACTAAAATTCCTCTCAAAATACGAAATGTCCATTTACCCACAATTAACCATGAAGTAGAATCTAAAATCCCCTTTAATTAGGGTAAGCCGATGGGGCTAAATATTAACAAAATTCTACTTCGACACAAAAATCGTTTCCTCGTGATTCAACACCACTGACAGAAACAAAACGTCAGCCGTCCAAAATGGCCGAAATCCCTTTCCGATAAATGTCAAGTGGGTTCAGAAATTCATCCTCAAGAATTCCCCACTATATAACTTAAGAGACCATTTACGAAAGGTACCCTAAAAACTATATTTATATACAGTATAACTACATTTGGGAAACTGTTCCCGACACAAAAATTAATAAACAGCGATCGCAAAAAAATCCCTCACGACTTAAAATCGCTCATTGTGAAACTACCTTACTTCGGGTTCTGAGCCCGATATTGGAACGTCCCACCAACATGACACTTGTCGGTGTTCTGTCGTCAAATGACGTTTATGTCATTCACTGTCACAATTAAAAAACAATACTGACAGCTATAAACACAAATAAACAAAGAAAATCTTAAAGAATGGTATCGTAAATAATTAATTACCCAAAGGTGAGACTATAATACATAATATGTATAAATTTACAACGAAACTTGGTCTATTTTTAGGAGAATCTGGCAAATTAAAACAGTGAACACTACACTGCAAATATGACCATTGTACAAAGTATTATACTATCCTTTTACTTAGTGGTGAGATGAAATAAATTGTAATAATGATGTCCGAAAGTTAGAATATAGGTGAAATTAGTTAATGACAAAAATAATAGTGATATCATCAATACGATTTTACCCTTTTTTCGTATGATTAACCAGGTAAGCCAAAACAATTTTATTAATTCGTGGGGCCAAAAATGAACGTTACAGTTGACCAATAATTTTAAAAATCAAGAAGAAGGCAACAAAGACCCTATGAAAATGTTCAAAAAGTTGTCTAGATTTGAAATAACGAAGTTGACTATAATCTATTTTTATTTTTGAGTCACACTGATTATTTTTGTGTATATTTTTTTACTTTAGGATTTCATGAAATTTCCTATTATGGACGTTATATTCCATGAAAAGCAAGAAGGCTCTCTTTGTGCTCAACATTGCCTGAACTCCCTCTTACAAGGACCTTACTTTACAGCTGTTGAGTTAAGCACTTTGGCTCAAAAGTTGGATAAAGAGGAAAGAAAGAGGATGGCAGAATCTGGAGAAGAAAGTGAAGAGTATCAAAAATTTCTCCAACAGCCTTCAGGGAATATGGATGATAGTGGTTACTTTTCTGTACAAGTTATAAGTAGTGCTTCACAAGTTTGGGGTTTAGAATTAGTGCCTTACTCTAGTACTGACAAAAGGCTTCTTAGCGATCCTAGTGATATGACTGCATTCATTTGCAATTTCCGGGATCACTGGTTTACAATACGAAAAATAGGAAACCAGTGGTTCAACCTGAATTCTCTTTTAACTAGGCCAGAGCTTATATCAGATACGTACTTAGTTTTGTTCTTGGCACAATTGAAAAATGATGGTTATTTAATATTTGCCATATTCGGAGACGTACCGGAAGGTACTGCTGATGAAATTTTTAGAAATAACCCTGTTTGTGCTGTACCTAGGCCACTTTTGACTAACACTGTTTCTAATGTTAGTGATGATGCAGATCTACAGGCTCCTTTGCAATTAAGTCTTGCAGATGAGGGTGATTTTGCACCTCAAGAGAATGAGGATCGAAATCTACAGGAAGCTTTGAGGTTAAGTATGCAACAAGGTTTTAACAGTAGTCCTAAGGATGATGATGAAGAAAGTTTACTCCAAAAAGCCATTAATATGAGTTTACAGTGTTAATTTTTAATTATTTTTTTATATCTAATTGAATTGTACATTTCAAATTCGTAAATATTTTAATCAAATTTTAATTTATTTAATACAATATCAGACATGTAATTTAAAAGATAATTTCTCGAATGTGACCAAAAGGTAAGAAGCAAACCAAACTTTAAATAGCTGGTCCTTGCAACTCGCTGTTAGCCTAATAGTCCAATCATTATAGTAAGTTCACCTCGGAATTCGAGATACCCAGCTGTAAGTCTGTAAATACTTGTATATTGACACCCTAGAAGTTGTCTCAAAACCTACATATAGTAGGGTGTACGCATCTATTAAATTTCAAGGTCAAAGGTCACAAAAATCGGTTTTTTGCGCTTTTTTTGTAAATATCTCATTTCCTATGGGTTTTTTGCTATTTGTATTTATTATCAATATTGTAGAATACAAAATTCTCTAAAAATTTTGTTTAAAAAAATTTTTTATACGGTAAAATGTTTTCGAGATAGATGACGGAGAGCGCGCGGTCACAGCATCACTTCAGGTCCACCGGTGCCTCCGGTCGAAAACGCGCCATATATAGTTGATGAAATATCGATAAATCAATGATTATAAATATTTGTCAATTTTTATTAACTATTATATTATATTTTATCATTTTTTTTTCCTAACCTATCCACTTTTTATTTAGTATTAATTTATTTAACAACACTTACCTGCCCATGTAATTGCAAAATTGTTAATGAAAATATAGGAATTATATTTGAATTTTAACCTAATTAATATTAATAAATATTTACATGATGAAAAAAAAACAAATAAATTATGAATTAATCTTATTATTAAAAAATTTCATTCAATACATTTATTTTTATTAAAAGTAAAAAAATGGAATAAAAGGTACAAAAACTACAAATTATAATTTTAATAATCTTCTTCCTCTTCATCGTCGTCTTCCGGCTGCTGGTAAATTTCAAACTGGTCTTCATTATCGTCTTCAACGACATTTCTCTCAAGTTCTTCCATGATTTCGGAGTCAAAGGTTCCATCTTCGTTAATGTCGCTCTGATATGGTAGAGCATTGAAACAAGCTTGCCCATTACATTGGCCACAAGCTAAAGAGCATTGCAAGCCCGCTTTCCTGCATCAGCATCGCGAACCACAACCACTCTTGCAGTTGCAGAAAATTGTATTTAGCAAATCTTCTGGAGCAGGTGGTAAAATTGTCATGATAGGCTCCAGAAAATCGTTTCGCATTGCCCAACTCCATACCTGGGGTTCCAAATCATGCCTTAACCAAGTTTGAACTTAATAATATACACGTTTGAAAGGTTGATGAGCAGCTGCTTTTGTTGGTGGAATATTTGAAAGCTGCACAGGTTAATTAAGTTTTGTAGACTTGACGTAATGCATATAACGAAGATGATCGAGACTTTTTACAGATTTCGGAGCATTATAGACTGCCAATAAGATTTAAGTTCCACTCTCTAATAATCTCTGGGCCGAACAATTTTCTTTCTCAAATGCTGCAGCTAGTTCATTCAAATTTGTCAGTTTCTCAAAAACTTTAAAAAATTATTTTTTCCCTTTTTAAAAAGCGCAGAAGTTGTGTCACAGCCACTTAATGCGTGCAGAAATAAAATATGTGTTTTGGAATGAGGATAATTATCAAAACTTTTAGTCAAGTATATCCCCGTTTTTACATTTCCTTTCCCAACTTTTTTAAAGAAAATGTCTTGTTCGTAAGACAGTGTACGCCCAATTAAAATGACAAGTAAATCAATATCTTGTCCTATTATAACTGCAGTTTTTTCAGAATTTGATTCTTCAATTGCAGTTTCAACAATAAGAACATCAGCATTATCTCTGGCTTGTTTAGTAGTAATATTTGCAGCTTGTAATTTTTCAATTAACATATTAATGAGCATATCTTTGCTATTTCGATTTGATAAGAATTTTTCTTGAGTAACTGGTACAAATATTGTTTCATCTTCTCTGCTGCTCCATAGCTTTTACGTTTTTACTGTAATCTGAATTTTTTTAAACAAAATTTGTAGAGAATTTTGTATTCTACAATATTGATAATAAATGCAAATAGCAAAAAACCCATAAAAAATGAGATATTTACAAAAAAGCGCAAAAAACCGATTTTTGTGACATTTGACCTTGAAATTTAATAGTTGCGTACACCCTACCATATGTAGGTTTTGAAATAACTTTTAGCGTGTCAATATACAAGTATTTACAGACTTACAGCTGGGTATCTCCAGTTCCGAGATTCTTACCTAATTTAAGCTTAAATGACTGGAGTATAATATTTTCCAGTATCTTTTAATACACGGACTTGAGTAAATCTAAATTTTATGAAATGTATTGTCACTACTACAGGGTGAATCCTAACTTCATACTTTTTTGTTAATTAAAGTCGTTAAAATAAACATCTTTATTAAATAACTTTTTTTTAACTAAAAAAAAAAAAAAAACAACATAATTTAAAAAAATAAATCCGGACCTGGACTTGTTTATCAAAAAATAATTTTTATGAGAATTGTTTGTTTTACTCTATTTTCTTATGTATAAATTATGCTTCACCGGTTATTGTAATTCAGTCGTATATGATTTTTAAAGCAAAATGGTCGATTCGAAAAGACATGAAATGCGTTTGTGTTGCAGTACGTTTGTGTTGAGATAGATGGATTATTTTGAACACATTACTTAATTTAGACAGCATTGTATTGAATAAGTTTTGGAGTACATTATTGTAATTTTATTTTTGAATATTTTTGAAAAAGTTATTTGATATATTTGTTCATTTTAATGACTTCTAAACACAGTTAAAAAAAGTATTCTGTATATTAATTAGTTATTTATTGTTAAAAATTAAAATGTGCTTATAGAGATTGACAATGATTAAAAAATAAAAATAATAACACCAAAAAATAATAAATGAATTGAATTATAGGAGTTCAAAGAGAGAAATAAACAAATAAAAAGAAATTAAAAAAATACATAATACTCGTACATACATACAGGATGAGTCATAACTATTGGGGCATAGAGTAAACGCAGGTTATTTAGAACCAAATCTAAATTGAACCAAGCATGCCAATGTTGCTGCTAAAAATATAATACGATTTGAAAAATAGTTTTTAAAAAAAAATTTTTTTTTTTTTAAGCAACAAGTACAATATTTTTATGACTTTATTAATTGCAAGCTAACATCAGACTGAAAGTAAAATAAAAAAATGTTAAACACTTGTTCAAAGAAAACAAGTAACTTGAACTGCTGGCTGGAGGAATTCTCGGAACTTCTCGACAGGTCAGCGGTTTCTATTATGTAATTTGCGGAAAAATATACATAGTGTTAAATATTTTTTGGCAGTTCTGTAGCTCTACAGCACTTATGAACTAGCCGCGACTGTCTATATTTTCTTTTAGCGTTGGTACATAATTCTAAATTTAGACTAGAATATGTTTCATTTTTCGTTTTCGGAAAATTTTCCTGATTAGTAATTCTTTTGGTAGTACTGAATATCTTCGGAAATCCTTCAGAAGTCCCGGAAGTCCTTCGGAATTCCTTTTTACACAAATTCTGAAACACATATCCCACTCGTTCTAAAATAAAATAGTGCAAATCATCACGCAGGTGGTGCCAACTAAAAGTCGATAATTTAAAACAAAAAAACAACCGAGTCAAAAAGAAATGGACGTTTCGAACCGCAGAAACGAAGCAATAGGAGGTATGCTAATGGTTTTCCGATATTTCCAAGACGAGAAACGCACGGAATTTTTTGGCTGGCGGCCAGTTAATAAGTAATTTCTATAACGCTCACTACTCACTATATGTACCTATTGTATCGTTGCGACAGGAATAGAATCAGTCAAATGGACGGCAAAATAATGATTGGATGTTTGTTTTGACTTCGACGTCGTCGTAAAGTTTCGTTTTATAGATATGTTGTTCTTTCGTTTTTAGTGTAAACATAAGTTCCTTGCTATGACGAGGTGATCATTGGCGGATAAAAATTAGTTATAGATTTTCAATAAAAACACTTTAAAAAATTAATTTCTATCCCGTTCCCAATCACTGAATAAATATGGTATAATAAAATTTTTAGTAATTATGAAAATGAAAAATCCCCAATTCCCCCTACAAAATTATGAAAATTACACTCATGAGAAACGAGCATTGTTAGCCGTGAATGAAAATCTCATAAGGCGGCCAAATAGTTAAATCTTAATTCAATTTTATGTTTTTTTCGCAAACGCCATTTCAAATCATAAAATCCAATGCCAATTATGTCATAACTAACCCAACTAAACGTCTGTTTCGAATTACTACAATGTTTAATTTTATGTTTTATGTGCAATGTGGTATGTGTACAGTTTTAACGTATTGGCAGTAAGGCAGTGACATCATTCGGGATATTAATATTGCGAATTCTTGAATAAATCTTTTTATTTAATGTAATATTTCGATGCCATATGTTTAATAAGTAATATTAGCGAGTTTATTGGAGCCTATTGTGATGTTTGTTTATTTTAAAACAACAGTTTATTTATCAATAATTTATTTAAACATTTATTTATTTATAACACTATTATTCTAATTTATATATATTTCGAATGTCTTTGAATCGTTTACTATTTATATTCACCACTGTCTATCTACTAAGTACTTTTTATCTTCACTGTCCATATAATAACTGATTGCCTCTTGGTTATCCACCAATATTTATATACAAATTTAAAAGTTTGGCGAATGAGCTAGAAAGTTCACCAAATTCTCTAGAAACATTATCTCGTCTTTTCTCGAACATTAATCGAAAAATCTTTTGTCGTTTGGTCTTAGGGGTTTAATTATGTATTGATAATCGGACAAGTTGAGGTCAAATAATACAGAGAGGGACTTGGAGTATTAGAGCATGACTGAATAATGAAATGGCTCACATTACACTATGTATACAGGGTGTCCCAAAATTAACTTTCATGTTTTAACAGCGTAATCTACATCCTAAAATAGGAGTAAAAGTTTGTATAAACATAGGTCCGAAAACTTTTTGTTTCCGAGTTACAGGGTGTTAAAAGTGAAGTCCTGATGACTCATTTTTGTAAATATTTTCCTAACTTTTAAAGATAACTAAGTAAAATTTGGTACAAATGCTAAACTTTTTACGCTCTATTTAATGGACTTAGCGCCAGTTTTTGATCATCTTCATTAGGGGAGGGGCTTAGGGTTAAATTGTCCTAAGTTTTTTGTTGACTGTTTTTAATATTTTTGACTACAAAATTTGGAACACCAATATTTTCTATATAAAGCTACTTTTGTTGTATCCCGCTAGGACGCACCATTTTCAAGAGAAAAGCATTTGAAAATTTGATGATAAGTTGATGTTATTTTTTTCGAAAGTGTAAACAATAATTAGTAGGCCTGTGGAATCGATAATTTTATTTTTTGGAAACTTTGGAAAACCGGTGGCTAAAGAAATTTTAGAAAATATTTACAAAAATGTGCCACTTGTATAGTGGCGTACCTAGGATTCATTAATGCGGGGGGGGGCAATGTGGTAAAGTATAGCCCATGCGCAGGGACCGCCGGAGGCAGAAAATTTTGGATTTGCCACGCCCAATTTCTACGCTCGCTCCGGTCCTGAGCTCAACGAACGTGCCACAGTCTCTGGACAGAGTCTATGAATGCTTGACTATCCTGCTCAATGCAATTCAGGACGTCTGGTAGTCTGGTCACTTTATATACCTATGTATAATGCCAATTAATTATTTTTAGCCATTACCAGAAAAAATAAGGTATTAAATTAACTAGCAAGGAATAATTAACATATTTCTTTTATTAATTTAAAAACTACACAAACAAACCAGAAAATACATATAGCGAAACAGGCACAAGGGCTCAAACAAAAAAATTAATTATTCTAAAGTAACAAAAACAAATATTTCTTGAAAAAAACAAAAAAAAAGTCAAACATCAATATATTACCTACTAAAATTACTAAACATACTTTAATTATATATTATTAATAAATTAATGTATGTATAATTTTTTCTTGGTTTTCTAGGGGGGCAATTTTTTAAATTTTTCATGACAAAAAACATAATTTTGGGGGGGGGGGCAATTCCTCCCTTTGCCCCTGCCACTGCACTTTTAACATCCTGTATTTGGAAAACTAAATATTTATATGAACTTTTACTTCTATTTTAGGATGTAGATTACCTTCTAATTTCGGGACACCCTGTATTATTGATAATGATTTCTGGTATTTTAAATTTGTTAATACCATTAAATAGACCAGAAAATAGAGTTGATAAAAGGTACTATTTGCGAACGCGAGATCGAGGTACGAGACGGTGGCAAGCTGGCAAACGACCTCGTAAGGCGACCCAAAACGGTCTCTTTACGTCTGAATTACATGTAATTATATGAGCACATTTGAGCTTGAGCGACCGATGCAAAAGACCGCGATAGCACGTTCAACACCGGTTTCGGAGCAGTGTCTGCTGTCTTGCTGTCTATCGCAAGACCGATTCAGGCGACCTTAACAACGACCGATGCACGTACGTTACCCTTCAAGTCAGCAAACTAATTACATAAGATTTATTCGAAAAGAAACGCATTTCAGTCGTCTGTCGCGATCGCTTTAATCGGTCTCCTGTCTCCGTCTCGCGTTTTCAAATGGTACCTTTAACTTTAAAAAATTAGAATAAAGCTACAAATGGACATGTTGATCCAATACTTATTAAGGTAGTTCACTCGCGACAGTCGTACATAAAAATATCGCTTAATGGTGAATACCAATAGTTCGAGATTCTCAATGCTAATCAATTTTATTTTTGTAAGAGACTGTACAAAACACATGTAAAAATATATATATGGATTTTAATAAAATCCATCCGGCAACCTCATAAATACATGAATGGTTTGCTATAGAAATTTGTGACTTCCTCATATTAATTTTAAGGGTTTGTTTTGGTTCAAACAGAACCGCTGATTCCAGTTCTCAATTACAGTAGACGAATTAATTTTTCAAGAAAACGTCGGGAGGGTTAGCTGATCGAGTGTTATGTTGGTACAACGCGTTGATTGCAGCGTATACAACGTTGCCAAGTTGTAATAATTTTACGGAACTACGCGTCGATTGCTTTAAAAATATTTTTATTTAAACAATCTATATCTTTTTACTAAGACGGTCAAAAAATTTAGCGTTTCTTTAGAAAATTTTATAACTTCTTGATTTACATTACATTAGTTTTTAAAAGATATGGTAAGAACCGTTTTCGAGATATCTTGAAATAAATCCATTACTTGTTTACATGACAGGCTTCAAGAGTGTTAATTATGCACATTTTGATTGTTAATATCTCGTTTCACAGACGGTCAAAAAATTTAATTTTTTTTATTTACATAAAAGACACTTTCATTAACCTTATATTTCAATTTTATTGAATTCTTAAGAAAAGCCGGTTTACGAGTGAACTACCTTAAATAAATTCTCTGATGAACATGTCGGAATTTTAATCGAATCGTATGCTAGCTCGCTTCGCTAATAATGAAAAACTTATTCTAACAGTATTTTATGCAATTAATTTAGTCAGATAGCAAACAGCAACTATCTTCACCTGTTAAGATAAATAAATAACTACAATATAAAATTATAGTTGCTAGATATCAAAATACAATAAATACTATAGTTACAAGTTTGTATTCTTTACATTTATTTATAAATATACGAAAGCTTTAATGAAATTTGTGCAGAATGATCAATATTTTTAACTAAATAGCTGTACATCCTTTATACAAAAAAATGACCAGCAGAATGCAGACAATAATGGCTGTAGTCATAAATTTTATCTGAACATAGTTAACTTAAAATTCTTCGAATTAATTTCTGGCTTTAAACATTGACACGGTCGGTGTTCCAAAAAATTAATTTTAGTTCTTGGCTTTCATAGCAAAATATATCTTTAAAATAATGTCACTTTTGCTTGAAACTATTTAATTATTATATGAGGTTGAGCTTTTATATTTTGCTTAAGCAAATCTGACTTTGATTAATCATTTTTCAACAATTTATGTTTTTATTTTGTAATTTTCATGTGCCAATAAAATCATACTTATTTATTATTTATTTTATTACGAATAGTGTTTACGTTAAAAATTAAAAGTCATACAAACATAGAGTTCATTCACAACAATCGTTTGATCAATTCTGAAAGTCATTATATTTTATAGCTCGCAGTATATATCCTACATTGGAAAAAAAAATTGTAAGTCGAGTTAATCAACAAACTGAAATATTTTACTATTTTTTAATAATTCTTCATTTGAACTGAAAATATTGTATTATAAGGTTCAAATCAGGAAGATCTAGAACCGATTCGATACCCATATCGACTAAACTTAAAAAGCTTCTTTGTTTTCTAATCACTCCAATAATGAAATTTTAAAAATCCGCATGAACAAGATACAAGTTTTTCCGTATGGACATTTTAGTATTTTTTTATTTATATTACCTTATTAATGGACATGATAACAATTAGAGGCCAAGATCAGTACCTTGTGGAACATAAATTGACGTAAACCAAAAATATAAATGCATCTATGTTGAATAGTCAAATATTACATACACCGATTGTATTAATACCTTTATTTAAAATTGTTTTTAAACCAAATATAAGGTATTACATACATATTTATACAGGGTGTTCCATTCATACTAAATTTCACAAACGTTTTTGGTGGCATAAGATACACCTATTCTCAAAAAATCAGTCAAATAAACTTTGCCAGGGGCGTACGGAATGGGAAAGTAACACCTTCGCCCCTTCTAAATTTTACGCCACTGTCCTAAAACTTATTTTGGACTATAATCATATCGTAGAGGAGAGGAGACCGTGCGAGGTCGACCTTCACCCATCTGATAACCAGATGAGGCATATTCTTTATGAAATTTTATTAATTTATTAACACGCAGTGTTAATGGCTATTTTTAATTAAATAAATTTTATTCCATTTTTTTTCGAGGTATTCACACTCAAAGGTGGATACTCTTTATTTTAATTTATTTTGAAATTTTGATTTGTTTTAGTTCAGTCCAAGCTCTTCTTATTAAGGAGTATTTTGCAAAGAAATCCCACCAAAATTAAAGGCAACCCCATTGACAATATTGTACAGTTTTAATTTTTAAGAAAATGAATAATTTTTCAAAATGTTTATTTTAAGTATCGACAAACATTTATTTCTAATAAGAAATATGAAAAGAAATTCGGTGTAACCATAATAAAAATCAAAATAAATATCAATTTATATTAAAACTATTATTTTGAAAATATTTTCATTGATTTTTTTTATAAGATTTATAATATCACTTCTCCCTTTGTCAGCTAAAACAAGAAAAATTTGAACACCTCCTTCGTCCCCAAAGCCTGTCGACCCTAATACTTGAACGCCCCCCACGATCTTAATACATATTGATAATGTAATAAAAAAATACCCTTTTATTTTAGAATCAACTTATATTTTTAATTATAATTTAGTTTTTCGGGCACATACGAATACTTTTAATCATTTTTTCAGGCTTTGAATAAGAGCCTTGCGGTACGCTGGTTACTTTAAATTCTTTAACATGAACTGGGGGTCGAAAATAAACAGACACTTGTTTTTCAGTGTACACATCACAATTATGTTAACACAACAAAGAAACAATGAAGCAGAGTAAAGTGTACTTTCTCTTTTCGTATTGTAAAGGTTACCGCAAAAGCGATATCTCGAACGGTTACCTTCACATTTAACCGGATGTACTGGCCTCCCAACAATGTACCTTCTCTAGTATCGTTATCTATGCGAAACATTCATCTATCAATTTAAATGTAAGAGATAAAAAAACTTGTCACTTATATCTCTATCTATATCTGAAAAATTTGAAAGGTGCACTTGGCTCCACAGCATTTATACCTGATTGGGGCCATTGTGCATCCTCGCCGAGAACCATATTTAGTTGAGACTAGCTTCCATTGAGAGCACCATCTTTATTTCAGTATGTTGAACTAAAAAGTTTTTAAGTTTTTATTGTAAATTTAATCATTTACACAGTCACACATGTCAAATAAAATAATATATTTTTTAAATACCTTTTATTGACAAATAAAGCAAGATAACTAAAATGTTTATTTTATAAAATCAGTCCCATTACAATACATAACATTCCACAAATATTAACTAGAATGAAGATATATTATGCGTGGAATTCTAAATTATACTCTTCATAGTTAAACAGACCCCCTTAAGGAAGTCCTTTCGCCACCAATGTTAAATAAAAAATATTAGATTATGACTAAAATTAATTTTTTTCTAATAGTAGAAGTCCTTATTTATCTAATAGTGAACTTTTAACTATACCTTACCGTGCAAATTTTTAAGAATTTTTTTTTTTTTTAATGTGTGTTTGTACAGTGTCTTACGAGAAAGTAAGACTTCAACAACAATTTTTGAATTATAATTAATTTTACTATTATTTTGTTGATTAGATGGAGTAGAAAAAAACTAAAAATAAGGTTTTTGAAATATTTAGGTTTTGTTTTTTACAATAAACAATAAACATTTAAAAAAAAAACAGCTTTTAATCATAAAGCAAAAAAGAAATTTACGAACTAAAAATATAATATTCATCACTTATAACGGAAATGACCGAATGGTTCACTTTACCCATTGTGATTCACTTAACCCCGTTTGACGGTATATTATTATTTATTGATTAGATGGAGTAGAAAAAAACTAAAAATAGGGTTTTTGAAATATTTAGGTTTTGTTTTTTACAATAAAATATATAGGTTACCTTGGAATTTATTGAGAAATTAATATTAAAAAAAAATTTGAAGTAACCTAGTTGAAAATTTTTTGTGATTTTTTAATATTAATTTCTCAATAAAGTCCACGGTAACCTATACAGGGTGGCTCACGCTCAACGGGACGGAGCTTTATGGGAAAACGACCAAAGATATAAAAAATTCGTTTGGGAGGAATACGTAGGTTACAGACGGCTACAATTTAAAATTTGTTAGATGTATACAGGATGTCCCACATAAGAGAAAATATACAAAGTTATATTATTTTTAATGGAACACCCTGTTTTTTATTTTAGAATTAAAAACTACATCAAAAATAATGTCAGTTAACTAAAGGTTCCCTATTACTATTATTATTATTAGTTTTCGATTTATTTGAATTTTTAAGGAAAAAAGGTCTCCCAGAAATTAATTGTTTACTCTTGTTTGAATAATTTTTAATGAACTAATTTTTTTTTTTTTCTAATGTGGGACGTCCTGTATACATCTAACAAATTTTAAATTGTAGCCGTCTGTAACCTACGTATTCCTTTCAAACGAATCACAATGGGTAAAGTGAACCATTCGGTCATTTCCGTTATAAGTGACGAATATTATATTTTTATTTCGTAAATTTCTTTTTTGCTTTATGATTAAAAGCTGTTTTTTTTTTACTATTTTTAAATAAACGTTTTAGTTCTTTGTATTACTTTTACTTATTTGTTTTTCCAACCAAGTGTTTTTTAGTGGTTCACTTTACTCCGACATTTGCCAAAGTGATTTTCTTTGCGATTTAAACAATGATTCACTTTACCCCAAAATAAGGGGTAAATTGAATCACATTTTAACAAAAAAAAAATTGGGCACTTCTAAGCAAACTAAAAATATAAAAATTGGTTAATAGTGAGAGGTAAGCCCCAAACAACATACGTTATTTTTCACAGATTTTTAATATTTGTATTTTTGGAATATTCTGAGAAAAACAGCTTTTTGTGATTCACTTAACCCCGTTTGACGGTAATTCGAGAATTGTTGTTGAGGTCTTATTTTCTCATAAGACACTGCACAAATACTCACATTTTTAAAAAAAATTCTCAAAAATTTGCATGGTAAGGTATAGTTAAAAGTTCAACATTAGATAAATAAGGACTTCAACTATTACAAAAAAAATAAATTTTAGTCATAATCTAATATTTTTTATTTAACATTGGTGGCGAAAAAGGTGGCGAAAGGACCTCCTTAACCCCCATTTTTAATCAAAATTTTTTCACAATCAATAGGCTTCATCCCCTTATAGAATTTTTTTTTAATTATTAGAACTCCTCTTAACCCCCTTCACTTTTATTCAAATTTTTTACTAAATATTTCATGTTGATATGGCTTTTCATATTTTATTTTTAACCCTCCTTAAACCCCCGATTTTTAATTAGATTGTTTTTTTTTTCCTTATAGAGCTTGATGTTTGCTAAAAATTTCAAATTGATATCATTTTTCGTTTTTGACTTATCGTGTAGACAAAAAACGTGATCTGAGTAAAATCCTCGTCGCTACATCAGTCTGACACTGTTTATCAGTATCTCTAGCATTTATAGATGGGACATATTTTTATAACTTCAAATTCATTAGGGACAACCTAAAAAATAAAACAATTGTTCATTGTTCAAATAAAATATATAATAAAACTGTCACACTTTTGAAATATCTTCTGGTACAATGATTTTTCTTGGCTGGCAACTGCAATCTAAGATCTGTTTAAAGTTAGGTACCGTAATCTAGGACAACTTGGTCACCTTTTTAGGACTTTTTCCGAAATATCTTTTTTATTTTTTAACGCATTTGCACCAATTTTTTTTACAAACCAACAAAAACATAAGGAAACAGTTATTGTTTGCAAAAAGTCATGTCATGCAAAAAAATATAAATTTGGGTTTGGGACAACTTGGTCACCTTTGGGAATTTCTAATAAATGAGCGTTGTTAAAGGTTTGCATGACCAGGTTACCCCGGATTCCCTTAAAAAAAATAAAATTAACCCATAGTTATTTTTTTCTGTTTAAAATTTTCATAAATAGCCCATTTATTAGATTATTACTAAAAAATAACGACAAAAAAAAGTTGAAAAAATGTATTAAACTTATTACCTATAGGTACAAAAATAACTTGTAAAACATAAAAGAAACTCTCTAATGTAACTCAGGTAACACTCTTAACTTAAACTTAGGTAACTCTTAACTTAATTAACTTAATCACTAGATATGAAGTCTTTGTCTGCCCCAGAATCATCTTGATATTCCAACGGTTCTGATGCATCTGAATTGTCACAGTAATCGCATTTAAAATAATACTTCCGTTGTTGCATTTAATCCAATCTTATCCGCCATAAAAGTCTTTCCAATTACAAAAACAAAGGTCACACTTCCCATCTATTTGACTTTTCACTTGTCTTTCACTTTTTTTTCTAGGCTGAATTGGACGTAATTTCTTCTTAATTTTATTCGTTCTAACTACACCAGAGGGTCCTGGGACATCTAGTGGCTCCAATGCTTAAGTAGTGGTTTTATTGGGGCCTACAAGGTCTACAGGGACAGTTACAATAGGTTTATCTGTGACATCTGTGGGAGCCACTTCATTATCTACATCTCTTGCCAAATTTTTACCATTAAATTTTCTTGCCCCTTTTATTCTTCGGATTTCCTTCGCTGTCAACCCCTCTGTGTTGTCTCAGAAGATCTACCAATGATGCATCAAAAGATCTTCCAATTGCGTCTCGATCGTATGGTATGATTCCATTAGGAATTCTCTTCAAGACCTCGTTTGGATCAGGTGGATAAAGCCCAGTGGCTCGAAATCCAGATATCAAATTTTGGTTGACAGTGTCAGACATGCCGTTCCATAACCTAGAGAGCAAATTGGGAAACTGTTCTTTTTGAAGATTTCCTGGATATCGACTTTCTTTTCTCCATTGGTCTAAAATCTTTCTACAGCACTTCTTCATCGGTCCAAATACAGCCACATCCCGTGGCTGCATTAGATGCGTGGCGTTTGCAGCGAATGGAGTAATATAAATAGCATGCTCTTTACAGGACTGAATAACTGAAGGCGAAAAGTGACTGGCGAGGTTATCACCCACCACAATAGTTGTGGCACCGGGTTTTCGGGTTTCCATTATGTGCGGGAGGGAGATTTTGAAAAACCACATCTCGAACAAATTCACGTTAAACCAACCAGAAGGGCTGCTTGCATATTTCGTTCCTGGAGGGCCTCCTTCTGTCCAGTTTTCATAAAGGTGTCCAGATTTATAGACAACCATGGGAGGTAGGAGATCATCTTCCCGTTTCCGCTAATGGAGGTACGAGAGTGGTTTTGTGTCCTTTCTAATCTTTTTGTGTTTCGGGGGACCACCACCTTCTTGGCCCCAGGATCGTCCGTGGCGTTAGTTTCGTCGTAGTTGTATATCGCTTAGAGCCTCATTTATATTGGTGAAAAATTTTAAAATATCTCCACGGTCCACGGAGGATCTGGACCTTTTAATGTTTGATACCAGGCGAATGAAGAGCCTATTCCTCTGGATAAATGCATCCAGAAAATCTTCTCCTGGAGTGTTGTTTTTCTTGTTTGTCCAGGTATTTAGCGATTATCGTCCTTACATCGAGCCTTGTCAATGAGTACCCCCAATCGGCCACCACTCCAATGCTCTCTCATATACTCCGCTCTTCTTCGGCTGACAGGACTCTTGGGCGGCCTACTGAACCCAAATGTTTTCCAAATATCTTCCGAGTTAAAGTTGTCCTAGGTATTTCATATGTTTCGGCAGCTAAGTTTTTTTGACATACCCATTTCAACAGCTTCTATGCTTTTTCCAAATTTTCTTAGAATAATCTTGATAGGGCTTTGCCCCGGGGGTTCTCTGGTACTTTCTTACCATTTTCACTGACTATTTACCTGAAACAAACGAGAGGGACATGAAAATCCACTAAAAAAAAACAGCCAGATAAATATAAACAAAAACAAAAATTACGTCATAGGTGACCAAGTTGCCCCAGATTCGGTACTTTATATCATTGTCATAAGAGCCCATGTCCTGATGGAACCTAGTCATCGCTTAATTTGGATGGTTTTCCTATAAAAGACTACCGTTTTAAATAAAATTTAACGTAATAAAGTTGCTATAGTTTACCAAACATCTCTTCTGATGACATTGTATATACGCAGTTGGCTGTTTTTAAAACTTCTTTTTACGTCTTTTGTAGGAATGAAAATGTTTTATATTATTTAAATCATGCTATTTAAAAAAATGGTATTTATTTTCACCAAAACTGACTAGCTCCATTAACTCGAGTTTGACATATGACGTAATAGTGTTAATGCAAAAGTGCGGACACTTTTAGTATCGTCATAACATCTCTTTATTCTATATCAATGATTGGAAAGATTCGTATGCCCCGCTCTACTTCGTGACGTCACGCCATGATTTAAGTGATTTTAAGCAAGCACATTGTTTTCACGGATCTATTGACGTCTTTTTAGCTACAGACTCTCGCTCCCTCGGACTCACTCAGAATAGTGCACCACGGAGACGCGATTAGCCAGAGCGCAGTGGCGTACCCAAAAATAGAGATTACTACGTATGAAAACAATAAAATTATTAAAATTAAATTTATAAATAATGTGTTTGTATGAAATGTAACGGGTTCTTCACTGCACAAATGAACTAATGGAGAAAGCGTCCCTGAATATGACCATTATATTGTGTCCAAAATAGTAGTTTTATAGGATTGAACATGGCATTTCAAAGAAAATATCCTAGTAGGGAATACATTTATATATTAGTTTATTTTTATGAATAGTAAAGGTATTGTATTTATTTAGCCTAATTTTGCATTTATAGAAATAATTAAATGTATAAATTAGTTTTTATTGCAAGTCAATAAACAAACAATCCTCGTTATATGGTCCGAGCACAGAACTAAAACAGTTTACGATCTTAAAGCAAAACAATGAACTTTAATTTAAAAAAAAATCGTATGTATAGTAAAACATTCAAACCAGGCACGCCTTAAGTGTTCCAAATGCATCGAAGTAGCGCCTTGGCTATTTCCTATTATAAAATGATATATACCATTTTTTATTACGCTTTTGATTGACGCGATTTTTGTGAAATTAATTAAAACCGGTCCAGAATAGTAGGCGTAGGTTGTTTTGTTGTTTTCATATCGTAAACACATATAAGCCCAGCCTTATATTTTTTGCCGACATTTAAATTGAACGCAGAAAAAAGTATACACTCCTACCGTTATTATCCAACGGTATTTTTTTTATCGTTATCTACTATCAACTTAGAATTATGTATACAGCAAGATCAAACCTTCGGCCTCACTTTGCTTGTGTTAGAGTGAATAGTAAATAGTTTTCGTACATGCACGAAAAGAAATCGCACAGTATCATCGTTGCCAGTCACTTATTGAGTCACCGGTCAAAAAAGGTGTATTACCGACCTGTAACTAGAAACATCGATACCACATTGTTTTCTCTTCTGCTCACGCGAAAGCCATTTACTATTAAAAGCGGGACAACGGTGACGACTGGGGATTAGTTTAAAAAACCAAATATTTTTATAAAATCAGGTCCTTTTTGTGGAGATTCTTAAAAAAAGGTCCCCAGCTTATATTTTTATAAACCAGGTCCTTCTGCCGAGCTTCTAAAAAAAACACCAGCTTCTACAAAAAGGTCTTACCTCTTCAAACATTTATTTGAGTATGGCATTTGAGTAAAAAGCGTGGCATTTAGGTCAAAAGCGGGACATTCTCGTACTTTGACGTGACGCGTGCCAGCAAGTTAAAAAGCAAAACAATTACGCATAAAGCGGGACGTGTGGCAACCCTGTTTACTATTTACAGTATGCTACTACTGTTGGCAATATTAATTTTGTTCATAAAGCAGTCAGAAATCGTCGATGATCGTCATGAGTGAGCCAGTCAGATTTTTTTCTGTATGAATTTATACTAGTTCAGTAACTGAAGGGACCAACCTGTCATTAAGTCGATCCAGATTTCCGTTATGGCTCAACTCTTAGGTCTCGACGGTCGCTTCCAAGGTCGAAAACTTTTACCAACTCTGCTGCGTCGGAAAGGGCCCAAAATGGACCCTAAAACTGTTTTCCCGCCAATATCTTCCACAATATGCAAATTAGAGAATTTTTGTTTAAATAAAAAAGAAAGATCTTATCATTATCTACAAAAATAGTCCCTATCATTTTTGTCGGGAATTCGACAGGTTTCGAGATAACCGCAATCAAAAGTCCCCTCGTTCAGCCCCTGCTTTATCTCTATAGCAATGCTGATTAGCTTGTAAACGGGTGGACTAATTGTTTTAGAACTCGGTCAAAAATTAATATTTTTCGATGATTCAAAGTTCATTACAATGGGAGAACCCATAGGTATCGATCCATGTGCCTTGAAGCCCGTTATTTCCTGTCAAGAACATTGAAAAAGGGGTAAAAGTTGCGTTTTCCCACTATTTTGGACCACTTAATAGTAATTAATTCATATTTTTTTTTCTTTTAATAGTTTTTTATCCCATTTTTGTTTTAAATTGGATCTTGAGATGTCTCGAATGATCTCAGAAATTTTTTTCCAGTATCTTCCTGGCGTTTTAAAACAAAATTGATTTGTTTATTTGCATTTTTCATATGTTTTCGGAGTTGTAGAAATCTTTGAAACAAGCAGTAATTAAAAACTCATATTTCATTATATTGTTATTCAATGCACACCATTTTAAAGCTGTGTCTACTTTTTGAATGTATTTTTTTTTAATAAAGTTGCTCCATTTTCCAGAAATCGGGAAAATTGATCACACCGGGGAAAACCGGACTTTTTTTTTAAATACTTCTTGTTCCCCGCTGTTCATTTTTTGAACATTAATACCCAGACCGAAGTGAAGCTGATATTCTCACCTTTCCATTTCTATCAATTGATCCCCGTATGTGAGCGTGGTTCTTAACTATTTGTTAGAATTATCTCCCCCATTTTTACGCTCTCCGCCTGAGATCCATGATATTCCATCATAACCTAACCACGTGTATCCACGCGCCACGCGCTCACCTTAATCGTCTGCTTTTGTTGATATACAATCTCTGTTGTTTTTGGAGTCGTTATTGTCGGTATTATTGACAGTATTTTATCATTATCAATTAATTTGTTAAAAAAAAAGAAGTTTTTAAAGTGAAAAATTCGACGTCATTCTTGAATTTTCAAGAATTTGTTATTCGTTTGTGGGGAACAGAAAAGGTTTGGTTGATTTAAAATAAGGTCTATAAATTTGTTGTAATTCTTATTACATTTCAATAATATATTTTTGTAAAGCTCTTGTTGCAGCAATGGAAGCGGACTGTTTTCTTTGTGCCCAGAAACTTGTGGATGACGTTGCAAATGTCACTCTAGGCTTAGAAAAATTAATTGATGTGAGCAAGGAAAGGGACGATAATTTTCACCTATTCATAAAGTAGCAATCCTCTATAAAGATGCACGAAACCTACAGGAGACGCTACATTATTAAACGAAGAGGCGAGTTTCCGTACAACGACTTTATCAAACACTCCTCAAAGAGATTGGACCATTTGACAAGCCCTAAAAAGAAAAAGATAAGAGCCACTTGCTTTGACTTTAAAGGCAAGTGTTTATTCTGCGAGGTACCTGCTTCTACAGCAAGCGAGAAAAAGAAGAACGCTTCTCAAAATAAGCATTCCATCAGATTGGTTTCGGAGCCAGAGTTCAAGTCTCAGCTTGTAGCTGAGATCACTGCTCATATTAATATTGATAAATACAAAGTGATGTTAGACAGGATTTCTGAGATCAACCTGGTAGCAGTTGGTGCAGTTGAAGGGGAGGAGGATGAAATAGCTGTCGAGACAGCAACACAGGGGTTGGAAAAACAGGGGGAAGGGACGCGTGGAGGAGGGGAAGGGACGCGTGAAGGAGGGGAAGGAATAAAGCAAGACGATGAAGAGTATGATTCTGATGACATTGAATGGTTTAACGTATGATAAATTGTAAGCATTGCTATGTATTTCGTATTTTCAACATGTTTTTCATAATAAAAGAAATTTAATTTCTCAAAATTAGAATACTTGACTATTGGTGCAGGGTTGACACGAATTAATTCATATGAATTAAATCCAATTACTTTCTCTGTATCTGTAACGTGTGGAATATGGGATGCCCCCACGGCACTTAGGCCTCACTAGGCACATTGTGCATTCTCCTAATATGATATGCAGCTCCCAGCTTGTGAGCCAGCCTACAGATTTAATGTAGTTGACGTCGCCAAGAGGTGATTCTCTTATATCGGCCGGTGTTAGCCGATACTCGCCGAACACAAATCTTCTAATAAATAATAGAGTCTAGCAATCGTAAAGGATATGCTCGATGGTCTTTTTTCTTGTTCGCACCCTCTGCAGAGTGCGTATTCTGACAGCCCCATGATATGGAGATGCTTCCGTACTTGGCAATGACCAGTCAGAATTCCTGTGACTAGTCAAGTATTTGTTTGCTGCAGTGTTGTCAAGATAACATAAGAGCTTCCTGCTAACTCTACAGTTTCTTGTTTCATCGCATCTTTCCTTGAATTCCACAAGGGAATGTTCTTTAATTAGGTTTGTCACTACCGATTTTGTCAGGCCAATAGAAGGTCTAGGGCCAGTATTTGGTTGGCTGCTTTCTTGGCTGCTTTCTTGGCTAGTGAATCAGCAAGAAGGTTACCTTTCGATGTGGCGTGACCTTTGATCCATCTTAAGGCGACCACATTGTTCATGGATACTTCGGTCAAAGCTTCGTGATATTCTAGTACTAACCCTGAGTAAATTGGTGGTCTGTTCAGGGTGAGTAGTGCTTGTCTGCTATCTGTATAGATGAGCATGTCCCTTTTGGTGCTATGAGAATCCCCGTTAGCTCTGTTTGAATTACACTGGCACTATTGCTCACAGCCCATTTTATATTTAGTTTTAAGAATCTGGAGTATATTCCACATCCTGAGCCTTGTTTTGTTTTAGAACCATCGGTGTAGACATGAATCGTACCTGCCACTTCCGGCTCTTCTAGTTGTTCTATATTCATTAGGCCGATACCGATATAGGCTGATACCGACATAGGCCGATACCGATATAGGCCGATATCTCAATCTATATATCGGCCGAGAAGGCCGATATGGCTGATATACCGATACCGATATCGGTATCGGTCGATACCTATTGACTAGAAGTTAATTTACTTCCGATTTTTTTTTTCAATGTCTATGATTCTATGAACCTGGAGCATTAAATTTTTCCTCGAGGATTGTCTTTTACGAGTATTTTTCTTTCTATAATAGTTTTAAAAGTATCTTCAGAAATAGTTAATCAAATAGTTGAAATTACTGACAAGAAAGAGATTGTTCTGTATCTGTAACACTTTATTTGTCTCTTCTCCTGGTTTTAGGATCATTATTTCTTCTGACAAGTGCACAATTTAATGATACAGATAGATAAATAACTTAAAACAAAACGGTTAAAAGTGGTCAAACAGGATTTACAAACGATTGTAATTGTAAAGACAAAGCAATCAGTGAGAAATCGAGAATATAATTAAATCAGCGGTCCTCTAAAACCTCCATTACTTTAACAAATTTACGATAATTCAGATCATCATCAGTAACTAAATTGACTAGAACTAAAATTCCAATTCGAAAAGCCATTTATCGCGATAATTCCTCCTAGCAGCAATATACCTTTTGGTCAACGCTCCTTATTACGTTTGGAATGTAATTTTTCCAGTTAACTGTCATGTTGTCTCGATTTTCAATCGTTTATTGGCACTAATCGTAAACTCAGAGCCACAAACAAGTCATTTTAATACGTTACTAGAGTTCAAATGTCGAATTTAAATGAATATGGAGCATGAGTCAAGTGAGGAGGCGGTCGAATTGTTGGAGAGCAGCGGCGCGCGCCCGCATTTTTGCTGCGGGGGTTGAAACAACCAGGTAATTAATTTATTGCATAGTTTCAGTTACAAACGAAAATAAATATATAAATAAAATACCAAAAAAAAAACAGCGAATTCTTAATTAAAAGTAAAAATTTATATTTTCCAAAACAGCTTGGTTTTGTGAGGTTTTTTTTTAACTATACTGCATTTTCAAGCACTTGTAATATTATAAACCTTCCAAGAAAATGCTTTCTTAAAATAAAGGCTACTTTGCTACCTTCGAAAGAAGCCAGATAGCACCTCGGTTTTCTCAAAATTTTTTGGTTTTTTAAAACAACCACGCCAAATTTGAAAACTATTTGAAAATTATACAACAATAAAAAAATTAATTAGCAGAGTTACTTTCCTATTTTATATAAATTTCATGATCAGCCAGTATAATCTTCCATCTCCCCCGTAAACAAACATATTTAGTTGAATCATTGTATTTGTACAGGATGGCCCAATTAAAACAATCCACCTGAAATATTTTCCTAGGAGAAGTTTTTTAGGAAATCCTCGAGACCGGTTGATTTTGATTTCAAGGGGAACTTCTTCTGATCTTTAATTCATGGATGCCGGTTTATCCCCCTGAACGGAGTGGCAACCCCTTCAAGAATATTAAATGGCACGAGGAGTCAAGGGGCATCTCATTTTAAAGATGTTTCAATTCTCTTTTCAAACATGCTTACTATTTTTGTTTTGATTTTACACTTATCACTAGTCTAGAGAAATTCGCTTTATTTGTTATTATCGGCAAGCTTCAAGCAAACGATCCAAATCATGGTTTACACCACAGCAGAACGAATTGAAATTGTCGCACTCTATTTTAGCAACAACAAGAGGGCTCGGGAAACTGCAAGAATTTTTAATGAAAGGAATCCTGGTAAGAACCTCAGCCATCCCCTTAGTAAATTTATGGACACCGGATTCGTTGCTAACAAAAAACATAAAAGGCAACATACTGTTACTAACGAGGCTGCACAGGTTGCAATTTTGGGTCATGTTAAACTGGACCCTACTTCAACTACCAGAATAGTAGCGGTAACTTAAGGAATTCTACGTAAATGTCTTCAGAGAATTTTAAAAAACATCGATTCCATCCCTATAAGATTCATTTCGTGCAAGAACTCAATGAAGATGATCAAGATCGCCGTATACAATTTTGAGAGGAGATGGTTAAAAGAATTTTAAACAATCCTATTTTTTTTATATTCTACATGCTTTTCTGACGAATTTACATTCTTTCTTAATGGTAACGTCAACAGACACAATAGTAAAAACTGGTGTCATTCGAATGATGTATTTTTTCAACAGGATGACGCCCCGCCACATTATGCAGCTCCTGTACGTGACTTTTTAAATCAACATTTTTCCCAACACTGGACTGGTCGAAGGGGTTTCATTAAATGTCCGCCAAGATCACCTTTGGACTTTTTCTTGTGGGGTTATTTAAAAACTGTTGTTGATAAGACGGAACCTACATCTTTAGAAGATCGTCGCCACCGAATAGTACAAGCATGTGGAGAAATAACTCCTAAAATACTCCGAAATATTTAGGAACATGTTGAACAAAGACTTTATTACTGCAGGAAAGTAAATGGGTTGCAATATAAATAATTAAAACTTGTTTGAAAACTTTTTTTAGTATTTAGTATTCTTGAAAGGGTTGTCACCCCGTTTAGGGGGATGAACCTACATCCATGAGTTAAAGATCCAACAGAAATCCCCCTTGATATCAAAATCGACTCGTCGAATATTTTAGGTGGACTGCTAAAATTGGGCCACCGTGTATAAGAAAACGGTTAAAAATGACGCTGACTGGAGAACCATCTTTATTGCAGTATGATGAACTAACTGAGAAAAATGAGTTGATATAGAAGATATTTTTTCTCCAAATAACACTTTTATACAATTTGACATGGAGTTTTAAGAAAACAGAAAATTTAAAATCGACTGGTTTCGGAAAATATGCAATATTTCCATATCCAAAAAGTTTATTAATCTAATTAATTTGAACTAATATAATAATTTATTTTATAATTGATTTATATCACTCACTAAAATTCTAATTTATATGGACATTTAATATAATATCCTATATCGATCTGCTCACAGCAATGTCTTAACATGACAGAAGAGTATATTGTGATACAGTTTATTTATTAATTTATTTAAACACTTATTTATTTTATAACACAACTATTCTTATTTATATATACTTCGAATGTCTTTAAACTGATCACTATTTATATTCACCACTGTCTAATCTACTAATTACTATTTATCTTCACTGTCCATATAATAACTCATTGCACTCTGTTCTTCCACCAATATATATATATATATATATATACAAATTTAAAAAAATTGGCGAATGTGAAGGTTCCAGAAGTTTCCATCAATTTTTTCGACTGTATTATAACATGATACCTTCTCCAAAAATTGCAATTTTGCATCATTCATAAAATATTCTAGTATGTTCCAGACTGCTGTTCGGCGTTGGTCATAGTCGTCCCTATAGAAGGGGTTTCGGGTCATAGGACATTTTGGGTAATTGGACAAGTGAGGCCGTAATAGGTCGAAACAAGGCAGAGAGGGCCTTAAGATCGAACATGGCTCGCAATACAATTATAAAGTTAAAGGTTGAACTTAGGTCGGCGTACTATTCATTTTCCTTATTTATTTGAAATTGAAGAGAAAACGGCACATTTGAGATGAAATAATATTTAATTTTCAAAAAAAAAACAAAAAATAATAACAATATACAACAAAAATTACAATACAATTGGGAAATAAACATAAATGGTCACTGACATAACAAGGATGCTCGCTTAAAATAATTATAAAATATATAAATTTTTTTCTGTCACACTGGCAGTATAAGTGAAATAAATAAATAAATTAATATTATAAAATTAAAATGTAAGCAGATAATTTATTTTTAATTTTTTTAATTTTAATGTTTTATGCTTTAATTATATTTTTATCTTTTACCTTTTTTACATTATAACTTTTTTATTTTTTGTCTGTATTGAATTTGTTGTTTTTGCTTAATAATTTTCTCTTTATTGATTTAGTCAAAAAATTGATGAATGTCAATTCTTGCTAATTTTAATACTAATTCTTTGAATATTTTTTTTAACTTTTAATTTTTGTTTGTTTTCGTTTTGTTTGCATTTTTTAAATATAAAATTTAATGGTTTTGGATCCAGAAAATCAAAACTTCGTTGTCCGACTGATATGAACATCAATGGAAATATATAAGCTCCTCTTTGTCTGGTATTGTAATCATGTGTTTCGTTCAATAGTGTTCTTTGTCAGAAAGTATGTGCCGCAGACCTAAAAAAAGAAAAGCTGACGGCAATCTAATATTTTAGTCTCTAAATAGCTGGTCACTTGGGTAAAGACTGTCTTTAGAATAATTCTTAAGATTCTTCTTTGAAGAACTTCTAGTGAATTCAGGTAAGTTCGAGCTACTCCATCCTACAACCTATGATATCATACCTGATGTGTGCTTCTAATAATATTATAGGATCCGTAGGTAAGGTCGACCTTCACCCATCAGTTTAATGGATGAAAGATTTTTATTAAATAAAATATGTTTAGAAATATACCGCAAATGGGTTGCCTAAGCAAATACGGCCACGGCCATTTTTTAATTTCCTTTCTGGGTAGCTATTCTTGAATTCGAGGGAATAGAAAACCGGTTTTGTCTCTTTATCTGCAACGCACAAAATTTGTATTTTTGTCTCATTCTTCCCTCAAAATTTCTACTCCCTGAGATTCAAGAATAGATACCCTGTATATAGATAAGTAATGTATAGGAATAATGATAGGAGTTGCTTGTGCTGTCATTCTCTATAATTTTGTTCCTATATATGTTTTCCCTAAAATGGACCTAATTAGAGATATTTAAAGAAATGTGCAAATTTCGAATTTTGAAGATAACTTAAAAACGGATAAAGAGAAAACACCAAATTTTAAACTTAAGCTTTAATCCATCCTGCGGTGGCCGATTAAAGCTTAGTCGAAGCATCTGGGGAATACTTTACAGGGTGTCGTTTGTTTTACTTTAAGAAAATAAATAGTCATGATCGTATTTTCCTAGGCAACCCTTTTGCGGTATGTTTATTTATGAACATATTTTATTTAATAAAAAGAAACTATCATCCGCTAACCAGATGGGTGAAGGTCGACAGATCTGTCTGAATCGATAAATTATCGATCGCAGTTTTTTTAGGAGAAAATTGATATGGATATTAAGTTGCTGCCAATAAAAATTGTTAAATGTATTACTTGATTTTAAGGGTGGATTTTTAACGTTTTCTGAATGGTTTATTCAAATAATAGAAGAATTTTTATTTATTTATTTATTTAGCAATGCTAATACAACATAATTTAATACAAACATAGAGTAAGTTTCAATTATATAAAAAAAATTAAACGTACATTAGTAAATATATAAAAAGACATGAGTTATTATTTTACCAATAGTAGTAGTACCTAGGTACAGCTTATAATAACAATTTAAAAGGAAACACTACATATCAGATTAAAAAAAAAAAAATCATAAAATATAATTTGTTTTACATTATAGAAATTGTTCATTTAAAATATATTGACGGATATTATTTTTAAAAATATTTATATTATTAGTAGATAATTAAGTTATTAATATGTTCACCCATAATGTAGAGTATTGTATCATCTGCGAATAGATGTACTTTACATTCACCCAGATCCAATTCTAAAATGTCGTTAATAAAGCATATGAAAAGCATAGCACCCAACACGCTACCTTGTGGCACTCCAAGTGAAACAATTTTTGTTCGTGATATTTTATTATTAATTTTAGCTTTTTGATATCTATATTCTAAATATGTTTTGAACCATTTATATGCGGATTCGTTTACTCAAAGAAGAATTAATGAAATATTTCTATTTATAATTTCAAATGCGCGGCGTAAATCCAAGAAAACCGCTATGATACATTTACCTTTATCAATAGAATATTTGAAATCATTCATTACTTTTTGTAATGCTGTTTCACATGAAAAACCGCTTCGAAAACCTGACTGGTTTTGGTTAAGTAAGTTTTCAGTATCAATATAAGTAAATTGTTTATAGACTGACATCTCTAAATTTTTTTCTAAACAAGGCAGGCTGTTTATAGGCCTATACTCCTCAATATTTTTATTTTTTTTGTTGATTAATGGAAAGCTAATGGTAGGTATAAGATTATTCGTCAAAAGTAGTCTGCTATCAAACGAAGTTTTTCTTTTTCATTGGTTTTATTTTCTTCCAATAAAAATAGATTTTTCAAATAAATTACGAAAAGTATTGGTCCTAATACCGTGCCTAGAGGGACACCACATGTAACTGTTTTATTTTTACCAATACTTATCTTTATTTTGGCAAAAAATTAGATCTTTAAGGTAGTTCGCTCGTAAAATGCATTTTCTTCTAATAAAATTGAAATATAAGGTTAATGAAAGGGTCTTTTACTAATTTTTTTGACCGTTTGTAAAACGAGATATTATCAATCAAAATGTGCGTAATTAACACTCTTAAAGCCTGTCATGTACACAAGCAATGCATTTATTTCAAGATATCTCGAAACCGGTTCTTATTATATTTATTAAAAACTAATGTTATGTAAATCAAGAAGTTATAACATTTTCTAAAAAGATATAGATTTTTAAAATAAAAATAAGTTTAATGCACTCGACGTGTAGTTGCGTAAAATGATTACAACTTGGCAACATTGTAATCGCTACACTTGAGGCCGGGAAACAAAATAACACTCGATCAACTAAGAGGTTGTCAAAACCTCGCGACGTGTTCTTAAAAAAATAATTCGTCCACTGTATTTAAGCACTGGAATCAGCGGTTCTGTTTGAATCAAAACAAACCCTTAAAATTAGTATGAAAGTCACAAATTTCTATAGTACACCATTCATATATTTGCGACGTTGCCGGATGGATTTTATTTGAAATTATAACATCCATATATATAAGCTTACATGTGTTTTGTACAGTCTCTTACAAATATAAAATTGTTTAGTATTGAGAATCTCGAACTTTTGGTATTCACCATTATGCGATATTTTTATGTACGACTGTCGCGAGTGAACTACCTTACATACTATATTAGGAAACTAGCAACGCTACACTTTACGCCGATTTACAATAATAAACATCGTGTGTACACAATAACAAATCGGCTATGCGAGCGAAGTGAAATTATCTGACGATGAATAGGTGAAATTGACTTGGTAATTTATAACTGTTCAATAATAATATCTAAAGAGAATACGTGCTATCTTGACTAGCCTAGCGTTCTTTTGAGAGAATTTCTTTTTAACGACCTTGATCGAGGTCGGCGAAAGGGGAGTACGAGTTGCTGTTGCGTTTGTTTTGGTTCTCGTTCGAGAATTGTTCCAGAACCATGCGCAGAACTATTGCGCAATTGTCCTAAATTCTGAACAGTTCTGTAACAGAACAGTAGTTAATCAAATAGTAATTAATAAATTAAAAGAAAAAATAACAAGGAGTCAATGTCTAAGTAAGAAAGAGGCCATGCAATATTGTAAAATGTAAATAAATTAAATAATTTATTCACACACTTATTACACATCAACTAATCAACTGCTTCATAGGTCATTCAAAAATACCAGAATAAAATATGGCCAGGGATGAGAGCAACAAAATTAATTGCAAAAAAGCTCAAGCGCGAACATGTCAATTCTGGCACAGTTTTAGCTTTGGGCCAGAACCATTGTTGCCAGTTTAGTACAATTGTACTAAATCTAGTACATTCTCTGAGATCTGGACTCTAGTACACTTAGAGCAAAATCTAGTATTTTTTCTTTTTTCAACGTATGCTTCCTTTGACGTATAAAATATATTAGGCATTCCAACGGTCTGTCAAAATGTTAACAAGTGGAGACTGACAGTTTAGATATGGCAACCCTGTGGCCTGCTGTCGTAGACAGGGTTAATGACACATATATAGTTGTACAGATTGCGTCATCTCTAATTTGGTCCCACATTGCCCTCTACCATTTAATAGATGAACTTCAGACTGCATTATTGAACGTATAACATAACTTTTAAATATGTAAATTGTATTTTCATTTCGGGGAATTTCTGACTATGATGTTTGTTGATAAACATTGTTTCAGTTAGAAGAGTGCCAGAGTTATTTAATTTTAAATGTTTTTAAATCAATAGCGAAAGAAAAAAGTGTTTTGCTGTAAAAAATTGATAGGTTCGTATTATTTGTTGGGGTTGTTAGGTTTACAGCAAATTTTATATATTATAGGTGTTGTATAATTAATAATTAAAACTATTATAATGAACAGGTTTTCTCAGCCTTCTACTTCATCAGGTATATCTAGACCGTTTGATAAAATAATTATTTGGAACAAAATAGTGATTCATCAGAATCTGAATTTGCGGCAACGTCATCCAGTCGGGAATGTAGGGATAGATCTCCAAAGTAGGTAATTTTTTAACTGTAAAATATTTTTGTTCTGCTAATAAATCCTAGTTTTCCAATGACGTAGCATGACGGCTATAAATGTCAATTTATTTTAAATAATAATAATAATAAGACAAACGTTTCCTCTAGTCTTTTATTTAATGTCTTTGTAGAGAAAGAAAAAAAATATGATCATAAATTTATGGCTTACAAAGTTTCCATGGGTAAAACTGCTTCATAATAGAGAGAAAATTTGCTCTTTATGTAATTACACAGTTGAGGGTGGGGCAGCTTATTTAACAAGGCATGAAAAGAACGAGAAGAAAAAAGAATCATATAAATTGGACAAGGTGGTAAAGCATTATCGCTAAACATACATAAAAATTAAGAGTTTGAGGATTTTCTCATGGACTTAATTATTAGATTTTGATCAAATTTATATGGGACCACCCCTGAAGTACCCCCTTACGAACAAAAAAAGAATCATCGAAATCGGACACCGTGTTAAAGAATTAGCGCTGAACATACATAAAAAAAAATATTACGACGAATTGAGAACCTCCTCCTTTTTTAAGGTCGGTTAAAAATAAAATATTTTTTTTATAGTAAAGTAACTTTTTCATTGAAAAGTCACTCTTCCGTCAAACCACCCTCGTATATAGATAATAGTACAAAAATTTCTTATTTTTTCGCACACCAAATCAAAATATCTCCATCTTTGATATTTTTTCTAATTTAATGTAAATTTTAAGGTCATCTTCAATTTTATTCATCATATCAGATTCAGTCTTCTTCCTATGTGGTGGTAATTTACTTGCTAATATACCGGTAATATCTTCAAAGGTATTCCAAAACAAACCATGAGAAATCGAATCAATGACATTGTCTTGAACCTCTTGGTTTACCTGATTTGATTCCTTAGCAATTTTTCATAATATTTATAATAAAACTTTATGGCCGATATATCGGTATCTGTCGATTCAGCCATGCGTACCTATATCATCGGTAGCGGCCACGAAAAATTAATTCGGTCGATCCTTACTAGTGGAATTATATATGAAAATCACTGTTTGCCACCATTTTACCTTTCAATTCCTATGAACGTTTTTCTAAGGCTAAAAAAAAAATTATATTTAAATTAATTAAATTCGGCTTTGTATTCTTTTGATCGCGATAAAGTTAGATTGGATTTTTAGCGCACCCTACTCTCAACAATACAAGAATGTTTTAACATATGCATACACGAAACGAGACGTCATTCGAAAGGTCATCGTTTTAATTTTAAGGCTTCCCAGAATCGGGCGCGATTTGAAAAATCCCAACGACGTATAATCACTCCGGTTTTGTATACATACCATTTAGTTAAAAAAACGAAATAAACATTAAATACGCCGATTTTGTGTATCTAAATAAATCTGGTATTTTGGTATGTGTGTCTCCATAACTGGTTATTAAACACACAGGACCGGGTTTAGGAGTTAAACTTACTGCAACGGATTATGGACTATGGTCCCTGACTTCGGATATACGTCAAATAGATTTACATCTGGTAGGTGCAGGTATCTATTGACTAGAGGTTATATATACAGGGTGTCACATTAAGAATGGTTCTGTTCAGAAATACAGGATGTTAATTTATAAGTTGAAAATTTAAAAATCAAATTAATAATTTTATTTTTCAATATAATTTTACTAAAATCGGAAACGTATTTGGTGTCATAAGATACACCTGTAACAGCAGAAAAATCAGTTAAATTTTAATAAACTTTGCCAGTGGCGTTAGGGTTGCCAAACATCATAATTTTAACAGGTTTAATGGGTAAAATATTTATTCATAAATTAAGAATAGGTAGGTCTTTTAAAAGTAAGAAAAAAAATGAAAAGTATTTATCATTTATTTTTGACATAGCTATACCTATATTCAATCAGTTATTCTTCATATAATTAAGATTTTATTGGGTTTCGACTTGGAGAATATTATAGGCTCGTACACTTTTTAAATTTTATGAAAGGTTTTATGATTTATATATTTTATTTCCTTTATGATAAATTGTTCCTTTTAAAAAATAGGGTCCAGATTTTTAACAGCTTTTTGATTTTTAGATATTCCAACCCAGCAACCCATTTAAATATTAGGTATACCACAGTCCAAACACTAATTTTGTATATAATTTTCAAATATTTTTGATGTTTTTTAGTAAAATAATGTAGGTATTCTTGTTGGAAACACATAATATGATTGATTTTCGATATATTCGAACTCAAAGATATTTTAACTAGTCATTTTGTTAAATTGTAATTAAGATTTACTTTGAAAACATCAAAAAAAATTAAATTAAAAGTAAAATTAATGTTTGGGCAGTTACATAACATAAAATTACTTACCCTTGCCGTACGCCACTGGTAAAACTTAATTAACAGATTTTTTGCTTTTATGACATGACACCAAACACGTTTGCACATTTTAGTAAAATTATACTAATAAAAAATTTTAATTAATAATTTTTTAGTTTTCAACTTTTAACACTTAAGTGTTTTGAAAATGAGTATCTTTTTATATGGTAGGGGAGCCAGGGCACATTTAGGTGTGTTATTTTAGAGACAAAATTGCAAATTATTCATTCATTTTTTCTTGTGCAAACGACGAAGAATTAAGACTTCTTCTTCTTAAGAAGTCTTAAAAAGCCATTGTAGAAAATGCTAATAACATATTTGATTAGATAATTAACTTGACATAAACCTTCACGGCTCAGGTCGTTAAGTGTGGATTTCGCAAACTGGATGCAGTTGCCGATAAAAGTTCTTTTTTTTTTTTTGGAAAAAAATGAAAAATGCAAAAGTATTTTAAATAATAAAACAGCATTAGTCGTACTTTTTCATTTTTCATATTTTTTCTAAAATAAAAAATTAAAAAGATTGCATTTATCTGGAATCCACAAACTTGATCGCTTAACAAGCTAGGCCTTGAAGGCGCTTATGTCAAATTTATTATCTAATCAAATATGTGACATTAGCATTTTCGACAATGGCTTTTTTAAAACACCTTCAACATGCATTCCACTGCTGGTGTGTTTCCAAGTATTTCCATCTTCTACAACAAAAAATGTGTACCAAAAAAAAGTATCACTGGCTCTCGTACCACTATCTAAGCCTTTTTCGTTTAATCATCTCATTTTGAATCAGAGAATTTAGTGTTATGGGACAACCCATATTTTAACACTAAGCACCAGTGTATATAGGCATAGGAAATATATTTTAAAGTTAGTTTTAAGAACTTTAACATTAAAATAAACAAAAACAATTTATAAATTAAAATCTGTGCTGTAACAAAACATGTAAAATGTCGAATTGGAAAGTTAATATTCTAAAAATGCAGAAGGACTTCGGTCAATGGCCTATTGGACTGAATATTCAGTTCAATAAATGACATTTATTAATATTATTCCTATTCATCTAAAATATATGTTAATATTTATTAATTGCTTGTGAATTTATGTGTAAATATATTTATAAATAATATAAATTACACTGGGGACCAGTGTTTTGGGGTGATTTCTTTTTTCTGATTTCGAATGTAACACAAATTTTACCTATTTGGTTCTAGTTTTTGAGATATAGTCAACCAGTCGAAATAGAAAAAAGAAAAATTGCAATAATAAGACATTTATTTATTTAGTTTAATCAGTTTTGTCTGTACAACTAAAAAACTGTTTTCTATAAACAATGAAAAATATTGATAAATTATAAAAAATATAAATAGAGTACTGAAAATAAATTTTAACCATTTCAGCACATCGTGTAGATGCCATAATGCATCGTAAATTGGACATATGAGCACATTTTTGCAGTCAGATTTATTAATTTGGATTACAGCCATTTCCACAGCTTTGATTTCTACAGTGCAAATATTAATTCCATCTGCCAAACGTGAACTAATATTATAGTTTAAATCGGGAATATGAACTTGCTCTATAAGAGGATAGGCCTACAGATCCGTCTGTATATACTAAAGTATAATTAGGAAATAACGTGTTTATTGCAGTGGTAAAATTTTTAGAGTAATCCATACAGTCTTTCTGTAAACCTAAACTCACAATGTTGATATCCATAAATTATTGTGAAACAAAATTGAAGTCAAAACATGGACAATTTTTTTTTTTTATTTGAGAAATATAGGGTAGACATCGGTCTAGGGCTTCAAGTAAGGGAAAATCACTTTGTTCTTCTAAATTTTGTAAATTAAAAGTTGAATATAATTCTATCAATTATTGTCCAATTGGATTATTATCTAGAGCTAGATTCTTCAAAACATATTTACAAGCTTAAAGGAAGTTCACAACATTCTGCCAAAATGGATCCAATGGGAGAACTTTTCATTGCTCCAACTATTAGTATCAATGCTTGAAACTGAATTATGTCTAATTTATTTAAATTTTGTTTGGATACTTTGAAAAATAAAATGGATCCAAAATACATCTAGATTTTGGATCTTACGAGTGTTTTATAAATCATTGCTAGAATTTTTGGATCTGCTCCCCATCCAACTCTCGAGATAGCTCTCATAACATCTAATCCCCTTCGTGCTCTCCCTACCACGAAATCAATGTGATTAGTAAATTTTAATTTAGAATCAAGAGCAATTCCTAAATATTTAACAACATTACATTTAGAAATTACTTGTAGATCGTACAGTATATCCGGGAGAGTTCGCGAAGTTTTGCGTTTGACCCATTTAAAGACTGGATCATATTAACCAAATTCCTGCCTGACTAATTTTTGTTTTCCAATTGTCATGTTGTCTAGCTAAATGTCTAAACTGTCATTAATTTCTTCTTTTCTATTGGTCTCTACTCTAGTAATTACATGATGTTATATTGTTAAATTTTGCAGTTTCTCTCTTCTAGTTCACTGGTCTCTACTATTATTTTTCCGTTCTTCTTTCCTAAAGAAATTATTTAGTTTTTCATTAGGTTTGATGTAATAATTTTAATTGCTTATTTATACCTACAATTTTAATAAATCCAGTTTCTCACTCTTGGTCAACTGATAATATCGATTTAGTGATAATAACCTTTTATTTTAGTTGTTTAAACAATTTTAAATTTATTTCGTTAAAAATACTCCATTCTTGCACGTAAGTAGTGTTGCAAATCTTGATTGTATCCTTTCAATATCCACCATAAATTGAGTATTGATTACGTTAGTGTTAATGTTCGTTCTACTGGAGACCACACAGTTGGTTTTTACCATCTTCTGTATTCTTTTTACAGGTGATAATCAATAAATGCCATGGATCATACCGGCTCCACACCTTCACCAACGTGGTATCAATGTTGCTGTTAATTGAGTTCGCCCCTTATAAGGGCCATATCAGTGGTTTTTCCCATCGTTCGTATCCACTTTCTATAATATTTAAAGTTGCACCACAGCTTACACCTAGATCGACTATGCTAGATTATAATATAGATCACACTTTTTTGGTATCAACTTCGAAATCCGGCTTTCTGAATATTACTAGTCTTCTGATTCTCCTGCACTCGTACATTAAGCACTAACGCACTTGTTTTGACCACCGAAACAAGATGGTAAATCACTTTTAATCTTTAGTTTTCTTCAGTACTATCAACCTCTTTTGATGTATTTGTCTTATGTTATATGATGTATTTTAATTATAAGAACCGGGAGATCGAGCTTCAAATTTTGAGAAGATTTCAAAAGTTACACAATGCACCCATTAGAAAAGGTGCAGCCGGATGCACGTTTGTATTTTCTTTGATCTGGTCGAGGACATTTTCATTTAAGGAATAAAAATTGTGTAGTTTGGATGAATAAACGCAGCCTTAATTTGAAATTGTGATGCCACCCATTGTAAAAACTTGGTGATCAATTCTCCTTGAAGATAACCTTCAGGAGTTAAGATGGTTTCATAGGATTCTTGATTCAGGTGTTCCGGAAGTTGATTCATCGAGAAATTTATAGTTGATTGCTTATTGATTGAAAAGTGTGTTGATAGACAACGGTTGGCATTAAAAACCTACTTTTTCTTCTTTTCTCTACTCTTCTGAAGTCTTGCTCTGCATGACTATCCGGCCAAAAAGGTTTCTCTAATAAATTAACTACAACGTTACTATAAGTATTTTTAGAAGAATTAAAGGGGTATAAAAACAACGAAATAATAAAAAAGTGTGAGTTACTTAAAAAAAGGTTTTCATTTTAGTTCTATTTTTTTACAAACACACTGTATAAACAATCGGAGAAAAAATTATGTTTCATACGGCAGAGAAACAGATTTACTACCTTGGCTATAGTTTATTTGAAAATGAATGCAAAATTTTTATGACCCAGAAGATAAACCCCAATATAACATAAATCATTGACTGAGAAAACAAATAAAGTAAGTATGTAATCTCTACAGGAAAATATTTACAATTCAAGATCAATTTAAGTAGCCTTCAGCTTTCTTAGAAAGAATTAAAATTTCTAATCGGCAGAAAATGTTATGCAAATTATATATTATTTTATTTTAGATTTACATTTCTATTTCTACAGTCCTGTGATTGTAACACGCAGAATTGTTAGTTTTGTAATAATAGGCGATAAAAAAGCGATATTGATCAAGTGAATTTGTGCAATAAAATAGCACAAACGTCTAATTATACCATAGATATATAACCAAGACAGATAGGATTATTTACAAAATTTTTGAAGAATAAACGGTGGTGTCCGCGGTAGAAACTCAATAATCGGATTGAACATTGATGCCAAGTTTACGTGCTTTTAACTATAGATATATATAACCAATACAGAATACACAATTTCTGAAGTCAACGCGGATGATCCTCGACACAGAAATGCAATACTTGGATAAAATTAAAATATTGATACCAAGTTTGCGATGTTTTTAACTGTAGTAATGTTATTGCGTTTGCTTGAATTACTGTTAGGTCTTTAAATTGTCCAAAAAAAAAAATAATGTCTGACAACAGCGGAAGTAGAGTAGACCGCAATTGTGGAGGGTCGTATATTGTTTCATTCATAAAAATTCCTTCGATACAGTACTAGTCCAGGAGCCAGTGAATTGTTTCGTACTTGTTTTCCCGGTCCATGTATATTTAAATAATCTATTCCTGGTGAACTGTATATTTAAAATGGAACGCCAATCTATTAACAAAAGTAAGCCAGATTGAATTTGCGCATTACGTCACATCGATACAAGTGAGATTGTTTACAAAGTGCCTTTGCAGGCCTATTTTGCCCATTTCATGTATTTGTTTTTAAATCATGTTAAATTACTATTTTTGAAACTCAACAAGGAGAAAATCCAATTAACTCTTCCGTTGTGTATATATATAAGATAAATTAACTGAAGTTTTATTAGTGAAGTATTAATACTAAAATTTTAATGTAATTTACAGAAAATAGCTAGGTATGTATTTGTTTTTAAATAGTTTGATAATTTATGAAAAAAGGGAGTAAAAGTGGAATTACCAGTGGCCAGTAGGTCAGTCAATACAAAGTATCATATATTTCTATTATAACATAACTAAAATACCTACATCTTTTAATCATAAGGACATAAGTTAAAAACCATTTTAATATATGCATTATAGAATGAAGTAATAATAACTTAAAGAGACGAGGTCTTAAAGTAATAGCTGGAACAACATGTTTTTTAAACGTTTCCTCATTTGCTAGAATGAAATCACTTACTATGAAATGTGCTCTAAAAACGGCATTTATAGCAGTCAGTGTTCAGTCTTAGGATCTCTTCCTAAAGCCCTCATCCAAGCTGCATACATATTAAAAAATAATTTAAAAAAAACATATTATATACCTATATAGTTTTCGGTTCTGGGTGCCCTAAAAGAGGACACTTGCCGACAATTTGGCTCAGATAGCTAAAACCCAAAAGTCACACCCCGAACCAGGACGTATTGCTATCCTTTTAAGTAAAAAATAACTACAAATAACTTACCTGAAAAATGAAGGCGTCTAACTTTACACCAAAAAAAACACACTTTTTCCCGTTGTTGCAAGCACCCGATGACGATTAGGTAGATATCAACTAGAAGCATGTACTTAATGGTTATAAAGCTTATTTTAACACAAAAAGAATAAAGCACTAGTCGAAAAGCAGCAATCAAATATAAATAGACCACAATATTAAAATTCAAATTAAAAACTATATAAAAGACAAATACTCTAAAAGCGCTAAAGATCAGAACCAAATAAAATGAATAACCATAATAACCTAAAAATCACATTAAAATTGCAAAAACTATTACTGTAAAATCATGAGATTACATCAATAATGCATATGCGTCGGAGTATCGCAAATGTCAAAAGTACAGCGTTTCCATAAAAATTTAGCTATGTTTTTAGCAGTATTATAGGACCATTTCTACCACGCGCATCCAACGATATTGGCGTTCCACAGTTCACTGTATTTTCCTCACACCTCTAGTATAAATGATTTGACATAACAAAACTAACAATAATTATAATTAATGTAGAGTAATAAGTGATTCGTGAATTCTGAATAAAACAATTATTATATAAAAGTGTAAAAGGAAATGTAATTTATTTCCCTATTTTCTTCTGTAATATCTTCAATTATTATGTTTAATTTCTATAAATAAACCAACTGGTTAGGTGAAACATTGTGATATATGATTTTATTTATGTGTTCTATGCGTACACTTTAATATACAAAACACCTGGAACATTCTTTAAATAATTGTGGTCGTAGAAATAATTGTGTACATAACTCGTTTGAAAGTGTATTTCATGCACTTGCCAAATATATTATCCATACAGATTAATCAGACTATTTTTTTACTTTACTTCAGTACATCTCTTTTACTATACTAAAACTGTTTTTATCAATGGAAAAAAAGGGCCGTGTTCTCGTATGTTTTGACGCATTTTCGTTCTCAGCCCATCGGATCCCCCCTCTAAATTTATATGAATTTTGCTTAGAATTGCTAATCCTACAATTCTCTATTCGTGCTTGCTGACTGGGAAAATAAATACCGAAAATCGTCACTGTCTCCTGGACTATACAATAGATGATGATGAGAACTTCACAACAAACACTTTTATGAATGGCTAGTTGGGGATGTGAATTATACTCATGTTATTAAATGCTTCGAGATTTTAAGAAAAATTACCAAAGTCCAATCGTTTTTCACTTTTGTTTCAAATAAAGCAGTTCAGCAAGGGCAACACTACTGTTCCTCACGGTATTAAAAAAAAGTAAACGTTATCAAATTCCAATCTATGGAGAAAAAGTACAGATTCGCTCTATTGATTCTTCGTTTACAAGAAAAATGTATAAAACAATTTTTCTTAAATTAATCACAACGTATCGAGGAAAGTAATGAAAAAATTGCATAACAAACAATTATATACAGCAGTGGTTGCGCAACTATTTATGTGAACCTCGCCATTACCGGCATTGTGTTAATCCAATAAAAAAAAATCGTAATTTAATATTTCGAAACAATTGAATTGAAATTGAAAAGTATGATTTACGATTTTTTTCTATAATGAACGTTCAACTTATTCTGTATTTGAAATGTTATCTCGATAGGAGTATAAACGATAATTGCTTATGGGTTGTTAATGTGTCATTAAAGGAATTAATTCTTATAGCGCTATAATAATTAATCAAACAGCTGAGAGCCATTTTTATTGGCATATACAGGGCGGTGAGCATGGGCATCGCCAGAATATTTTTCTAGGTGGACGCAAAAGTACAAATGTATGAATATAAACTTATAAACCTTGGACGCTACATTCTTTATTTGTTTTTGTGACATCGGCTTCAACTACTATGGTTATTTCGCCTCGTGTTCTGTGTAGGCTTTGTTACTGTTTCCCAGCACCACTTTAGGAACAGCACTGTTAATTAGAACTCAACAGTGAATGGTCGAGTGGGGAATCCTACCAAGGCATCAGAATTCATTTTAAATAATTAAATTAAATGAAAATATCCCGGCCAACAGTGGGATTCGAACTCGGGATCCTTGGATTATTTACCGATAAAATAACAATTGAAGAAGTCCATAAAATCATAATGAATGATCGCCGAGTAAATTTGAGAGAGATAGCAGATAAAGTAGTTATTTTATATGACCACGTACATTACATCTTACAGCAACATCCTACAAACATTATGAGGGTAGAAGCTCATCCTAAGGTTCCTTTATTTCAATTTTCCTTAATTTTTATTGACTCCAGATCCTAATAAATGATTCACTGTTTTTTGCCTCTATAAGTTCATGGTAGGTATGGAGATATTGCGATTCGCAGTCGACGATATATATTATTTTATTTCTATCTATTCAATAGCATTGGTTTTCTATATCGTTCTCCTGGAGTCAGTATTGGAAAGTTAACGTACTGCAAAGTTAAGAATCAAGCTATAATTAGGTTGATTGGAGAAAATAAAGAAAACATTTGAAAAATAGGTTAACCAAAAATTGCTCTTGCCCTAGCTTTTTAACCGACTTCAAAAAAGGAGGAGGTTCTCAATTCGTCGGTATATTTTTGTTGTTTTTTTTTTGTGTATGTTTAGCGAAAATTCTTTAACACGGTGTCCGATTTCAATGATTCTTTTTTTTTTGTTAGAAAGGGGATACTTTAGGGTTGGTCCCATATAAATTTAGTAAAAATTTAATAATTGGGTCTATGAGTAAATCCTCAAACTTTTCATTTTTTATGTATGTTTAGCGATAATTCTTTACCACCATGTTTGATTTCTTTGATTCTTATTTTGTTAGTAAGGGGGTGCCCCAGGGATGGTCTCGCACATTTTGTCAAAATCTAAAAATTGAGTCCATGATAATATCCTCAAACTCTTCATTTTTTATATGTGTTTAGCGATAATTCTTTACCTCCTTGTCCGATTTATATGATTCTTTTTTATTAGTAAGGGGGTGCCTCAGGGGTGGTCCCATATAAATTTGGTTAAGATGTGGTGATGGCATCTGTACGATTTTGAAGTCGGTTTTTTTAAAATACTTTTAATACTTGTGGGAACACTGGAATGAGGTAACTCCGTTATAAAAAAAATGTTGATGGCTTCTTTATTGCATAACACCATTCAAATGTACCTATTAACATAATCAGCTATTAGTAAAATACATGATGTATGATTATCGATTATTAATCGACTAGATACGAGGATAGTTTGATAAGTCAGTGACTTCTTGAATTTTCCGCGCTGTAACTTTAAATGCCACACTGCCCCCGTCAACTGCCATTTATTAGTAGACTACTATACAATTTTGAGCAAGCTGTGCTATTTAGTTTCGGTTTGATAGCTATTGAAAGCACAACTTCGTGAATTTTAAGAAAAATGGAAAAAAGCCAATTTCGTGTGCTGATTAAGCATTATTTTTTACGTAAAAAACCATAAAACCAAGGAAAAGCTTTGCACTATCAATTTCAATGACTGGTAAGTGGTTTATTGAGTTGTCGTGGTACCAGCACAAGTGTTGCTGAACGTTTAGGTCGTTCAAAAGAGGTCGTCACGCCAGAAAAGGTTGATAAAATCCATGAAATAATGTTGGACGATAGGAAAGGAAAACGCGTATGGTGACTAAGGCTGTAGGCATCTCAACCGAGTGGGTACCTAAACTTTACATGATTATTTAGATATGATAAAGCTATCCGCGAGATAGGTGCCGCGATTACTAACACTCCATCATAAGCGCAACCGTGTGACCACTTCAAAGGAGTGTTTGGTGATGTTCAGCTGCAATCCAAATGACTTTTTGTACCTCTTCGTTACCGTAGATGAAACATGGATTCATCATACCACACCAGAAACCAATAAACAAACAAGAGTGGCTTTTTCCCGGAGAAAGTGCTCCAAAGTGTCGGCCAACAAGGTCATATCCACAGTTTTTTGGGATGCACGCGGTGTCATTCACATAGATTACAATGAAAATGGTAAAAAGATCACCAACGAATATTATTCAGAGCTTTTAGACAGATTAGATACTGATATGAAGCAGAAACGACCACTTTTGGCGAAAAAAAGTGCTGTCCCAACAAGACAATACACGTGTGCACACATTTGTAGTCACCATGGCAAAAATTCATAAGTTGGGCTGTGAATTGCTACCCCATGCAGCATATTCTCCAAATCTAGCCCCATGCGACTATTTTCTATATCCAAACCTAAAAAAATGGCTGGGTGGTAAGAGATTTGGGCCGATTGAAGAAGTCATCACTGAAACATTTATTTTTAGGGCCTTGAGAAAACCTATTATTTAGAAGTAATAAAAAAATTGGAAAAACGCTTGTATGGAGCTAAAAGGAAATTGTTGAAAAATAAAACGTTTATTTGTTGAATAAAATAAATTATTACATTGAGATATAGTTCAAATAAGCCAATTTTTAATACCAAAGAAGGCAGCAGTGGACTTTGTCATATTTGTAGGATATTTTAAGACTTTTTTATACCGTATTCAAAAATTATTCGCTCCTAATTTTTTTTTACAAAAATCAAGGTGCTCTTCGAACAAAGAGAGCACCAGGTTTTTGAATTTTTTTTTTCTCAAAACAACCACGCTCTATTTTAGGCTCTAGAAATACTAAAAAACTTTTTGAAGAAGAATTATTTTATATCACTTCGGTGATTTCGCCGAAATTCCCCCTTAATTTTGTTCGATGACCTTTTGTCGTTTGTACCACAAACTGCACTCGAAACAGTATCTTCCTATAAAACGCGTCAAAATATGTATCAAGATCGTAGTGACTTCTGTACTGGTACTGGTTATGTTTATGAACGTGTATGGGGCAAGGATACTGGAAATTCAAAAGGAACTTTAGTAGAAGGGCGATAGGAAAATTAATTGGTACCATTAGACACCAACAAGTAACATTCTGTTTCGATAGATTTTTTGCATCTGTTTTGTTGTTTGATGAAACGTAGAAAGAATGTCGCTAAATTTATAACTGAACTGAATTGATTTAGGGTTACAATAATGGTACTATAATCACCAGATGGCAGTACACCAAGGACGTACTTGCAATAAGTAATTGTTTTATTTTTTTTTTTTTTTTGTTAGAATATTGTGTCTCTGTATTCCGCCAACTGACAATATTGCAGTGTCATCCGCAAATGTTGCTATTTTAACACATTGTTGTTGAGATATATCGCTTGTGTATAATAAGTAAAGAACCGGTCCTATGACACTGCCTCGTGGGACACCTGCTTTAATTTCTTTCATTTCGGAGTATGCCTCAACTTGCTTTACTTCAAACATTCTTCCCGTTAGATATAATTGTTGAATGTCGACATATTGTCTAGGGAGAATTTTTTCAAGTTTCTCTATCAGGCCAGCTTGCCAAACCTTGTCAAATGCTTGGGCTACGATGATATCGGCTACTTGATCTATTGTCGAGTGTTCGTTTCTAAAACCAAATTGGTGCGAAGGGATCAGATTTTTATTTTCAATTATTGGTTTTAGTCGTTTTAGTATTTAGATATTATCGGTAACAATGATATAGGTCTATATAATGGTTTTTCGTTCGGAGGTTTTCCTGACTAAGGAATTAGGATAACTTCAGCCATTTTTCACGCATCAGGTATATATTTAAGACGAAATGCTGCATTTATGAGGTATGTCAATTTAACAATAGCCTTCCATGGTAGTTTCATTAATATTTCTCCAGTAATAAGGTCATATCCTGGGGCTTTCTGTGAGTTGATGTTTGTCTGAATTTCTTTCGTAACTTCATTGAAAGTAACTAGCCTAATTTCAAGCTGTTCCGTATTGTGGATTGTCTCGTTAGGAGTGTTTTGATTTTCATCTAATTCGAACGTCTTTTGTAGGTGGTCAGCGAAAATATCAGCTTTGTCTCTAGCCCATTTGGTATCTGCTATTCTGATAGAAGGACAGTGTTTACATTAATTTTTCATCTTTTTAGTTGCCTTCCCGAGCGAATAATCAGTTTCTTTATCATCTGTTAGCCCTACTAGGTATCTGTTGGATTCTTCTTTGTGATTTAAGATTTCTCTTCTCAGTCTTTGGGTAGCCCTACTTGATATATTTTTGTCTTCTGGTGATCTTGTCATCTGGCATTTTTTTCTTAGTTGTCTTATTTCTGCTACCAGTTCTCTTACCTCTGCAGTTTTTTCCAGCTGTTAATCTTCTTACTTTTCCTCACAATAAAGAAATTCAACAGGTCTGGAATCTTATTTGGGTCGGTGGGCCAATAGGTTTGTTTTTCAGAAGTTTGGTATGTACAACCAAGTTCTAATGCAGCTCGATGCAATTCTTTTCCTTTGACTGTGGTTAATCTTGAACCCCAGTTGGTGTTTTTGGAGTTGTAATCTCCACCGATTATAAATTTTTTACCTAGTTTTTTGAGTACATTGGGATAATTTTCTTTTTTCTGGTTGTATATTGGTGGGCAATAGATTGGAGCTATTGTAATTTTGCCCCCCTTAATGGGGCTAATGGTTACGTGATTGTTTTACTGATAACGTAACAAGTGTAAAACGGACAGGAAAGGATGGTTCTAGAAAATGTATCCTTTGTCCTAAAATCCTGGAGTTCTATAATCGATACGTGGGTGGACTAGATTTAGCCGATCAGATTATTGGTCTGTAGTTATGATTTCGATCGAAAGTCGCCTAAATGGTGGAAGAAAGTTTTCTTCAGATGTTTGATGACATCTCTTTTAAATGCTCACATCTTGTTCAACCATTTACAAAGGAAAGAAAAATCATGGTTTTACCGTTTCTTATTACATTAGCAGAAGGATTAATATCATTAGGCAGAAAAAATGCTACAGTTAAAAGAAAATCAGCTGTATCTTTGGGTCGCCCAATAATCAAGAAACGAAAGCGAAAACATGCAGAAGATGCCAAAGATTTTCTGTAGAGTTGAAAAAGGAAAAAAGAACGAGGAAGTATTTTTTGATTTTTATTGATACGTTTATTTTTTGTTTTCATAATAAAATGTTTTATGGATGCCTATTGGGTTAGTAATTATAAATAACCGGAACATATATATCTCATACATTTCATATCATATCATAGATTTTTTTATTTGAGTGAGGGGTAGATGTGAAAGGTTTTGAATAACAGGAAATTTAGTTTAATAGAGATATATTTAAAAGTAGTTGTATATTTGTTATATTTGTGTCAAATAAATATTTCAGTTTGAGCAATTATAAATAAAATAAATTTCACAGTTTAGAAGAACCTTCTGATTTAGTAAAAAAATAAAAATATTTAAAAAATATCCGAAATTGTAGACATAACAAACTAAAGAATAATTTAGGCAACGAAAGCACTAGTGATTTAATTTATAATAAAATTTTCAATTATATAAAAGTAAATCCTACTTTGAGAGACAGAGAAAATCTGCTCAAGATTAAATTTATAAAAAAAAGAAAAACAAATTAAATTAATAAAAAAATGATAATTAGGTAGCCGAAGTAAGTGAAACATTACAAATGAATATAAAATTAAATAGACAAACAAAATAAAGTAAAACATAAAAAGAAACAAAAAACATTTAATCTAAAACCTAAATTCTAAATAATATTACAATATATATTTTTTAATATCTCTTAAAATGGCAAATATTTTAGATTTGTTCACCCTGTAATATGCTATTAAAGAAAATTATCCACCTACCTCATGATGCGTTTATGACTCTGAACGGATGACTTCCAATCCAGTTCCACGTAGGAACGTTCATTATCATTTAGATGAAAGAAGGAGAGTTGAAAGTTCAAGTCGGCGGTAGTTGAAGGAGTTCGTCTTGTTGTCTCTTCTAATCTCGTCACTCAATACTCGGGAGTGTTCTGAGAACTATAATAATTATTATTACGGTTTGCATATACCCTAGACCAGGTCATTCGAGAAATAAATACTATAAATATTTATATTTTGCTCTTAAATTACTTATGAGTTACTTATAATAACCTCCGAGTCGTATAGAAAATGTTGAGGTTTATTTTATATTATTTTTTGAATTTTTATAATATTACTTTTTTACATTACTTTACACTAAAAGAGATGGTGTTATCTCTTTTAATTTCTTAGGTTGTATATAATGATATCATTAAAGTCACAAACTATCAAATAAATTTTGAAACCATAAATTTAAGTTGTGTTTATGAAGGTGTTTTTGGGTATTTAACGCTTAACTTGTTTTCACTCTTTTTGATACTTATATGCTTAACTTGCTACATCAGGAAAAATAAGCTACATGTAAATGATAAAACGTACTCCGTTCAAGGTTTACTAGAAATCGAACAAAAAGAAAGTATCTCCATAAAAGCCAATAGCACCCTATCTACACCAACATCAACTCAGCAATACAGATTCTCCCAAACAGATTATCAAGCTGCACAGAAGACTTCTATAAATCCAACTAAAGACAATCTTGATTCATCTAAAAATTTCAAACCTGGAAGTACCCAGAATAAACCTTTAACCAAAAACCAGGCTGTCAAATTCAGAAATAATTCCATAAAGTGATTAGTGTTTATTAACCAAAGAATTAAAAATGTATTAATTTAAAAACAAAACACAAAAAAATATTACATTGAAATGGATACGTTTATTCGGGATTTTAATGAATATTTTGTAGATACACATGACATTGAGAGTGTTTTAAACAATATTATAGATTTAAAAAAAAACGTATGATAATTTATCAATGTCACCTTAACATTAGGAGTATCAACAAGAATTTTGAGGAATTTGAAAGTTTAGTTTCCCAAACTGAAACTTTTTTTAGTTGTTATGCACTTACCGAAACTTGAAAAATACAAAATAAAGAACGTTATTATTTGGATGGTTATGAATTAATTCACACCGAAAAAAGATTTAAACAAAATGATGGTGTAGTTGTTTACATAAAAAAAGAACTGTTTTTATGCTACAAATTACTTCAAATAGTTGACGTAAATGCAATCAATGTAAATTTTCAAATAAATGATGAAAAAATAGCTCTACTGGCAATTTATAGACACCCAGAAAGTAATGGAGACGATTTCGTAAATTCATTCTCAGAGTTACTAACACATTTCAACCTTGATTTTGATTATACCTTCGTAGTTGGTGATTTGAACTTTGATATCCTAACAAATGATCCTGTGACGGATTTTTATTTAAATGTTTTATACGAAAGAGGATTCATTTCACTAATTAATAAATATACAAGAACTACAGATAAATCTGCTTCATGTCTGGATCATATATTTGTTAAAGGAAAAAAATAAAGATTATAATAACTACATTTTTTCTGGTATTATACAAACTTCTATTACAGATCATTTTCCAGTAATGATGGTTAAAAAACTCTTAAGTAAACCAAAGACAGAGCCGGTTATAACCACCTATAATAAGCTAAATTTAAATATGTTTATTAGTCATATTCAAAATACAAATTGGGACATTTTAAATTTTCAAAATCCTGAAATAGCTTTTTTCTTATTTTTTCAACAGTATGAAACACATATAAAAAAGTCTACAAAAATAATTAAATTTAAAACAAAAAAAAAACAAAAAACCCTGGATTACGGTAGGTTTAGTAACATCTATCAAAAATAGAGACCGATTATTTCGTAGGCATTTATCTAATCCCGGTAATGAAAATATAAAAAATGAATATATATCAACAGAAATATCTTAAATAAACAGATAAAAAATGCAAAAAGTACGTATTTTAAAAATGAAGTGCAAAAAAATCAATAATCTCCCAAACATCTTTGGAAAGTAGTTAATGATTACACAAATAATTATAAAACTGAAAACGATCTGATACAAAAAATTGTGGTAGAAAATGGTTTAGAAATTACTAAACCTTCTGATATAGCTGATTCTTTTAATGAATATTTTTCAAACATTGGTGTTAAATTGGCATCAAAAATTAATAAAATAAGTTGTAATTATCATTCTCCCAATTTTCAAAGGTCTTTCTTTCTAAAACCCACTACTGAAAAAGAAATTATTAGTTCTTGCTTATCTTTACAAAACAATAAATCTCCTGGTTCTGATGGTATAACAAATGAAACACTCAAAGTAATCATTGAATATATTGCTAAACCTCTAACCCATATATTTAATTTATGTTTTCAAAATGGATTTGTCCCTAAACAATTTAAAATTGCCTATATCAATCCGTTATTTAAAGGAGGCGAAAAAACGGAAATTAATAATTAACGGTCGATTTCACTTATATCGGGTTTTTCTAAAATATAAAATATTTGAAAAACTTGTCAAAATTCCATTATCTGATTACCTAGAACAAAAAAAAAATATACTTTCAAAAAATCAATTTGATTTTAGGGAAAAAAAGGGAACGGAAGATGCTATAACCCAACTTACTTTAAAAATATACAAAGCAATAGATGATAAAAAATAATGCATGGGTGTATTTATAGATCTACAAAAAGCTTTTGACACAGTAAGTCACAAATTATTAATTGACAAAATGGAACATCTTGGTATCAGAGGTACTCCCTTAACACTTTTTAGAAATTTTTTAATGAACAGATATCAGCGTGTTAAAATTAATGAATCACTTAAAGGAATAAGAACAGTGTCTTACGGAGTTCCACAACGCACTGTTCTTGGACATACCCTCTTTATTATATATTTGAATGACTTACTTGCTATTAAAACTTCAAGTCATATAATCTCTTTTGCTGATGATACGGTCCTTCTTTGCTGTGGAAAAAATTGGGAGTTAGTCAAAAATAAAATTGAGGAAGATCTAAAAAAAGTAAAAAAATGGTTTCAATCGAATTTGTTAACCCTAAATATTCAAAAAACTAAAGTCATTCTTTTCTGTACAAATGAAAGTACTCTTCCTAATTATAGACGTATCACTTTGGAAAAGGACGAAATCCTTTATTTTACAAAACACGTAAAACACCTTGGCATTCTTGTTGATACCTTCCTTAGATGGGATGTTCACGTGGATAGTCTGAAATAGAAAATGCGTTCGTTAATTTACAAATTTTATCAATGCCGCTATATACTTACCTTAGATAAAATGAAGATCATTTACTTTGCTCTTGTAGAATCATTGCTAAATTATGAAATAATTGGTTGGGGTGGTTTAAGAAAAATTTGTATAAAACCTATAGAGATAGTTCAAAAAATAATTTTAAAAATAATATCTTTTAAACCACAACGGTTTAGTTCTGACCAATTATTTCACGATATGCAAATCTTATATATAACAATTTTATTTGTCAAAACATCTCTGACTTGCAATAAAAAATAATATTGTAACATCTACAACAATTGATCACAATTATTTGACAAGATCAAATATAGCAAATAATGTTACATAGAGTGAATAAAGTCTTAGGTCAAAGATGCCACACTTATGTTATACCAAGAATATATAATAAGCTACCACAAGAGCTGAGACAGATTAAAGACCTCTCTCTCTCTCATAAGAGCTGAGACAAATTAAAGACTTCTTTCTCTCTCTATATATCTCTCTCTCTACAAATAAGAAATATTATTGCTAAGATTAAATTGTAAAAATGATTTTAATGAACGGCTATACCATAGACAGGCCTGATGGGCCTAAATGGATTACCTTGTTTATTACTTGAGTTCATAATTTTAATCTATTTTCTCTCTTTGTAATTTTGTAACTTTATTTTTTTATTATTATTAACTGTGTGTTCTAAATTTTTGAATTCTTTGAAATTTGACACAGAATCAACGAAAATTAAATTTCTCTTATATACAAGGTCTGTCTAATAAATCCCGAACAGATTTTTTTAAAAAATTTATTTTACAAAATTTAGGGTAGATCAATTTTATCCCCTTTAAAATACTCCCCATTTGTAGCAATGCATTTGTCCTACCTCCGTTTCCATTGTTGAAAGTCTTCAGGAGTCAGGCTCTTCAGCTGCTTTGTCATTTCACGTTTTACCGTCTCCGCATGATCTTTTTACATTTCGGGAACAATAAAAAGTCGCAGGGGGTTTAATCTGCTAGAGCGGAGTTTTTCCAATAGATGCAGCATTCTGTCCTTCTCAACTTCTGCTGCAGTGTCAGTAATTTGGGGACAAGTTTTGCACACAATTTTCCCAACTCCTAATGTTCTATTAAAATCGCGTGCACAGATGTTTTTCCTAAATTTAGTTAATGAGCAATCATTCTAATAGTCTGGCGACGATTGGAAAGCACAACAGACCGCACCCGTTCAATGTTTATATCAACACAGGAAGTCGACAGTCGTCCTGACCTTGCATCGTCTTTGCGGTTATCACGGCCTTATCTAAAAGGCTTGATCCACTTAAGAAGGGCATTTTTCTTCAGTGTTTTATCTCCATAAACAGCCGTTAACGTTTCATGAATTTCCTGAGAATTTTCCCCAAGATTCACCAGAAATTTGATGTTGACTCGTTGTTCCATGTGTTCCTAGTTCGAAAGGTACGCCTGCCTCAACGGTTTGGTGATTACTGACGGCCTGACGCTGAGGGTTGCCAACCGTTCTTTACCACTTTATTCTCAAAAGCTTTTTCGGATTACTCACAATTACTCAACTTCAAATTTTCAATATTACTAGTTTTTTTATATAAATTGTATATTATGTACTCGTGCACTTTTGTTTGATTTTATTTTACTACTGTGCAATGTTGCCAAACATCAAAAGATAAATTTCTAGAACATACAACAGTCAAAACAGATGTACCTTTTTTTGTGCATTCACCATTTTATTAACCAAGTAAAACATTAAAAAAAAACATCTTTGTAATCAGCTTGACAAAAAACACAGACAAACAGGATTGAAGAATTAGAGTATCTTCTTTAATAACGGACAAAAACGTAATAAATCATTAATTCTAATACCTGAAAAGAAATGTACTAATAAAAAAAATTTCAAAATGAACGAAAAAAAAAGATATTAATCCACGATTGGGACAGTCCCAATGGAACTATCAAGATCGACCCAATATCTAATGTTGTAAGTTGCAATATCAAAATCACATTTACTCTATTATATATTGGCCAAGCAATAGAGGATGCTGCAATTTTAATTCCACAAAATTGTAATGACTGATAGAAGTGCTAGTTAGGGGGCGTAAAATTAGGCTTATATTAAAATTTTTAAAAATTACAGGGTTTTAATAAATTATCCGATCAAAATTTTGCCTAACTACCAAGAATATTATCACATATTACTCACAATTGCCTTTTACTCACAAAATTACTCACAGACTAATAAATTACTCACAAATGTGAGGAATTATTCACAGATTGGCAACCCTGCTGACGCTTTCTTCAGTGGCTTACCCTGCAACAAAGTTGCCAGGTGCTCACATGCGAATTTCAACTCAAGGCCACACGAGCAATGCAGTTGGCGGATTTAATGGACAGACCTCGTAGGTATTATAAATATATTATGTACCTATTAGTTCTTTGTATATTTTATTATTATTTTTGTCTTTTATCACTAATGTTTTTAAATAAATTTTATGGTAAATTATTCATTCAATTTTTCATAATTTTTAGCTCATTGAATATTTTAATTTTCAGATAAACGAAATAAAATTAAAATATTATACAATGCTAATTATATCTAACTAAATAAGTTTTAAGGTTTTAGAATATAAATAGGCAACGATAATAATAAATAAAATGAAAAATTTTAATTATATTATTTGTTTATTAACATCAAACCAAATAACAGCAATGGTATGATACTATAAAAAAGGTATGGTCTTACGCAGATTGATACTACATCACGGTGACGTATTGTCAAACGTCAAAATATCATTTGTTAAAAGCACACTTAAGCAATTGTTCATAGTTTGGGTTTTTTATTTGACAAACGTGAACAAATCGTAGACAAATTAGTACCAAATATTTTTTATAAAAATTCTTATTTATCGGTGCTTAGTTTTTTTATTGCGAAATAGCAATTAGCAATTACACAGAAAAAATTAACTCAAATAACTTCATTAAACTCCAAACACCAATGTGACCAAGTAAACTAAAGAAGAAAAACTCAAAGACTGTTGTCACAGAAAACGTTAAATTGCCGCTTACCTTTGGAAAACAACTACTACTATGGTTACTCGCCTCGCCTCGTCTTGGATCATATCTAGCAGTTGCGCTTTTTTCGGATTTCTTATTTTCACTTCATCATCATCATGGTATACAAGTGAATTTTACGCCTCTACAGGTTCGGAGCAACTTCCATTTGTGTTCGGGTGTTATCTCCGTAACCAATCATCTGTAAAACTATTATTTTATGCATTTCTGTTTATCTAACCATTTTTATGAACTTCAAACGACAATTATATTATTGACAATATCCTGCAGTTATAATTATTACAAACCAATTTGCTAAGGCGTTTTAAACATACTAACATTGCTATGATAGTTTTTTAAAGGATTTTTTTAAATTGATATTAAAAAAAAACACTGATATGGTTTTTGTTTAAGTACTGTCTTAGTTATTATAAAGACTGAAACGGGAAATAGTAGTGTAGGTACTCTAGAGAATTTCGGTAATAAGATGATTTCATTTTTTTTATGTTAATTTTTGCAATAAATTTAAAAACAATAACATATTTGGATAGAGAATGAAGAGACCTTTCAAACGATATATCACAAGCCTATACTTCACATTTAAAAAATTAGGGGTTGTAACTGTTACTCAAAGGGGGTTGAAGGTAGGGATCACATTTTCACTTTAAAGAATGGCAATTTATAATTTAAATTTGGGATTTTCTATAAATATGTACAGTAATCGAAATAATGAATTTATTCCATTTGGCTTTTCCACACTGTATACAAAAATCATCAGCATACTGTATTGTTTTGAAAGATGGATTTTTGATACAGATTTCTTGAAAATCGGCAGTATACATATTAAACAGCAAGGGGCTCAATACTGAACCCTGTGGAATTCCAGAACTATTATATCTCGGTTCTATAATTTTATTTTTATGTGTTCTTTTATACAACTTTCTTTGTGTGTAAAAATCAACAATTGTTTCCTCAAGTTGGGGAGGTATGTGGAATAAGTTAATCATCTTATTTTTTAATATTGTTAAGCAGACGCTATCATATGCACCTTCTATATCAATAAAAGTTACTTCTTGTTTCTTTCAGTTTTGGGTGGTATCTTGAATACCTACTTATTGAATGCCATTTGTTTTTACTGTAATTTATTAAAAAAAAAAAATTAGGCACTGTTAAGGGCTCTATATTAAAATAACTGTACTCTTTTTTCACTGGTTTTTAATTTCCTACTGCCTACAGCTGGTTGTAAAAACGTTCATTCATACTTGTGGATTCTAAAAACTTTGAAAGCTTGAGAATTTGATATCTAATTTACATTAACTCGAAATTACGCAGTTTCATTAGGTATTGAGAGATTAAACAAGCGTTCTTACAACTGGGTGGTAATGTCTTCTTATCAATGTTAACTATATAATGTTTCTATCTATTTTTATCAAATTATTTCCTGGTTGTTAAAGAATTACAACCAAATTCATGCCAAAAATCTGTCCATTTACTTTCGATAAACATTTATCTCAGTAAAAAAAATAATAATAATAATAATAATAAAGACACCCACGTAAAACAACTAATAGCAAATTATCTTTTGTTATCAGACATGCCGCCATGATAGAGCTCTCGCTGTCTCTCTCCTTTCTCGAAGCTTACCAGCGGCGTACGGTGGGATCCCTAATTATTTTAATAATATATTCATAAAATGAAGATTAATATATTAAGATTTATATAAATATACCGTATGGTCTTAGATATCAATTGACTTCATAGAATGCATTGTTTATGATAAATTTTAAAATTTAGATATTCAATTCACTTTGAATTAGAAACCTAGATATTTAGAAGTAAAAAAAATACCTTTCTTTCTTAAAACCACATCGAATAAAGCTATAAAGCTGAAAATATTTCGTCACACTTGTGTTGTGTGAAGTAAACGTTTTTTTCTTTTTATTATTTTGTAAGTGTTAATTCAACCCAAGAGGTCATATAAGCAAAGAAAAAGAAGAAATTAGTGTTGGAAACAACGTTTACTTTGACTGAGCTCAGGAATTGGCAAGACAAAGATGATAGACATACCACTCGTTATACAAATTTACATTTTTTGATGACCAGTACTTCGATAAAGTTTTGACCATATATTAGGGTAATGTAAATAGATAGGAAACTCAATAATAAAGTTCAGAAGCGATGTGCTGCCATCTATCAAATTTGAGTTGTACTAAATTCAATATTGCCCTAGGGGCGGGCTTTTTGAAATATAACTTTCTGTTATTTAGGCAAAACTTTAATTAAGAAAATGAAACAAAAAATTATTGGTTTATTTTGACTAGTTTCAAATCATAGAACAATCAATATTTACAAATTTATATTTTTCGTTATATTTTTGCATTAATTTCAAATTTGAAATAAAATGCGATTTACTTTATTTAAAAAAAAATATTACAGTTTATTTTAATATGGGGATTTAAATAATTAAATATTTATACAGTAAGCTTATCAAAAATGTTTTCTGTAACAAAATCAGCATGTATCTTTATAAGAGTTTGGCGACTTGGATTGAAAAATAAGTTAGAAAAAATTGAAGTTAAAGCGTCATCCTTTTGGTGTCTTACTATTAAGGCGATTTTAAGTGTGGCTAAAATTAAAATAACAAACCAATATTATTTTAACACTGAATCAAAAACAAGTTGTGAATATTACTTACCATTGGCGCAAAACAGTGTAAAACGCTTGTTTCCATTTTTTTGGTTATCCTTAAATTGACTACCGCATATTCAATATGATCTATAAATTGAATCATTATCAGTATCTGTAATTGCTTTATTGTTGCTGAAACCTTATACTTTCAACCTCTTGAAAAGCTGCTTTAATTTGGAAGGTAGTGAAAACATATCTGTGAATCAAAGTGGCTCAGTTTTTTATACATATATAAACATTAGCATTTAAACAGAGAACCCTTCACATTTTTATTTAAATAAAAATACATGCTGGTCTAGAATCTATCTTCAAATGAGCAGTGCAAGGGTTAGGAAATAGGCGTCTGATTCTTTGTCATCGATTTGCTAACGGGTTATAATTTGTTTGCCCCTTCTCGAGCACGCCGCTGCCGCTTAGGATTGTTCGTGTTTAATAATATATATAGATAAGCACCTCCGGAAACGGTCTAATCATGAAATGCTATTATGTGTAGAATTGTATCCGGTAAATAAACTGGCTACGAAATGTGTATCTCGCGAAGACCTTGTGGGGTTTTCTTTGCGACGTATTGCTCGCTATACGTCGCGTAGAAGTTCATTCATGATTTTTTCGGATTGGAAGTTGAATGGGAGATTGTAGGCGTTTTATTTTTTCGCGCAGGTATAAAATCACGGTAACGCTTCGGGGACGCACTAACAGACGACCAGATGATTTTTTTTTAACTAACGCAATATATTAAGGTCCTTTATTTCTCAGAAAATAAATTTATTGGCGACCGGTTTCGAAATGATTACTTTGCCGCCCCTAAACGGAAAGTCATGGAGTCAATGTATCAAAAGGTGAAATTATTTAATACAAAAATGAACATTGAACTAAAAAATAAAACAAAGATCAGAAGGTGGATATTAATAGTCTGACTTACCTTGACATTATCCATAATGGATAAGTTACGTAATTTTAACTTATGAAGAGTTAGATAACTGGAAACCAGTGAGGTTGATTTTAGGGGAATGTCAGCAATATTTTCAGTAAAAGTGTATTTTTTAGGAAAAATCCAAGCTTTCGGAAAATGTATTAAATGTTTTCCATCTTCAGGGTGCTACAATAAAATTGTTTAATGTGAAAATTGGAAAGTATCTTAGTTGATATTGATTTACAAAGTTATTAAAAATGATTATCTTAACACTATTTAATTTTTTTTTTAAGTTATAAACAAACACAAATTATTGATGCACACATCTTAAAGTTAATTTAAAATTGTTTTGTTTAAAATCTTAGCAATTTTTCCTAACACATTGCTCATGCACTATAAAAACAATATACTATAAAAAACAAGACGTTACTGCCTTCGAATGACATTGCTGTATGTCAACCACAGGACAGCTTCCTCTTCTTTTCACTTTGTGTTGACTTAGCTGTTGTTGTGGTGTGTTTTTATGGTAGAAAAGTAATAAAAAGAAGAAACTATTCTTTGGTTGACAGAACCCCAATTTTTGTTTGCAAAATTGAAATATATAAGAAGTAACAGCGAACGAATAAAACGTATTAGATAGGACGTACATCATCTCACATCTTTGAAAAAACAAACAAGTAACGATCATTGGTTCAGATTTCCGAAACATCCGGTATACTCGTAAACCGAGCATGCCATCGGAAAGACATGCAGCTGAAATGGCAACAAACGAAACCACAAACGGAACAATAGTTATTTATAGAGAATTTCTATTTCTAAAAAACAAAACAGCCTTGTGATATAATAATAAATAAGGATTTCCCCTTTGGCATTTACATAATGACGTCAGCCGCATTCTTACCGAATGGCGAACATTTGAATTTTTCATTGATGTAGCAAGTGTAACTGTTAAATAACTTTTACAATTTGATGCGATTATGATATTTAGATACGATTCTACGTTGTGGGTTGTTATTATTTTATTTAACTGACGTTTCCTTCTTGTAAAACGATAAATAACAAAACAAAAGGAAATATTATGCAAAATTTAAAATTATTATTACAATTTATAGGTGGAGCCTAAATACAACAAAATTACTTTCGAGACTAAGCAAAATCAGCATTCATTCATAATTTTAACAATTGCATGTACATACAAGGGATACATATTCAAAACTCTAATGCTCGAAGTTGAGACAGAGGAACCGAAAAATTTTCCACAATAGCCCAAAATAATATTTATTTTATAATAATTGATTGTCTGAGAGTTAAAAAGCGTCCAGATAGTTTAGCAATACATTGACTTCTGTAATACAGATGTCCTCTTTACAAACAATTTTATTTCTGTTCGTTAAAAAGACATCTTTTAGATTTTTTTCAAAAGAAACTGATTCCATTTTGACTACAGTACGGGTTCAGCCTTTACCTGTACTTACATAATTTTTTTTTACTAAAAATAGAAAATAATCCGTAAAATTTGTGTACTATGAAATCCTTGCATAGAATATAGGGTGTTCCTAAACACCATGTCATAATTGAAAGAGGTAATTCCTTGGCACAATTTATGACTAAAAGTTTATATGTACGAGGTGTGACAATTAAGTAATGAGACCGATTTTATTGCCGCGTTTGTGGTAAACCTGTGACCTTGAAACTCCCTTTTCCCCTTTCCCGACATCCTTTCCCTTGATATTTTTACCATCTCTCTAGTTTGTTTAGTTCACCGGATGTGTTGTGTTTAGTAGACGGGTCAGTGTTGCCAATCGTACGATAATTATCGTACTTGTACGTTTTTTGAACCCATCGTACTATGTACGATTGTAAACTTATTATCGTACGCTTTTGGACGATTATTTCCCTCGTGTACGATTTTTAAAAATATTAGGTCGAAGCGCTACTCGCCTCCCGCCCGACGAGTCCTTGTGCCAAGGCCTAATTGCCGAATAGCCTAGACAGCTGAGGCGCTGAGGCCTCAAGTAAAGAAGAGTCCCCGTCCCCATCTTTCTTATAGATGTTTTATGGTCATGGTCACAAGGTCACGTCACATGTCACGTTAACATCAGATATGACATTGATGCAAGAATGGCGTTGCCAACTTTATAAAATAATAAAAAAAACATTTTTTGTTAAAAAAAATATAGCAGAACATAATATATAATTATGTACTGGTCCTATGAAATATTATATTGCCCTTTTTTGCGGTGTACAATAATTTTACCTTTAGTACGATACTTTCAAGTGTGTCGGTACGATAAATTAGAGTGCAGCGGTTGGCAACGCTGAGACGGGTGTTGGTGGTTCTCGTCACGAAAATGGAGAAGCAAAATCTAGTGCAACGCGTCGCGATAAAATTTTGCGCCAGATTGGGCGAAACAGCTTCGGAAACGTACGCTAAAATCTTAAAAGTGTATGGTGATAGTGCTCTCAGTCGTGGCCAGGTGTTTCGATGGCATAAAGAGTTTAAGGAGGGGCGTGAAAGCGTTGAAGACCAGGCGCGGGAGGGAAACTAGTCGAGGTTCGGACTGACCCGAATGTGCAGTGAGGGCGCGCCCTAATCCGTAAAGTGTGGCGTCTAACAGTTCGAATGTTGGCCTCGGAACTGGATATGAGCCGTGAAATAGTCGGACAAATTTTAACCAACGATTTAGGGATGAAAAAGTTGTGTGCGAAGGTGGTTCCAAAGAACCTTTCTAATGAGCAAAATTGGCATCGAATGACCGTCGCGGAAGACTGTTTGGAGCAAGTGGAAAACGATCCCACGCTGCTTGATTGAGTTATTACAGGCGATGAGAGCTGGTTTTTCCAATACGACCCGAAAACCAAACGCCATAGCTCACAATGGTTGTCTGCGCACTCCCCCCGTCCGGAAAAAGCTCACATGAGCAAGTCGAAGGTGAAAACGATAATCATTACCTTTTTTGATAGCCGTGGAATTGTCCATAAAGAATTTGTTCCACCGGGGCAAACCGTAAATCAAGTCTACTACCGCGAAGTACTTGAAATATTGCGAAAGCGAGTCAACAGAGTGCGCCCAGACATCGCAAAAGACTGGATCTTTCATCACGACAACGCTCCGTGCCACACCGCTCTCAGCGTGTTCCAATATTTGGCCTCTGAAGGGATCACCGTGTTTCCACAGCCGCCTTATTCGCCTGATATGTCACCCTGTGACTTTTTCTGTTCCATAAAGCAAAATCGATGGTTAAAGGTTACGGACATCCAAAAGACCGTGAGGAGGGTACTCGCAGACATCCTAGTCGAAGCGTTCCAGAAATGTTACGAATCGTGGAAAACGCGCTGGAGTCGTTGTATAGCTGCCGAAAGGGACTACTTTGAAGGGGATGACAGAGTTGTAGAATTATTTTTAAATATACGGTTTTTATGAAATCAGTCTCATTACTTAATTGTCACACCTCGTACATATGTATCCTAAACTGCTTTGTTTCAAAGATACAGGGTGTTCAAATTTTTCAAAATAATCAATTTTTCATTCATATCATTAACACTCTTCGACCGATTTTGATGAAACTTGGCAGATTCATTTGTTGTAGTAAGAGACTAATTTTGACCTAGTTATATCTGAATTATTAATTCCAGTGGCGTCCCCAAAGGCAACTTAATGGATAGTTTTGAAAAAAAAGTACGCCACTGACTTTTTCATTTTTTTTCCTTTTTTAAATTCGCCAATCAAAAACACATATTTTTTGTCTCCTAAATTGTTTTCTATTTTTCGGGTTTTTATCGAGATAAAAAATAAAAAACTGATTGCACGCCAATAATGGGTCTTCAAACCAAAAAATTTTATGACTTAAAATGTTCTGAAAATTTGCTAACATATGCTGATATTCTCAATAAAAAAGTAATTTTTGTTAAACGTTCGCTTCATATTCCTCATCACATATTCGAGAATGGGAGTCGAGGGCCTGCACAAAATTATAGCATTTCCATGGAATCAGATTGAATAATATGTACCAAATTTCATCAAAATCGGCAAAAGAGTATTTATGATACTGATGAAAAACTGATTATTTTTGAAAATTTGGACACCCTGTATCTTCGAAACAAAGCAATTTAGGACACATGTTTATGTGAACTTTAAGTCATAATATGAGCCAGGACGTACCTAAATTCGTCCCCAGGATTAAAATAAACCTCTGAGTTAATCTCATACCTGAAGAGAAGCACATAAACTCGCCCCCGAAAAGAACAGGTACCAAAATGTAGATACCTAAATTCGTCCCCATCGAATAAAGATTTAAAATTTTAATAAAAATATATTAATTTTGGATTAATATTATTTGACTCTAGACCGTTTCATGTAGATATCCTATTAAAATACAAAAATTGAAATCAAAATTTTGATTTTAATTGGAGATTTATGTTTTGTATTCATTATTTGTTTTTTGCTCAAAACAAAATCTATTTAAAAAAATTAAAAATGTTTATTTTTGACGATCTTTTCAAATAATATGTTAAAAGTTTTTTTAAATTCAATTTGATAAGAAAGATAGCATATGTCACATTTTACAAGGGATTTTTTCATTTAATTTCATTATTTAAAATTAATTCTGATGCCTTGGTAGGATTCCTTACTTGACCATTCACTGTTGGGTACTAATTAACAGTGCTGTTCCTAATGTGGCGCTGGGAAACAGTAACAAAGCCTTCACAGAACACGAGGCTAATAACCGTAGCAGTTGATGTCGATGACACAAAAAAAAACAGTGTAAAAAAATTAGTGATGCCGCGAGACGAGACATTCTCGTCTCTCGTCTCGTCTCGTCTCGTCTCGTCTCGTCTCGTCTCGTCTCGTCTCGTCTCGTCTCGTCTCGTCTCGTCTCGTCTCGTCTCGTCTCGTCTCGTCTCGTCTCGTCTCGTCTCGTCTCGTCTCGTCTCGTCTCGTCTCGTCTCGTCTCGTCTCGTCTCGTCTCGTCTCGTCTCGTCTCGTCTCGTCTCGTCTCGTCTCGTCTCGTCTCGTCTCGTACGAGACGAGAGAGACATTTTCTCTCGAAAAAAGATTCGAGCCGAGAGAGTGTCATCTGTCGACGAGAATTTCTCGTTTCTCTCGAGCTCTCTCGAGTTCTCTCGCGCAATTAACTTTTTACTTCTTTAAAATTTTCAGTTACTTATCGTAACTTAAAATTTAAAAATATCATACTTGCAGATAGTCAAAAAGTTAACTATAAAACACCTATTCTATATACACAGCGAGTTTTAAGTATGGAACGCCTCAATTATTTTCGAAACGGCTTGCATGATTTTTATTTATGGTGACCCGTCAAATCCGCCCCGAAAAAAGCGCCCCGACAAATGCGCTTCCCGACAAAAGCGCCCAAGACAAAAGCGCCATCCGAAATTTCTTTGTATAAATAACTAACCAACGGACAGAATCGTAATAATTTCCATGCAGTCAAATTTTTCGGAGGTTACTTTTGGAGATAAATTAGAAAGACAATAATTTTTAAGTGTTTTTTCGAAAAAATGTCAAAGAAAAAATAAAAGAAACGAACGTATAATATATTGTTAACATGCTTCAAATTGCTTTCATTTGATATCACACGAAAAAAATTCTAACTTCCAAATGGAACCCTACCCCCTCCCAACTGACTTCTAAGACAAAGTATTTATAGCAGGGGCAGAAGTTGGAAAGGCTTTTGCTAGTTCTCCCACTTCATACACATAACTTGACAGGTTTGCGGCGGATCTAACCGAAGTGGACGCGATACATTGGCGTACAAAATTATTTTTTAGATGTTAATAACAATTTCGAGTAAATAGTTTAATAAATTGTGAATAGCTGTTAAAATTTTGTAGAATTATGATTTGGGTATTATAATACATGTTTAATAATTATTTATAGTCCACAAATAAATGCGATTGTCCAGTTCTTATTCTATGAAACGACACTGTCAGGAAACCATTACTGAAAATTCTCGTTCGACGTGGTTTGACGTTTACCCCTTCTCCACCTACCGAAAGCCTTTCCAAACTTCTTCCTCTGCTAAACATTCTTGGTTAACGCCCAATTTTGGCCACTGATTACTTTAAATTTCAATTGTTTATGTCAAATATTGTCTAAATAAAATGACTGTGACAGACGGAAAGGCAGAGAGATACCAAGGTAATTTCCCTAAGTGTTTCTTATTGCCAATTTGGGTACTGATGAGACAAATTACTTGAAAAATTATTTGTTATCTTCAAAATTTTAGTTTTTTTATATTTTTTCCTAAGTATATCTCTTCCAAATTTAAATTTGATATGTTTTTATCACGAGAGAAACGAGACGAGACGAGAGAATGGCTCTCTCGAGCGAGAGAAGCCCCATCTCGTCAAGACGAGAGAACAGTTTTCTCTCGCCCTACGAGACGAGACGAGAGAGGCCTCTCTCTCGTCTCGTCTTGTCTCGCGGCATCACTAAAAAAAATACAAACAAAATATAGGTATAACATATTTTTATAGGTATAATATATTTTTATGCATCACAAAAATATTTACAATTAGGTATTTGAAACTTATTATATACCTATGTTTAAAAAAATATGAAATGCATTTAACAAAATCTTCTGATGGATCCACTTTTATACTCTTCTATTTTTTTCCAATACATTGTTTTCGTTTCCGCACCACTGGATCGCTTATTCTCGAAGGTTCGCCCAAACTTTGAATTTTTATATATGTTCCAGTTTGAAATTGTTTTAAAATTTCAATAAAATGAAACAATGATGGATGTGCGGTATAAAAATTTGCGTTAAATTTAGCATGGAAAGATTCGCAAGCGTTTGTGCTTCTTTCTATGCTATCACTTAATTCAGCCCACAAAGAAGGAGGAAAAAGGGCATCTTCCGATATATAGTTGTCGACCAAATAATTTGAAAAACTCAAGAAACGTTCATCTTCTGGTTGTATTTCCGCAAGGTCAAACAAATGCCTACTTCTGTCGGATTCAAAAAAGGCAAATCAAATATATACCGCAACCATTGTCCAATTTAGCTGCTTTCATCTTGATAATGGGAGACAAGGCCTAGATTTTGAATTTTTCTAAACCAGGCTTACCTTAAATGAAACCTACAACCTTTAATTTGAGAATTCCAGAACACCGCTTTTATGCCATTGTGGATTGCTATCTCAAAATCAGCTACAATAACTTTTGGACTTAGATGTAAACTTAACTTTTGGCAGTCCAGTGTTTCACCAAGCCAAATAGCTTGGCTTGAAAACAAAAAGCTTGGCTTGAAAACAAAAAGCTTGGCTTGGCTTGATTTTTTTATAAATCCAGGCTTGGCTTGCTCTAAAGCCAAGTAAATACTCCTCTTAATCGATCAAATTGTTTACTAAATACGTTTATGTCAATTATCTATTGTCAAATGGAATGCACAAAACTTATTTTATGAATAAATAAAAGTTACTGAATTATAAAGTATAAAACCACCCCACGTTAGTCGCTAAATGATGTGGAAATTAAAATTTCGAATCAACATGGTTTTCAAGAAAGTGGGTTTGGTTGCATAAATCGTTTTATACAAGACGTTTCTAAATACCATATCAATAAAAGTTCTGCAGGTTATTAACTTGTCAAAAACCTGCTTATTATCGCTTGGAGGTGTTTAGAAATAGACAGCCTCTCAGGTCAAATCCCTGCAGGCGCCTGCAGGTTAATAACGTCACCCTATTTTTGAAAGTGGCTATTTTTTGGTGGGCCTCTACCTCCCCGATGGTAAATGCTGTCCGCCCGCTCCACAGGACGCTATTGGGGTAATTATTTCTTGGCCTATATTAAATAGTTTTTTTTTATGAATTTGTTTGTAGTTCTAAGATGATAATTTCTTAAATTACAATTTAACAATATTTACAATTTATTGTAACTTAATGGGCTTGTCAGTAAATAAATAAATAAATAAGTAGAAAAAACTAGGCCACACCAAATTGACATGACATTTAAAAACACTCTGTTTGGATGTATACATATGTATAAAAACAAGTTCCAAAATTTTAAATACTTTTAAATGTTTTTTTTAAGAACCTTCGAGTGAATTTGAAATTTTTCGATAAAAATATTAAATTGTAACCAAAACTGATGCAAATTTTGTTTAAATAGAAACTGTCTGAGGAGGATCCCTTTTTGTGGTCAAAAATAGACATGATACCATCAATTTTCCCAGTGTCATTGTTATTTTGATCACAATTCTGTTCTTTATCAATCGAAATACTAGCAGTTTCATTCATTCGTAAAAGTATCATGTGTACCTAATGAAGATAAAAAAACGAATGAATGAATGAAACAAGGCGTGGTAGTATCACGTTACCTACATAATAAACATTTGAAAGTAGATTGTCATTACATTACTGTGGAGTGCGAGAATTAGGATCAGCGATTTTCCAATAATACGACTCAGTTCCGTTGAATTTGCACCATCAAATTCTAATTTTTATAAGAAAAATGGTTTGTGTTTGTTTGTACAACAAAATTTTCCATTTGTCCACTCTTCAAAAAATTGACCAAATTAAAAATACATGTTTATTTTCATAAAATTACCTTTGGAAACTAAAATTTACAGAAATCTAAATAGTTTTTTGTCTTAAAATTATTCTGATAAGAATTTAATAAACCTGATAATATAAAGCTGGCCAGACACTACTATATTTTTAATTTAAAAAAAAATAAGAATATTGGAACAAGAAAATTCTACACCAAAACAAAAAGTCAAATATCTGGAAAAGATAAAAAATAATTTAATTTTATTTGGGCTCAATAAGCCACAGGAAACTTTAACAATAGAATTAGTTATTAACGAGATAAAAAACTTGTTGGAGTCGAAGTAAGTGAAGGAGATACAAGCAACTTCTATACACTTGGAAAATCACCAACAGTTTCCTTAAAAATCGGGATAGTGACATATATAAAAAAAACAAAATACTTCAAAAATGAAAAAAATTTCAAAGGGTCTGGTTTCTCTATTAATGAAGATTTAACGTAGGAATATAGGGAAACATCGGGTCGATGGTGTAGCGGTCTATCGCGCTTATATTCATTTATAGGCGAGTTTATGAGTCCGAGACTGCTGGGCTTCGAATCCCAGACCAGACCATGTGGATTTTTAATTAAATTGCATGGTTCGGTTTAGGATTTGATGTGTGCCGTATTAATGGAAATTCAATTTCTATTGATATGACATGCAGATTATAAAATCGCCATACATTATCGTCTCTATAATGGTGGGTGAGGTTTTCCGGGTTTTCCTCACCTGTATGTCAAATGGCACCATCAATCATCCTTAAGTCGCCCCGGAGCACCACGGCAAATAATAATAATAGCCGTCCCTTCCCCTACACAAGTCGTTCAGTCGACTTCAGGGGTTGAAATTCACTCGTAAGGGGGTGAATTAGGGAGAGTATTATTATTATATAAACAACTGAAATACTATTTAATAGATTACAGAAAATCTGGAAAATACAAACAGTGTTATATTCGAGGTAACTGTCTTGCGATAAATGAAAATAAATACTCTTTAGAAGAGTTAAAATCTTTTGAAGAGGAAGAAAAAGGATCTAGTAGTGTACCAAATACTCCAAATCCCTCATAGCCGCTTGAAGAAGAAAAAGAAGAAAGCTTTCTGAATCCTACTACAAAAAACTTGAAACTGTAGAACAAGACTCAATTCATACAAAAATAAACAAGTAGTTTAAATTTTAATTTTGTTGTATAATAATTTTTGTATTTTTTACTTAAAATTTTCTTTTTACCCTTTGTGCATAATAAAATTTGACTTTTTATTGGCTACATCTCATATAGGAATATAGTTTGTTGAATATAGTATTTTTTAACTTAATGGATCTGTATATTAATAATTTTATCGTTGAAAATGTTTAAGATTATACCTTAGAAGACTATAGAGAATTGCATTATGTTTTAAATGTAAATAGGAATACTAATCATTTCAAAATAATTCACAATAATATTCGTAGCCTTTATAGGAATTTAGATGAATACAAGGTTTTTTTGATTAATTTAGATATAGATGTTGATTGTGTAGTATTTACTAAAACAAGACTAATAGATGATTTGGATCTATTTAATATTCCAGGATATTCTAATATATACAATCGTGGAAATTTAAATCAATGTAGTAGAGTTGTTATTTTTATAAAATCACATTAAAACATACATATAAAATACTACATCTAGGGGACAGTAATGTCATTCAGTTACTTGTACAATTAAACAAACATAAAGCCATATTTATAACTGCATAATATAGATCCCTAGCATCTACCATTAATACTTTTATAGAATCGTTAGAACAATTTCTACAGGTCTACAGGTAATAATAAATATTGCCATTTATTTCTAGGCGATATAAATATAGATATTTTATCACAAACCCAACAGGTAAGCATATCTTATCCTAATGAACCAATTTGGATACAAATCGGTCATAAATAGTCCAACGAGGATCCAGGGAGAATCTAAATCTTGTATTGACCATATTTTTATTAAAGTAAAACAACAAACATTAGTACAAAATATATTACCTTTAATAATAAAAACTACAGTTACTGACCACTTTTCTACAGCATTACAGATTGTTTACAATTTTGCTTCAAAAAATGAAGACACAAATAGGCAACATTTCAAACAACAAATTCTTTACGAAAAATTAAAAACTCAAATACAACATACATCTTGGGATGGCATCTTTGAAACTAATGACCCGGAATCTGTATCAAAAAATTCATTGAAACTATAATTTCAAACTTAAATTATTAATATTAAAGTATATAGGAAAAAATCTAAACTACTCCTTGGATGACTAACGAGTTAGTTGAAACAATAAATACAAAAAATAATTTACACAAGCAAATTAAAAAATATCCTCAAAACGAAAATTTAAAATTTGAGTATAAATATTACAAAAACAAACTCAATTACAAAATCTAAATTTAAATATTATCAAAATTTGATTAACAATAATAAACAACTCTGGGAAATAATTAACAATCTTCCTAATGATGTTAATAAGACAAATAGCGAAATAAAATCCATATATAGTGACAATGACCAAGGACTCTTAGTATCGGATCCTAAACTTAATGCTAATCAGTTTAACAAAATCATTTCAGAAACTGGAGGAAAATTAGCTAATAAAATTATTCAACGTCCCAATTACCTGTCCCCAAGAATTTCGGTTCCAAATAATTTTGTATTATTTCCAACTAATAAAAATGAAATAAAAAATATAATTAATAATCTAAAAACTAAAAAATCACCGGGAATTGATCAAATTACATCTGAAATCTTACAAATTATTTCTCATTTTATTGAAGAACCTTTTGCTTACATAATTAATAAATCTATGGTATATGGAATATGGCCATCATATCTAAAAGAAATTATTGTCGTTCCCGTTTTCAAAAAAGGTGATCAAAATATTGCTACTAACTATCGACCCATTTCCCTTATTTCCAGTCTGTCGGTGGTATTTGAGAAGGTTTTAGAGACACGCTTAACTTCATATCTAAATAAATACAATTTATTATCTAACAATCAGTATGCATTTAGAAAAAAGAAATCTACTGAGGATGCTTTATTGGCTTTGACAGAAAACATTAACAATGCTCTTGACAGAAGCAAACCTTGTCTTTGCGTGTTTCTGGACCTCTCAAAGGCCTTTGACACCGTCAGTCATCCTTTGCTTGTTGATGCCCTAGAGAACTATTCCTCGAAACCTATTTAAAACTTACTTAAATGGAAGAACACAAATGATTAGAGTGAGTAATACATATAGTAATTTCTTACCGGTAAGATATGGAGTTCCCCAAGGTAATATTCTAGGCCCACTCCTTTTTAATTTATACATTAATGATCTATTTTCAATTAAATCTAAAGGTGAGATTTTGGGCTTTGCAGCTGATACAAGCTGTTTTCTATATCAGTGATACATGGCAAAATATTAAAGACCTGGTGCATAGTGATTTTCTTGAAATCCAAAATTGGCTTAACTCAAAATTACTGACCATCAATGTAGATAAAACGTTTTACTTACCATTCTTTTGTAATAAACCATCAGCACCTTTTTACTTTCCTATCTGTATACAGATATAAGGAAAGTATAGGAATCATGATTTTTTTCGACCTCGAGTTTTCGACGGATTTTTACGTTTTGAGGTCCCCTGAATCCGTTTTGACTATTTTCGCGATGATGTCTGTCTGTCTGTGTGTTTGTGTGTGTGTGTCTGTATAACGCATAACTCATGAACCGATACACAAAAAAACACCAAATTTTAAACTTAAGCTTTGTTTCAGCGTCCAATGAGCTGATTAGATTTTGGGCAGTGTCGGAACATCTGGGGGGGGTACTTTATAGGTGGTCATTTTTATATTTTATCGAATATATCTGTTATTTCCGTTTGGAGAAGAAAATTCTTCAAATAAAAGTTACTTCTAATATAATTATCTATAATTTTTGTTTTATGCAAAATTTTCCTAAAATGGTCCGTATTCGAGAAATTTGAGAAAATGTAAAAAAAAATAATTTTTTATAAAAATTGTTCAAATAAAAGTTGTTTGTAATATAATTCTCTATAATTTTTATTCTATACATAATTTCTTTAAAATGGACCGTATTCGAGATATTTGAGAAATGTGTAAATTTCGAATTTTGAAGAAAACTCAAAAACGGATAAAGAAAAAACATTAAATTTTATACTTAAGGTTTATTTCGGCCTGACGTGAAATGATTAGATTTTGGACAAAGTCGGAACATCTGGGGGGGTACTTTATAGAGGGCCGTTTTTATATTTTATGGAATATATCTGTTATTTATGTTTGGAGAAGAAAATTGTTTAAATAAAAGTTACTTCTAATATTATTATCTATAATTTTTGTTATATGTCAAAATTTCCTGAAATGGTCCGTATTCGAGAAATTTGACAAAATGGGCAAAATTCTGATTTTTATCAAAATTGTTGAAATAAAAGTTGTTTGCGATGTCAATCTCTATAATTTTTGTTTATACATGATTTTTCTAAAATGGACCGTAATGGAAAAATTGTAGGAAAAGTGCAAAATTTAAATTTTTCAGTATTTTCATTTCCAATGAATATCTATATAAAAATGTTTCGAGGTAGATGTATGTGGAAAATGTATATATTTATTTTATCCTCTAAACATTTATGGAGGTGCTGCAATAGGTTGTACAAAATAACCGGAAAAAGCTTGTAATAACTAGATAGGAAAGTCATGTGTTGGACACATCAGATTTTTTTAATTGTTTAAATTTTATTAATAATAAAGAAAAAAACATAAAATATTTAGGAATCATTTTAAATTGCCATCTTAAATGGGATGAACATATTACGTTCATTTGTAAAAACTAAGATTTATTCTTTACATATTTAAATATTTAAAATCAATACTTAATATTAATGAACTTAAACTGCTTTACTCTGCTTTGGTGGAGAGTCACTTGAGGCATGGCCTTTTAGTATGGGGTAATGCTTTAAAAACTCATATGCATACATTGGAAATTATCCAACGAAGGTTCTTAAAACTAAAATTTATGCAGCTTATCCACTTCTACAATACCAAAAATATTCAATTCTCTACCACCCGATTAAAAATCAATTCTCTACCTAAAACAGTTCAAAAAAACTTTAACTTTTTATGTTCAACAACATCGTGACTTAATCCATCATGTAATCGAGATCCTGTAATTAGGCTGACATAAAAACATATTTTATTTACTTATTTTTAAATCGTTTTTAAATTTGTATGTTAGTGATGCCAGTTATTGTGTATTTTTTTTTATTGTTTTTTTAGGAAATGCTTTTCCATTACTATTATGTTATATTTAAAAAAATAAACAAAAATAACATATTATGAAAATGGTAATTGCAATGTATTTTCATTCATATCATGTGTAAAAATATAATAAGAAATTTAATTTTACTATATTTTTTCTAAATTATTCTTGAAACAAGTGTTAAATCACTTATCGAGCATAATAATTTATTATTATAATATTAACATGTATTAACATGTATTAACATGTATCTATATTTTTGAGAATGAATTATATTATTATTATTATTATTATTATTATTATTATTATTAAAAGAAAAACCCTATATCTCGAAAACGAAACGCTTTCTAACCTATGTTTATATGAACTTTTACTTCTATTTTAGGATGTAGATTACGCTGTTAAAATATGAGCATCTAATTTCGGGACACCCTGTATAGTTCTAGATTTGTCATGATTTTTCTATTATTTTTTTTATTGATTTTTAGTTACTTATTTCTTTACAGGGTTTGTAAGTTTATTAAAAAAAAATTATTGACATATGCAGGATTTCTTTTGTAAGTGTTAAACGAGGATTTGGAAAAGTGATGTTGTATCTATTATGAATAGAATACTCACATTTAATTTATATAAATTTCTATTTTTCGGTATTTATTGTATTGCACCGCTTAACCCTATTTGGAATTTGGAGGACGACAGTGTGAAGAGTTTATCAAAATGCTACTTTTTTTGACATATTTCGCGAAACCAATTGTCGTGAATGTACCGATGCTAACGAACGATATATAAAGTAGGTAGATAAGTTTTGACCACAGCCCAGCTTTGTGATATACTATAGTTTATGTTTTTTGTCGTGTTGTCTTGTTTTTATCGAAAGTTTCGTTTTTCCACGAGATCGATGTTTCTGGTTGAGACGATTTGCAGGAAGAATTGAAAGTAAGAGGTGCAATTACTATTTTGTTATACATGCTTTAGAGATAGAAAAATAACCTTTTTAGCTATTCTTACCCTTTTTTAATTGTGTTTTTGAGCCATTGATTCGTAACAGTATCATGTTGTTAACTTTTCTTTATTTTTGTATAAAAATATTGGGTCCATGGTGTCACAAAAAGTTAGCGATTAAAAAAAAATAGAACCATTTTGAATGTGGTAGATTAATTCTTTACAAAAAAAGTGCGAATTTTGTCAAAATATATAACCATTTTTTCTAACCTCAATTTTTTTATTTTTTGGAATTTGTCAAAATATATAACCATTTTTTCTAACCTCAATTTTTTTATTTTTTGGAATTTGTCAAAATATATACTTAACCATTTTTTCTAACCTCAATTTTTTTTATTTTTTGGAACATGAGTGAATTGTTCGCTGACTTCAGATGCGAGTTTGGCAAAAAATTTGTCAACACCCAAAAACAACTAGTTTCTATAGAAAAACAAGTATTTTTCTAAAAAAAAATTATCAACAATTGAAGTGATCCAAAACCATACACCCATTTTATTGTTTGAAAAAATGCAGTATACCTACCTATAGAGAAATGGCATTAACAAAAATGTTTTTCATCATGAAATGTACCACCCCAAACATTTTTTTCCAGTATTTGCACAAGAAAACATCACTAACAAAAAAAATTATATATTTTACTTGAAATATCAAATTAACTAAAACAAATTACGTAACCGAACTCACATAAAAAATGAATTGAATGTCGCCTGAAATGAAAACATAATTTTTAAAAAATTCTCTTTCCGGCAAACTGACACAGATCAAAGAATATACATTCTTGCTTCTCAGCTTAATGTCACTACTTCTACCAAACAAACCTAAGTTGCCTCAGTACCTATTGATTGTTGTAATAAACACAACATATAATTTAGGAATATTTATTGATTTAAAATACATATTTTTCTGCAATATGCTCACAACTATTGGTAAACGTATCTTTACTAACTGCGGTATATATTTCGTACCACATAAATAGTCATTAATAAATAATCCAAAAAACACTTAATAAAATCAAATTCTTGACAAACATACAAAAGAGCATCGGCGAATCGAAATTACTGCGCTTCTATCAAAAGGTTTTCAACATCCGCAATAAAAAATAGTTCCAACTTGAAATGGCCATATTTTTGAATTTTTACTATAATCTCTAATTTTTTTTTCAAAAATCAAGACATACCTATCTGTAGTTTTATATACAATACAGCTCCATAACTCCGTGTCGGCGCCTTTGATTTGGCGGTCGAGAACCAAGCAAGACAGAATGGGGCTATCTCTGTTAGATTCGACGGAAAAGTCGGGCCCGGATTAAAAAATATTTTTATTATTGAAATAATTGAAAACCTTGGCGTAATAAGGTTGGTTACATGCCACATTAAGTAAGTTTTGAGAAATTGAGTTTTAAATTTATTTTAAATCTGTCAAATATAATTAAAAAAATTATTTAAATATAATATTACGAAAAATAGCACGGATTAGAGGTAAAATAATTTGTATGTGGCTAGTAATTAAGGCTGTCAATTCCTGACGTGATAAACGGTTAACCGGTTCAACTAATTTTGTATAAGAACATTATTATTATTATTATTATTATTATTATATTATCTATCTTGCTGCACCTTTATGGAAAGCACTGAATGCTTTGAAACATAGATGTATTGTATCTACGTTACTTTCTAACTTTAAAATCCAGTTGACTACTGGCTCCACAAGAGCCAGAAAATTTCGTCATCCAAAAGCGTTTGTTTTTTATCGCGGCCCAATATTCATTCACAGCCAAAGTTTGCAAACTTTCTTTACAAACAGACATCGATTTTAAGAAAAACAAGTGGGAACCCCAACGGGTAGTAACTGGTAAAACCAAATTCTTGGTGCAGTTTTTTGCTTTTCTAATTTCATCAAAAATACCTACTATTTAACACTTGAGAGTGCTTTAAATATTTAATTATATCTTTGACTTTATTTATCGCTGGAAATTTCAAGTCAAGTGCAATGTATGTGCCAAACAGCCAATGCTTGAAATATGTGGGAACATCTCTCTAATAGAAGCTGTAGCCTTTTTCATATTAGCTGCATTATCAGTTATGATAGCTATACACTTATTAGGGTTATACTGATTGAGTACGTTCACAGTTTCTGTAGCAATATATTCTGAAGTATGGCGATTTTCTTTTTTGTCTCTAAACTTTTGATATAAAACGTTTTTTGCTCTGCTGTTACAACAAAATTAATGATTCCTTCTGATCTTATATTCGACCATCCATCTAACTGCAAAACTAAATGGCCAGATTCAGCAATAGCCATTTTTAAGTCACTCTTGACTTCTTCATAATGAAACTCCAATAATGTAGTTGATGATGTTTTTCTTGTTGGAAGAGCAAGAGCATAAGAGGTACGTAAGAAATGTAAAAAATCTTTCCAAAATTGATGCTCTACCATGGAGAGAGGGCTTCCTGATGCAAATATTGCTCTTGCTAGTAGGTTGTTAGCAGAGATAACAGAGATATAAGAAGTCATTCATAAAATATAATATTCATGGTGCCAAGAACAATTCGCACTCAAAACATTCTATTTCTAGACGCGGGGCGAGGCGACGAAAGGTGAGAAGTAAAAGAAGGGATACAGTGAAGAATTTTACATAGTTTTATCAATGAATAACTGCCCGAGCTTTTACTACTTAACGTAACTTTTCTTGCCGGTGTAAGCCCTGTTGCCACTTCCAATCTAACATCACTAGGTTTTGGAATTTGTTGAAAATTATTACATCTAATTTAATGAAATTACATCTAATTTGGTTAAAAATGCCTATTTTTTGTTCTAATGCTCTTTGTAGGAAGTATTTTTTTATAATTATTTAAAAAAAATCATTTACATTAGCCCTTATGATCGAAAAAAAATTTAAATGTCTCAGTTTCAACCGTCTACAAATTTGTATAAAAAATCTTCTTTTAGAAATATACCCCTCATTTGACGAAAAACGAAGGCCTAAATGAAAAAAAAACTATTCTTTATAAAAGTTTCGCCTATGTATTGACAAGGTAAAAGTACTTTCCTCATATTTGTTGCTTTTAAATTAACAAAAATATAGCAATAAACCATTAGTGATGTCATGGTTTTACTAGAAAGCAAACATTAAAGGCAGAGCATCTCGACTCTTTATGCATCTATCTCAGTATTGAAATGTATGCAATCAGTTTGACCCCTCTTATATTATTTTATACAGGGATTATTGATTTATCCACCATGTTTAATAGGGTGTACTAATTACTTCAAGATTTCTTTTTTATTTTTAATGTAAATGAAAATAAGAAAATATAAACTATTTATTAAAGGTATTTATTGAAGTATCAATTATAAACAGTAAGGCTATTGCTTTGCAAAATACAATAAATCCCCAATATAAATAAATTATAATAATAATAATAATAATAATTGGAAGGAAGTATATAAAACATAAATTAATAATATTAAAATTTATAATTACAAGACTTTCAAACTAATCAGAATCAGATTCACCACACGAATCAACATTTTCCAAAACATTAGCGGCTGTGGTCAAACTATTTCTGCAGTTTTTCTGTGCTATACAGGTGCAGGAACCGATGCAGTAAATATTTTTTTTCCTGCATTTGCAAATTTTGCTTCCACAGTCTAGAACAGAATATTATTGTTAGAATATTGTATAGTATGTTTTTTGCATTTGCATGATGTAAGTTCTGTTATGTCTGGTGGCAGGTCGGGCAGAGTCTTAAAAGTGGGTATCAGACTTCCATCTTGATCTACTTTCCATCCATACTCTTCAACATTAGGAAGCTGCATCTGAGTTTAAAGAGGTTAGCCAAATATTTAGCTGGTAAAAACGTCTTAAACAATGTAGTTTTAGGGCTTCTTCAGTCGGTGGTAATTTAGCGATGGTTTTTGAAGAGGTCAATAATCCCCTCAAAATGTTAATGAAAGTAACATTGGCAGTTTTGAATACATTTTTAGGAAAATTCTTTCAAGATTAGAGAATATGTTTTCAGAGTACTGATCAGTGCCAAATCCATCCAAAAAGTAATGGTTTTCAAGGTAGGTTTTCCAACAGGTTTTGTTCCCAATGCCGGACAATTAAATGGTTGTATCACAACCGGTCAGAATGAAAAGCAGGCATATTTTTTAGAAGGTTTTCATCCAAATTTAAATAATGTACTGCTAGAAATCGTCTTGAGTTCTCCTCGCCCTGTTCTGAACCATATATCTTTAGTCAAAAACTTCTGGCTGACAATATATGCAATGAGATACGATTATTAGCGTCTTCGTGATTTGAATTTAAAAAAATCGTTTTTGATGGTTCAAAATTCTTTCCATATTTATTGATTTTCGCGAATCCACCACTAGTTAGAAATTGAATATGCTTTTGCTGAATGGAGTTTTGAAGAAGTTGCTCTGGCAGAAAATGTGTTAAACGTCTTTTGTTAAATATCTAATGAATAAACAAGTTCTATTGTTGCGGAAGTGGAATATTGGGTCGGTCAATTTCTATATCAATTTATTTCTGAAATCCTCTCTTTTGACGTGTTGTATTTTTGATAGAATGTCCTTTATAATGATCAAATACCACATCTATCATTTGAGTATTAAATTTATTTCTAAAAATAATGTTTACAAATATATGAGCATATTCTTTAAATGATATGCAACTTTTGGGCTTTCCTATTTTGATATAATTTTTGTCTCTGCTACTTGCAGCAACAAATCCGTAATTAAAATTTTAAACGAAAACTTATAACTTACCCAAATATATTTAGCTGCAACAGGATGAATGTAGATATAATAAAGATGCAAAAATGTCTATATTTTTTCCCAATTTATTAGGTAATTTAATATATAACACATACACTTATTAATTCTTTAGTAAAAAACAGATAACAATATGACACATTGCCCTATGGAACATAACAAGTTTTATAATAAAAAAAATGAAAAATCCTACCATATCAATAATGTGATACATCAGCCCGCACGTAGAGAGAAACAGAGCTATGCTACGTTTGAAGGTGAAGAGAAAGATACACTGAGAATCGATAAATTTGACGGTAAGAATTAATTTCAGCATAAACCTATGACATCTCTCATCGTTTATTGTTATATCTTTGTTAATTCAAAAGCAAAAAATATAGTGTTTACTCTGTTACCTTCTCAACACATAAGCAAAAATTTTATAAAGAATGTTTTTTTTTTCATTTAGGCCTTAGTTTTTTGTTAAATGAGTGGTATATTTAAAACCAAGATATTTACGTTTATATTTTTTTTCGGCCGTAAGTGCTAATGCAAATGATTTTTTTTTAAATAAGTATAAACAATTACTCCCTACAAAGATTTTATTGTGCATTTGACCAAAAAATTAGTATTTTTTTCTCTATTCGGTGGTATCAATATCTGGATTTTTGATGATAGTGCCCTTCTGCACAGTCTAATTTTGTATTAACTCCGGAAAAAGGGTTACCTTATCATGACCTTTCATCTGTGAAAAATTCAGCTATGTGACAAAAGAGTGGGAGGTGAAGTCTAATAAAAAATTCAACTAGGCGACATACTGTCAAATATACAAGTAGCGTCATCTATTCGCACAATGGCAAATCTAATTTTTAGTTCGTTTATTTTTGTAGAGGTTGGTTAACCTGTCTATCATAAGTGTCAATTTTTTATATATATGTCATATGTCTTGAGTGTGTAATAATTGTAAAAGTTACTCGCATAAATTAAAATAAAACTTAAGTTTAAAGTCTTTTTCGATTCTATACCTCCACTGCGACACAAAAATTACTAGACATACTCTAAAAAAGGGAGTCCAACAATAGATCTGAAAAGGTCGCGGTGGAAAAGAACAAATAATGTCCCAACTCCTTTTAAACTAATCAAATCTACCAGGAAATTTAAACTCTAATACACCGATATAAACGATTTTTTTTACGAAATCATCAGCTACAGCATAAATAAATTTCACACGATTTGCAACCGATAGTTGTCGATAACTTTTAAATGGCCGCTAATTAACCGTTCGTTCGGTAATTTCACTTCGGCGATGTCGCAAGAGCGTCAATTTAGAGGTTTTTGAACTTTTTTAAATTGAAGTTAAAAGCAATTAAAGAACGAAACATGCACTATCTGAAAATCCGTACAAATTGAATTCGAGCAGGTGTGAAAGTACCTTTTATTGGTTATGCGACGGTTCAAGGTCTTCCGAATATTCGGTTGCTAAACGGTAATTTTTTTTAACAAGGCGTTTAATTTACAATCTGTAAAATTAAAATTACAATAAGAAAATGGTTTATAGTCCAATCAAATTAAACTTTGAGAAAAAAAATTGTTAACAGGACTTTGATAAGTGTAAATGATAGAGGGGCTTATAATAAATAAAAAAAAATGTAACCTGGGCAGTTGGAGTAAAGTTTTAGGGTATTGATAAGGGGTGAAAAATGGTATATTCGCGATTTCTGGCGACAGTTGACGTCAAAAACAAAACTGTATAATGCAAAAGTTGTAGATCAAGCAAAAATCTACAGCTTTTGTAGAGGTCACTTTTTAACATTACCTCAAAATTTTCGATAAAAATGCAAAGTTCGTGATTTTTATTTCGTTTTTTATTTTTTAATTCCATATATAAGTCGAAGGCAGGCATTTTGTAGTTTTTGTAACCTATTTGAATCTGTTAATGAAAGACAAGGTCCATCGTTCATCGTTTTTGTTAAAACACATATATAACTGCGTATCGTCAGCATACATATGAGCTTTGCAATATTGTAAAACCGAACACAAATTGTTTATATAGAGGGTCTAGGATTGAACCTTGGGCTACTCCTCGTCCAACTTGCTCTACGCTAGACGATACACCATTATATAATACTTTCTGTGTTCTTTCCGACAGATAGTTTCTAAGAAATGTTATTGCGGTTGGTCCTAGGCCAACAAAATGTAAAATGGATAAAAACAATTCGTGATTAATCATGTCGAATGCTTTAATATAATCAAGCACAATTAATAAACCAACATTTCTGGAGTCGGACGCCTTCAGAAAGTCATCAGTTATATTTAATAGGGCTGTACCACAGCTATATCCCGATCTCAATCCCGATTGTGTGGATGGTAGAATTTTATATTTATCAATGTGATCTCGAAGTTGTTCCTCTACAACTCTCTCCAAAAGCTTTGAGAGTGTAGGCAGAATAGTTATGGGACGAAGATCATTTAAGTTTTCAGGGGAAGTGACTTTTGGAATAGGAAGAACTAGTCCCTCTTTCCATATATTTGGGAAAACAGAATTTTTTAGACACAAATTTTTAATGTATGTTATATGGGGAATTAGGTAGGGACAAAGAAATCCAATTAATGTGACATTAATTCCATCGGTTCCACAAGCTTCGGTTTTAATTTTAAGAATAATTTTAATTATATTGTATTCATCTATTTCTTTAAATTCAAGCAGATTTCAAAATTTCCTTCAAAGTTTTGGCAAAAAATTTGAGTTTTCGGGTGAGGGTTAATGACAGAACCATTAATTTTCAAGAAGTTTTTATTAATGTCATTCGCATCGAAACTCGAGGAAAGTTGAAACTTATTACTATTCTTTTTTTATTATTTTCCATTTTTGTTTATTATTGGCATTAGAAAATTTTTGATTGAAATAATTTTTTTTTCTGCACGTATGGCTTGTGTAATATAATTTCTTAAATTCTTATAATAGTCCCAGTGAGATTTTTGTTTTGTTTTATTGTATTTAGTAAACGCCTTATTTCGCAAATTAATCATAAATTTTATATTGTCAGTGGATGGTTTAGGACTATTTTTAAAGGTCATGGTTTTAAGTGGAGCATGTACATCGAATAATTGGGTAATAAGTTTATTGAATATTTTGATTTTATCATTAATAGTGGCATTTTCATAAACTAAGTGCAAAGGCTTTGATTTAAGATCAACATTAAAATTTTCTAAATTTATTTTAGAAAAGTCTCTGTACGTTTTTGTTTGATGATTGTTTTTGGTAATTTTAATATTTAATGTACATTCTGTGAGCAAGTGATCAGATAAATTTACATCTCTGACATTTAATTTAGAAAAATCTAAATGATCATTAATAATTATATAATATAATAGACTATCTTTACGTGTTGGCTCATTTACTATTTGTATCAGACCAGTACTCTCGAATACTGTGTTAAGCCTTGGTTTCTTTGAACATTTCGTCGCGGTGAGCGGACAGTCCGTCAACCGTCGCGTTTTGACGATTGTATCCAACCAGAGTATTTAAATGGGAATGGTTTTCTTGAATCCGCTTAGCTGAACAGGACGGCGTCATGCCGCTGATTTGTCGCGAAGAGTCGGTTGATATCGGTTGAGTTTGATATCAGCGGAATCGTCGGCGTGTGCGGAGACTATATTGTTATTAATTTTAAAACAATGAGTGACAAATTCACACATACAGATGACATCATGACTTTATTTTTAGGTTTCTTGGAAATTATGTCCTTTATAAAACTCAACACGAATTCAAAAAGATCTGTAGAAAGTCTAAAATACTCCCTAAATTTGGTTTCATTTCCAAAAAGCCTTCGCTGCACAGTGATTTTTTTAATTTGGTGTCATCGGCGTCGACTACTACGGCCATTAGCCTCGTGTTCTGTGTAGGCTTTGTTACTGTTTCCCAGCGCCACTTTAGGAACAGCACTGTTAATTAGAACCCAACAGTGAATGGTCGAGTGGGGAATCCTACCAAGGAATCAGAATTAATTTTAAATAATTAAATTAAATGAAAAAATCCCGGCCAACGGTGGGATTCGAACCTGAGACCTTCCGATCTCAAAGTCATGACTCTAACCACTGAGCCAACCCACCCCCCACAGTGATATTAAAGGCATCTTCTGTATCGCGACATAAAAACAACTCATTCACTGGCTTATTGGAAACTTTGACGGTTGCAATTGCCAGTTCCTCTTGTTCTTCCTCTTCCAACAATAATAACAACGCAAACAATTTATTTGCATCCATTTTAGTACCTTTCGTTTACATTCATAATACATAGACGGCACGTACAGACATAGAGAAAGTCTCATTTTCTATATTTTTTAACAAACCACCTCGGGCGAAAATCGCAGTCCTCAGCGGTCGACGGACTGTCCGCTCTCCGCGACGGAGTGTTCAAAGAAACCAAGGCTTTAAGAGAATTCGTTGAGTTACTTTTGGTTAACATGTCAATGTTAAAATCACCAACGCATATTAAGTTATTAAATTCAACGGACAGAAGAGATATATCAATTTCAAATGTATCTAAAAATTTATTAATGTTAGTCTCGGTAGGACGGTAAATAACTCCATTACAAACGGTTTTATTATTAACCCTTAGACTTACCCATAGCTGTTCATAAAATTCATTACTGCTGAAATCGTCTATTATTTTAATTTATAAAAATTCCTTAGCATAAATACAAACACCTCCTCCAATTTTATCATTTCGATCTATCCTATAACATTTATCCCCAGCAATTTTAATCGAATCTTCAGATATGTTCTTTTTCAACCAGGGTTCCGATATGGCAAATAAGTCGTATTTTTTATTTCCAATTTCCTCTCTAATAAAATTTATTTTTGACAATAATGATCGAGAATTCCAATGACCAATGCACAAATTTTTAAATTCCATGTTTATCAAACCTAAACAGAAAAATACCAAACAAACCAATAAATAATTCCACCAAGGCTATAAATAAAGTAAGCAAAATATAATAGTATAAATTTACAAAAGAACCTGCTTGTTTTAAATTAAATTATTTTTCTATTTTCTTTTCTTCTTTTTTTTATTCTATTTATTTTTATTTAAAAACTTGTTTTGACTTCTTGTCTTTGGACTATAATGTATTTTTGATCTTCTTTTCTTCTGACTGGTTTCTGTGGATAAGTTCTTTTTGGTTGGATTGGGTAATGTATACGCTGTATACGACGTCGACCGCACCTCACTAGTTTCACAATCTACTTCCTCACTTTCACTAGAACTTTCCGCGTTTTCTTCCAGCTCCTTCAATTCTTCTACTGAATATAATTTATTTTCTACCACCAATGAGAAACCTCTTATTCTTGCAGATAGTTGTTGGTCTTTAGCTTGTTTTAAATGACGTGTAATGACTTTATTATTGATTCTATCTTCATACGAGGTTTCGTTGGCTATTGCTACTCCAGTGCCCTTCAGCTTTTTAACGTTTTTAAATAATGCTTGCTTGCCTGAGGGGCGTCCCTAGTTTATTGTAGACATAAGACATTTTAAACTCACTGTCAAAAATGACAATGACAAATAGTGTACGAAAGTGGTTCTGAAGTCGACCGGGCTAAGTCATAACGTATCATTGGAATAAATATTGTGGGAAGAGGAGACATGTTGTGCTAGGTTTCTGAAGATATGATCCATACTAAGGTCCGAAGAAACCAGAGCATATTTAGTTTGGAGTACTATTGTGAAACTCAATTTGAAGGTTAGAATGAAGAGCCATACTAGGTCAGAGGCTTGAAGTTCGATAGAGGTGACTAGACCATGACCGATACATGGCAACTAGTCGAAGAATAAAGGGTAAAATAAAAAGGAAGAACAGACAAATTACTACCTAGATCCACACTAGGCATCAACAAAGTTATGCAAAGTTACGTATAGTCCTCTTTTACGGCACATCTGTGTACTAAGGAGCATGTTCTATAACCGGGCACCCACGGCACATATGTATTGATAAGTATGGTTCCTTAGGGTAGGCTCTAGAACCATTACCGATGTTATAATTAACAAGACATGTACAAAATTAAAATGTTAAAAAATAAAAATACGCAATTAAATTTATAAAATTACAAGGTAAAAAAATGTTTAAGCGAAGAGCAAGTAAACTGTAACAATGCTACACCATTGAATTAATAAATTAGATTAATTGGATTAATTTAGAGAGTATTTATTACTGAACTAGATATGTGACTAGTAAGAAATTGAAATGAATTTAGTTAAGTGTAAGTGTTAAAATTGCAGTTTAGATGATATTGAGGGTTTAAGCCATTAAGATAAAATATAGAGAAGATGCTATGACATTACTAAAAGTGTCTGCACCTTTGCATTAGATTTTTACGTCATGTGTCAAACTCGAGCTAGTGGAGCTAATGCCATTTTTTTAAAAAGCTTTATTTAAATGATATAAAACCATTTTCATTTCGTCAATCTTCAAATATAAAATTTTGATTACACTTTTCCGTCAGTTTTGCCATCGCTAAGTGCGTCCATCTGTCCTATCGCAAAATAGTGTTTATGTCGTCTCTAACTTCATTTCGATGGTTTAGGTAGTTAACAGAATTCAAGTTCATCTAACGAAGGATCTTCAGGATCCTCCAGTATGCCCATTTTCCTAAAGTTGTTGACTGGAATACTATGAAAAATTTTGCTATCCGAGAGTAAAAAAACTATGGTTATTAACACGTTCGCTGCCGTGTGTATCATTTATGATGCACCGGGTAGTGCTTACCATAGGCCGGGTGTATCCTAAATGATACACCGGCTATTATTGGTTCAAAACAGCGATGTATTAATTTGAATACATCGCCCATTAGCTTAGGGTTTCTGTGGCCTGGCACTTAAGTTTTAGCATGGGAGGATGTTATGAGGACTAATGTGTGGGTATAAAATAAAACACATATAACCTTAAAGTAGTGTTTATTTAATAATAATAATAATAATAATTGTTTTTATTGGCTCAAATTATACATTTTTTATAATTTTGGACAAAATAAATTTATAGCCAAAATGCAGAGTTCAGTTTCTATTATGCCGGAGCAATACTAGAACCTGTTCTTCCACTCAACTTTAAGCAAAGGAAACTAGGAAAGTGCTTATATCAATGCAAAAATAAAAACTAAAGCTTCAAAATACTGAATTTAAAAATTAATGGCAGCTGTTGAAACATTCCCTGCAGACGGTTTTTAACTGTGCTGCCAGCTTTTTTTGCCATCTACCATCTTACCGTGCTTTCCAAATTTTTTATAGCATTCGTTGCACCGACCTCTTTTATTCTGGCCATGTTGAACCAGATTTTTCTCTTGGCTTTTATTTCAACTCTGATCAGAATTGAGAAGAAATTGTATATCACTCTCCCTAAACTGCGTTATTGTCAATTTCGGAGAATGTACCGAATTTTCGCAGTAGAGAAAGTGAGCATTCACAAGACTGGTTCCCCACAAAATTTCGATCATTAGTTTTCTATACCACTTTATCTACCTACGTAGAGAAGTGTTATAGGATGATAATTGGTCACTTACATCAACTGACGATTTTCCGGCATCGTAGTCTACAACGCATACAGGTTTCACAGTTTCTCTTCCAGTATTTGATGTATCTGTGCCAAGGTGAGTGGTTGTCAGCGTCATCACGTCCCTTTTATCCTTCCATTTTAGTATGGTAATTCCATCGTTGGACTCTTTAGCGATAATTTCACCTTTTCGCAATCGCGCAGATTTTATTTCTCGGGGGATATATTTTCTGTTTTGGGGGAGAGTGCCTACAACATGTGTGCTATGAGACAGCAGTTCACGAGCCAAAGGCACACTTGTATAGAAGTTGTCAATGTACAATGTTTTACCATTTCTACCATCTCGAATCAAATTCATCACCACGCTCTGAGAAGCTGATACATCAGTGTCTTCTGTTCTATCGTTGCCAACGTAAACTAAAGTTCCAGGTATAGCCCTTATCTGTGCCTAACTTGTAAATTTTTACCCCATAACGATGTCTTTTGGAGGGGATGTATTGCCGGAAACTTAACCTCCCTCTCCAAGGTATCATAGTTCATCAATAAATATTTTTTACGCTAGTGTATATGTGCTTTGGAAACTGACTATGAACAACAAGAAAATTATCTATTTTATTTAGACGATTGTGCGGTTGGGCATATTCATTATTGGCAAAGTGCCAGAATCTGAGCAACAATTCAAATCTATTTCGCGACATAGTATTTCTTGGAAGTGAGAATAAATATAACTCGGTTCGATGCCAATAATCAGCTAATTTGGGCATATTCGCCAGACCCATCCATCCTAGTAGACCGATCATTTCTTGACGATCTGTGGGTGTCCAATCGTGCAAACGTGAACTGGGACCAGCGTCACTTCTCTCTAAAATTTGTGTTGCATAGAGATTTGTCTCGTTCACCATTGTATCTAAAACTTGAGAAGTCAAGAACAAAAGGAAGTAGTCTATCGGTTCTGCTAACGCCATAATCCCCCTAATGGTGGGATCCATTCCACTGAAATATCTTTTGGTTTCCAGTGGGATCGGTCCATACAATGTTGTCTCAAGCATATTTCCAGGTTGAAGCGGTGGAGACTGACTGGCTATACTGGTATTTGGTTGGGGTGACGGAGATCGGCTGGTACCCTTACGTCTTTTCGGCTGAGGTGATGTAGATCGGCTTATAGTTTTACTTGTACTTGGTTGAGGTGATAAAGATCGGCTGGTAAGACTATTTCTGTTCGGTTGGGGTTTTGAAGTCGAAGCACTAACTGGTACCATTGAATCATTACTGTCACTATCATACGGTTCGAACTCTTCCTGGTAATTTGGATCAGCGTCTGAATCATCCAGATCTTCGTCACTCATGTCCGTGTCAGGGTATTCCCCTATTTCATGCATTTTTCAAGTTCACTTTCTTTATAGAATCTTTTTTTCATTTTGTTTTTTATTACAATAGTCTTTATAGTCACTTTTATTGTTATCTTTTATTCTTTATTGAGCACTAACACTTGAAATTTGCTGTTCTGTAACAATATTTTATTGATTTACGTCTACTTTTGCGCTAACTATGAAGATAGAGCTCTAAGCTTTCCTCATATTTCTTATTCCATAATAGATAGTCTAGGCTCTAAGTGCAAAAGTGCACGTAAATCAAAAGCAGAAGACATTGTAACTCGTCAATCTGAAACAAAGAAAAAACACTTATTGTACTAGTGTATCAGGAATGATACACTCGGCCTGGAGCAGCAAAATTATTATTGTTTAGCGTATCATTTACGATACACCAAAAAAACAATCAAAAAATGATGAAGATTATTTTGGCCTGTGAGGTCAGATTTCGAAATTTTAGCTCGGTAGCGAACGTGTTAAATTTAATGTGAAGACGGAAATTTAATTTTTAAGGTTTAGATAGGTGTTCCTTGATACGTATTCTACCTATGTAGGTAGCTTCGCATTGTAATTTCTAAATACCACTCCTTGACAACTTGCCAATATTTTCTTTGGTTTTGGAAAGTAACGATTTGATAGTATTCTGACAGACATTTTAAGATAGTGACATTATTCTGTAATATTTCTATAATATTTTCAGTAGAAATGATTCCAAAGTAAGGTAAAGATCTATTAATCACAGTATCATTGTTCGAAGTGGTAAAGAAAGCTGGATTCCTTTTATTCCTAGTTAGCACTATGTTGATCATATTATTAACTATATCTTGTGTAAACCCGTTGTTTAACGCTATTTGTTTAATATAGTTTTATTTTTGAAAGAAGGGAGTTGATGAGTCTGTGTACATAACATTTGAATTTTTTATCTATATTTTTATTTATTTTTGTACCTTTTGTTTATTTCATATTTACTTTTACTTCTTCTCAAAAATTTTAGTAGTAATAAAATTTGCACCGCGGATGCAATTTCGTTGTACCCGGGATGCAGTTTCGTTGTTGAAAATTCTACCTGACCGATTCGGCATGCAGTTTCGAATGTCCGATTCAAAGACATCTGCTTCGTACCCAGAATCTATCTGAATCGGTGGGTACTCGCAAAACAAAACAAAAAAACAATTTATTAACCCATTACGAACCACTCTTATCTGCGTGATAACATTATAAATAGTTAACGGAGCACTACGTAAGCAACAAGTGAAATAATAATCAGTATTACTTTACCTACCGTGTGCCACATATACATATACATATACATATACATCAGCTGGTTACTGCACGCGGCTGCTACTAAGTACCATAATAAATATTATAAATAATAAATAGCTTGGTTAAAAGATTAATAGAATGGAAAAAGGCGAGGAAGAAGAGCAACAGAAGGAGAGCGATAGCGTTATTAGCAAGGTAGGTTAGTTTTCTGACAATTTTATTAAAGGGAGAAACACTGGTTGTTTTTTATTTATTTTCTAAAACATATGGTAATTTATTTTGACTTTGACCTTGTATTAGTTTAAGTAAACTCGATCAAAGTGGACAGTTTTTTAGAAAATTAGTGAATGACTGGGTATTTAAATTAGACATGGAAGGTCAAAGAAAATTCAGGGGAATCACCTGTAATGAAATTATTAATAAGTCGGCGAAATTTAAAAGCAGTAATTTTGATTATATTTTATTATTTAATTAATTGATGATCTTTTTAATCTAAAGGTAAATATAATATAATTCAAAGCAATATGGTTTCCAAAAACGAACGATGCTGTGTGTCATCTAACAAATATGTTGTTCAATAATGTAGATAAAAGCGTTCCCACGATCTGCATTGTTCTTGATCTGGCAAAGGCTTTCGACGCTGTATGTCATAAGCAGCTGTTGAAGGTCTTAGAAGAAGAATGTGTCATAAGTAAATATTTACACCTTTTTTGTACTCATTAAGTGAAAAATGGTTTAAGCAGTAAAAATATATAAATATTATTTGGACTTTGACCTTGTTGTAGTAGTTTAAGGACAGTTTTTTTGACAATTAGTGAATGACAGAGAATTTAGATTAACCATGAAAGGTTAAAAAAAACTCAGAGGAATTACGTGAAATTATTAAAAATTTAGCGAATAAAAGCATTAACTTTGTTTATTTTTAATCAATTTTATATTTGAATCTTTTTAATCTAATTCAGAATAGTCTCCATAAATTTGAATTAATTAATTTTACTGATAACACTATCTTTTTAAATGCCAGGTGTTTTTTTACATCGATAAAAATGTATATAATTAATTATTTTTTGTTATACTTATGCCAAAAAACATTTTCGATAAAAAAATAGTTGACATCCACTTAAAAATATTACTATTTCCGGAAATAACGGAAGTAAGCCATGACGATACAGAATAATTTAATCTATTAAAAAAAAAATATTATTTCAAGCTCTCAAACAAATCAACAATATTCGAATATCTCAATTAGTAACCCAGGTCACTCAGTGGCGTAGCCAGCCTTGCGTGGCGAGGGAGGGGGCAAACATTTAAAGGGGCGCAATATATATTTTTATTTGTCAGAAAAAAACGTGACACTTTTAAAACATGACTTGTTCAAATCCATGTAACTTTTATTTGATACTTGTTTGTGTATCTATAACACACATTGATTTATCGAGGAATTACGAACTGTATAATATACAGGGTGTTATTGAAATACACGTACTGGGTATTGCGCAGATCCCCACTGAATGTAGAAAAATATTATTTTTTAAAAATACCCCTTATTAAGGGAGTTATTAATTTTTGAAAATTAATTCTAAAACAAACGTACTTCACTGATATGTTGAGGATGACCTATATAAATTAGGTTTATTTACCTATTTTAAACATCAACAGTAATTAATATGCAAGTTTTTGTCAGATGATAAGAAAACTAGTCTTGTAAGAAATAACCATGTTGCCAAGATTTTCGAATTAATTTCTATTTCCGAAGACTGGTTTTTACTACCCTCGTTATCAAAAAACTAGAATATTTGATAAATGATTACATTTTTGAAACTATAGATTATTAAAATTTTAGTTGATTTACGAATCTGGCTAACACGAGCGCGTCATTTCCAAGTTGTTAAAAAGTGTTGTTACGATTACTTTTAAATATTTTTTTACGATGCCACTATTTACGAATATTGAACTAACGGATATAGTGCTGGTTTATGGGGCAGCTGGAGAAAATTCTCGGCAAGCACAAATCCTGTATCGCGAACGGTTTCCAAATCGGAGAATTCCGGACTGTCGTACGTTTATTTCAACTGTTCAGCATCTAAGAGACCATGGAAAATTTGAGAGTGTCAATGCAGATCGAGGGAGAACAAGAACACAAAGAACATTGGCGGCCGAAGAAGAAATATTGGAAGCTGTTGAAAACCGGCCTCAATTAAGTTGTAGAAGACTAGGTCTTGAAATTGGAGTGTCCTTATTTGTTGTGTGGCGGACACTTAAAGAACAAGGTTTACATCCTTATCACATCCAAAAAGTCCAGGCCTTATATCCAGGTGATGAAGAAAAGAGAGTGGAGTTTTGTGAATGGATGATTCAAAAATGTGTTGATATTCCTGATTTTCTAAAAATATTATTGTATACTGACGAGGCTTCATTCACTCGTGATGGCGTGTTCAATATGCACAATACGCATATTTGGAGTGATGAAATCCTCACGCCATTAGGGAAACTGGGCATCAAAGAAAATTTTCAATAAATGTTTGGGCTGGCATAATAGATCAGTATTTAATCGGGCCTTATGTTCTCCCGAACAGATTAAATGGGCCAGGATATCTCCACTTTTTACTTTCCTATCTGTATACAGATATAAGGAAAGTATAGGAATCATGATTTTTAGAAGATATTTTGCCAGTACTCCTAGAAGAGATACCGTTACAATTAAGGCAACGGATGTGGTACCTACTAGATGGCGCTCCTCCTCACTTTGATTTAAACGTACGGCAGTTTTTGAACATTAGATTTACTCAAAAGTGGATAGGCAGAAATGGACCTACTAAGTGGCCTCCGAGATCTCCGGACTTAAATCCATGCGATTTCTTTTTGTGGGGTCACATGAAACAACTGGTTTATAATGAACCTATTAATAGTGTTGAACAATTAACCAATAAAGGTAATGCGGTAGCCGAGGAACTACGACAAAATCCAAGACTAATTTCTAATGTTCAAAGTTCTTTGGAAAGACGATTGCAAGTGTGTGTAAATAATAATGGACGGCATTTTTAACAATTACTGTAATAAACTTTATTTTGAATTAATTGGTTTTGCTACGGCAACAGTGCAATTTCTATGGGTAAGTTCAATTTCGATTTATTTTACTTCTTTAAATATGGAAACTAGTAGGTCGGAAAAGGGGACTCTTCCCCAATATTTAAATTTTAGAATTTGAAGTTAAAATTGGTGCCAATCGTTTTTGGTCATTACATACTATTCCTTATTTTAATATGTACGTGTATTTCAATAACACCCTGTATAAATATTCTCACGTAATTTATCACTATTTCCAATAGCATTATTCGTTTAATAATTATTGTTCAACGTTATTTCGAATTTTTTTTCGTCTATATTTTACGTTGTACACTTCGGAATCGTATGTAAGTCGCTAAATCGTGCTATTTTATCAAGAATTTTACAAAAACAAAAAGCAGACGTTTATTAATTGTTTTGCAACCTATTACTTTTACATATAGTCTAAGATCCGAAATAAGGTCGACCTTCACCCATCTGTTTACCGGATGAAAGTTTTTAAATATACCGCAAATGGGTTGCCTAAGAAAATTCGGTCCAGACTATTTATTTTCTTAAAGTAAAAAAACGACACCCTGTAAAGTATTCCCCAAATGCTTTGACTGTGCCCAAACTTTAATCAGGTCATCGCAGGATAGATTAAAGCTTAAGTTCAAAATTTGGTGTTTTTCTCTTCATCCGTTTTTGAGTTATCTTCAAAATTCGAAATTTGCACTTCTCATCAAATATCTCAAATTACAGTTCATCAAATTTCTAGAGGTGTTCGACGCCCAGACAGAGAACGCGCTACGTGTGACTAAGATAGCTATTGTACAGTCTGCTAAACAAGTTATTTTAAATAGTTTTTAATATTTTTAGGTAATTAAATTTTAAAAGTGTGGAATAGTTTAGGGATTAAATTGGTCTGATTGGACTTTCTTAGAACGTTTTTAAAAGCAGCTAAAGATAGTATGTAGAATTGAAAATAATTATTATGCCATAAAAGGTGTTTTGGAATTCCTTCAACCTTTTGAAATTGAGTCAGAAAATATAAATTTTATAGGATAGCGGAAAATACCTATAATTTTTTTGTAGGCCTTTGTAAATCGTGGAAATAGTTTATATTTTATTTCTACCTTATTAAGGAAAATGGTACCTATTATTAATAACGGTTGTTTCTGAAACATTACTAAAATTTTCGAAATTTTGTTTTTCAACAAAATAATAAACTATACTATTTAGAAAAAAATTTATTTCTCTTATAATTTTATAAAAAATAACAGGGGAATATTTACATTTCTTGATCTATTAAACAAAACGATAAATTATCTCGACGAATGACACCGCATGTTCTAGTACGGAAGCTAGCTTTACATTTTTGTTGGTGGTTTCATGGGTTTCATATCAATTTTTTGTAATTGTAGTTTACACGTACATATACCTCTTAACACTTGTTTGCTTTATTAAAAAAGTGTGTTGTTGTGATTTACGTCGAAATAAGTCAAAAACAACTTGAAACCCCATATAAAATCAAAAAGGAGAAACGGAAAAAAATTGAGCCTGTAAATGAACACAACTCAGAAACAAAAATAGCTATCTAATAATAAAAAAATAAAATTTGATTCTTGTGCAGCTTCATCTATATCATTAACTGTTTTTGGTTTTTTAATGGTTTTTCTTGGTGATGAAGATTCCGATATCTCACGGTTATCGATTCTTTTTTTCTCTCCATAAATGCGGACGACAGTGTTTTTAGATACTCCTGTGGCTGCAGCAACACGATCATTTACATTTTTAAATGGTATTGAAGGTGAATTAAAGTTTCCTTCTCTTCTCATAAACTCTATAACATTGGCTATTATTTCGCGAGATTGACTGTTAATCACGCGGCCTCTTAATTTGCTATTAAACTCCATACTTAGGTTCTATTAAACTGTAATGAGCAAAAAACACAAACGAAAATAAAAGAAATGTTTTAGCGAAATTTACATCTGACATTTACGTCTGAATGAAATAGTGAAATACTTGATGCGCAGAGTGTACTTTCATTGCGTAAATCCGTCGGGATGCCTGTCAGTAGTGCTTTCTCTGTCTAGCCGTCGAAAGCCTCTAGAAATTTGATGAACTGTAGGTCCATTTTAGAAAAATCATGTATAGAAACCAAATAATAGAGAATGACATCATAAACAACTTTTATCATGATTCCTATACTTTCCTTATCTGTACACAGAGAGGAAAGTAAAAAATGTCCGTGACCGTATTTTCTTAGGCAACCCATTTGCGGTATATTTAAAAACATATTTAATAAAAAAAAACTTTTATCCAGTAAACAGATGGGTGAAGGTCGACCTTACGTACGGATCCTGGACTAATAGTCCAATTGCATACATTAAATAATTGTTCCGAGTAATTACAAAAAATACATGTTCTAAAAATTACCGCAACGCATGTGCACGTCGAGGTTGTATGCAAAGTAGCTTTTCGTGGTCTATTTAACTACAAAAATAATGCTGTGAAAAGACATACGTTAAATAATTGTTGAAAAATAGCTGCAATTTTTGCAACATTTGAATTGTTTTTGAAATAGTGCTACACGACAGAATTGTATGCAAATCTTTATATTGACAATGTACAATGTACAGGGTCATTTTATATGGGCGGAACACTTGATTTATGGCTTAACTATGACTTGTACGATAATTTGACTTAGATAAAAGTTTTTGTACATTTTATGTACTATTTATTGACGTTTACAGATTTCCCGCGTACGTAATGATATGACGTCATCGGGCAATATTTTAAATGGATCACCCTGTATTTATATTTTTTTTTTCGAGTTCGTATGATCTGTGTGATTTCATCAATGGTACATTAAGTGGGTCTCACACTTACGGTCTTATCAAAAACAATTAAATTAGATTATACTTTAATAAGACACATTTTAAATATTTTAAATGGACCACCCTGTATTTATATATTTTTTCGGTTTCCTGGCAATATCATGATCTATTCACAGTAAATACAAATATCTTTAGTGTACAGATTAAGTATTTGATTATTATTATTACTAACAATGGAACTAAATGAACGTGAAAGAATTACACTGTTGATGATGGTTGGTTTTGGAGATAGAAAGAGAAGTTTACAAGAAGCTACATTTCCTGACAGAATGTCTCTAATTTCTAAGTCGACAGTGTATCGAAATTTACGAAAGTTTAACGAAACAGGTTGTGTTAAAAATATTCCTGGTAGTGGACGAAAGAGGACAGCTACAAATGAGGAGAAATCACTTGATGTACTTCTAAATGTTCATGAAGAACCTAAAACTTCCATAGCAAAACTTGCATTAAATAATGATATTAGCCAGAGTTCTGTAAGAAGGATACTGATAAAAAATCATTTTCATCCGTATAAAGTTCAATTACATCAAGAATTAAATGAAGATGATCCTGATCGACGACTGCAGTTTTGACAAGAAATGATGGATCGAATTAATGGGAAGAATATTATGAATAATATTGTGTTTTCCGACGAATCAACGTTTTGTCTAAACGGATTTGTCAATCGGCATAATTGCCGGTATTGCTCTGATCAGAATCCACACTGGATGATAGAAGGTCACACACAATATCCACAGTTAAACTACTAGTACTACTGGAAAATACTAGTATTATTGTGAAAAAAGCGTCGGGCGCACGATGTACGAGAAATATGGACAAAGCGCCCCACGCTTTTTTCACAATAATACTAGTATTTTCCATTTATTATTGTTTTATGCTTGTTTTTTAGTTTTTTAAACTATATTTATTTTTTACTCTTTAGTTCGATTAATTATTAAAAAAAAGTTGAAATTGCTGATTCAGCCGTGGGGATTAGAACCCACAATCGCTGAGTCTGGCAATCGAAAACCCGCGCCTTAGACCGCTCGGTCACGAACGAACTTGACTTAGTGGGATATACTGACAGTAATAAGCCAGTTGAGTCCAAATGAGAGTTACAAACACATACAGGTGAAGCTAATATAAGCGTGTTAAAAAGTGAATATTTTAGTTATTGTAATATTTTTTTATTACGTTGAAAACCATCTATAATAGTATATTATATACCAAGTTCTGTATCTGTAAAGTGTGGAGGGTGGGTTACCCACCACGGAACTTAGGCCTCACTAGATCCATTGTTCATCTTCCTAAGATGATAGACACCTCCTAGCTCGTGAGCTAGCCTACAGATTTAATGTAGTTGATAACGTCGCCAATCTCTTATATCGGCCAGTGTTAGCCGATACTCGCCAAACACAATTCTTTTAATAAATGAGAGCGTCGAGCAATCGTAAAGGATATGCTCGATGGTCTCATCTTCTTGTTCCCACCCTCTGCAGAGTGCGGATTCTGACAGCCCCATGATATGGAGATGCTTCCGTACTTGGCAAGGACCAGTCAGAATGCCTGTGACGAAGCACAGATTCTGTCTAGTCATAGTCAAGTATTTGTTTGCTGCAGTGTTGTCAGGATAACGAGGAGCTCTCTGGCAACTCTGCAGTTTCTTATTTCATGCCACTGTTAATCCTGAGAGTGAGGGATTAAAACGCACTTTAGTCTCGTTGTACACATGCTATTTTTTGTACGGCAGGGACTAAAACTTACACGATAATTATGTGAAAAGAAATCATCAATATTATTTCATAACGATTATTTAACTAATTATTTAATGATTATGAAATAAATAAAGTTTTCTATGTTTTCTATTGGTTTTGTTATTTGAGGGACTAAAGTTTACAGTTGGGTACAAAATACATGACTATTCTGAAGTAGTTTTAGACACTGGAAAAAAATATAAATTACAGTCGTCAAACTAAATTATTGTTTCAAATTGCAAGTAAACAAACATTAATTATTATGAATTTATTAAAGTCACAATTAAAATTGTCTTATGAGAATTTATAACCTATAAGACTTTGATTGGAAACTCAATGATTGAAAATGTTCGTATGCTCCGCCCTACTTTGTGACGTCACGCCTTGTGTATGTGCGATGCACAAAATAACGTGACTTCTCCTTTTAACTACATGCATTTGCGTAAACTTCTCGTGCTTAATCAGCATAGACAGGGACGTAATTAGCCAGAGCATAGCGGCTTATCCAAAAATAGAGGTTAACGTGTATGAAAATAATAAAAATATTAAAATTGACTTTATATTTTTATGTGATTTTAAAAGAATGTGTCTTTATGAAATTTAACTAGGTGTTGACTGCACAAATGAACTAATGAAGAAACCACCTCCGTTCGGGATTATAATTTTGCCTATCTACTCCTTTTGCCTGTTGTTAATAAAATAGTCCCTGTCATATCATGGTCATAGAGGCCTAATTATCCTAAAGTACCTAGAGCTTCCAATAGATTGAAGACGGCCCTGGTAGTATAGTCCTTCCATTATCAATTGCAGTACACAGTTATGTGGGGAATCATCAATATTTAATATATACGCACGGTACTCATGCCAAATGAAGAAACGAAAAATAATGTTTACTCCCCTTATACAAAGCGGTAAATATTAAACGAACCATCAGTTGTTTACCAATGAAAACATCGAATCGTAAACTTAAATGCACTGTATTGGCCGAAGGTTTACGGAAGGCAGGTGTTCGAAAATATTCCTGGAAGACAGTCTGCGATATCAGTGGAGTACTGTCGTGCGGTGTGTTTTGTATGTGTGGTTGGTTTAATTTAAATTTCTTTTAATAAATATAAATATGGCGTTCTTTAGACCATGGGCGAATGAAGAAAATGAAATTGCACAGTGTAGTGAGATTAAAGACAGGTATGACTTTAACGATAAGGATTTAGATATACAAACACAACAAGTTATTTTAAATATATTCGAATGTTTAAAAAAGGAAAATATTCAGCAGTCTGATAATGCGTTCATAATAACAATTGCTGAATTGACTAAAGTAAATAAATTTTCCGTTTATCCGGTAGTCACGAAAGGGGTTGCTGTGGATTATTCATAAAACCGAAAAACATGTAAAGAAAAACTAAAAGCAGTTGACAGAGCTACCCAAGATTTTATACGAAGGACAATTTATAGTTTATATAAGGAGAACAGGGTTCCGACATTGGAAGTAATACAGCAAAAGGTGGCGGATTTTCCAGGATACACTTATACCAGTTTGGAAACATTGCGTCAAGTTTTGTCAGCATGTGGTTTTAAACACAAAAAATTGAATAAACAGATGGCAATCACCGAATCGTCAAGGATAGTTCAATGGCGACAAGATTATTTGCGTCAGATAAAAGGCTACAGAAGTTCTAATAGACACATAATTTATCTAGATGAAACATGGTTTGACAGTCACGATGTAGTAAATTTCGGTTGGGTTGGCAGTAGTAAAAATTTCTGTTTGAATGGGCCATGTTCTAAAGGGAAACGCATTATAATAGTACACGCTGGAAGCAAAGACGGTTTCGTGCCTAATGCTTTATTATTATCTGCTAAACAAATTAAAAACTGTGCAGCTGATTATCATGAAGATATGACAGCAGAATTATTTGAAAAACGGTTTAATGAACAGCTTTTACCTTACATTCCACCACAGTCAGTAATCGTTATGAACAACGCATCCTACCACTCGCGGCAACTCCTTAAAATACCAAATAGTAGCAGTAAAAAAGCTCAAATTTTAGCTTTTATGTCTGAAAAAAATATTCCTATTCCTGCCAGTGATAGTAAAAAAGGACCAACAAACAAATAATTGCTTACTGTTATTAAAGGTATAAAGTTAGAAAAAATGTATTATATTGACAAGCTGTGCAAACTCTTCTCAGACTACCTCCTTACTATTGCATATTTAACCATATAGAGTTAATATTGGCAAACTTAAAATCTGAATTACGAAAATGTAATCAGTCTCCAGAACTGAGTAAAGAAGTTGTAGAACTCGTAAAAAAAGTTCTAGCAGCAGACTGCCAAGAGCTTTGGAAAAACTGTGTTGAACATGTTATCAAAGAAGATGAGTATGTAGTATTACCCTCTTTACAACCCATCATAATTCAACCAAATGATGGCTCTAGTTCAGAGGATTCAGACTGCCATGATTATTTATAAAGATACTTTAGAATTGAATTGTTTTTTTTTGTTTGTTTTATTTGCAAAGAATTTATTTTCCTTTATGGTTTTTTCTTTGAAATTTCGTTTTCCAGAAAAACAACGAATGGGGTACAAAAAGAGTTCAGTTCACGTCTGGTACCCTGTTTAAACCAAACGCCCTTATAGGCAGGTACACTTTACTCGCTTTTTTACGTTTTATAATTTAATATTCAGTTGTAGCAAGTTAACGAGCTATAATGATTTTTTTTAAGTCCAAGTAAGATTACAATTAAGTGCATCTGTCTAAATAAGGGCGTATAATAACGTCTAATTTATAATTATTCGATTTCCTTTTAACGAATACTTTCTTGCATATATGATATATATTAAAAGTATTAATAAAATAAATTTATAAAATGAGGTAGGTATCTACGCCTATGGCAGATCAAACAAAATTGTCGGTAAAGGTTCCGAACGAGTTTTTATGATCTGAAATTGATAATGGAAGAACTATAACGATAATAGAGGCTATGGAACTTTGTAAATTAGAAGCTTGCCGTAAAAGATTCAAACGAACGAACTGTATACCTACAAATTCAGAGAATAATTAAATTTAAATAATTATCTTCTCTATCAACACCTTGAAATACCCGCTAACGTTAATGTAAATAATTTTCTCGGTAAACAAATCAATATTTTTCTATATCTAAAGCTTATGCTTTCATTATATTGAGTGAATTTTCTTATAAACAGTAGATAACTTTATTAAGCAAACTGACAGCAATTCCTAGAATTTCAGTTGAACAATATTTATTTTATTTTCAAAATTATATAATGGAATAACCGTTTTATAATTATAAAATAATACTACATAAGCGTGGGTTGATTGTAACAACTTTCAAGAAATATCGATTTCGACTTCAAAAACAATATTGAAAACTACAGGGTGAATAGAATGTATTCATTCATCTACAATGCTCATTTTACCAAAGAAGTTATAATTGTTCCACATTGGAATGGAATAAAAAAATCTAATTTATTTATTTGTTTCTACGATACTAAATAGCGAACCATTTATCCAGTCATAGTTTACAAATAAATATACATATAAAAGAGGAAAAAAAATACCATTTTATACCACAATCCGAAAATAAAATGTATTTGGTAAGGACCGATTCCACCGTTGTGTTAAACGAAGTTTAAAATGACATTTTTACATTAACAATGTCATTTTAATCTCCGTTTAACACAACGGTGAAATCGATCCTAAGGCAACTACTTTGAACCAATAATTATCTAGAAACCTAAAAAAAAAAAAGAAAATATTGATAGTACAATGGAAAACCGTAACTTGCTAGATGTATTGGGACCAAATCAGCTAAATTATTTTCATTGTGGATAACTAATTATACAAGTGAAAGAAAGTCAAGTGAGAAAAATCGGTTGAGATCCGAAAAATTGAAAACTCGTAGATTTGAAGTCAATCAGATTCCGACTCTCGTCTGCGCATACACAAATTCAAATCCCATCCCAGCTCTCTCAATTCTTCGATGTTTTGGAATTAATTATTTTTGTATATTTTAATTGTAAATATTGATTTTTTTCTTTCTATTTCAGGGTGGCGCTCCGGGAAACAACAATCCACAATCCCAACAATTCTACCCCGGCCTACCGTCCGGCTACCCCCCGCAACAGTTCCATTCCAATCTCCAGTCGGGCCATCCTGTGCCGACGCACCTCGGCCATTCGCCGCCCCCTCCGCCCACTTACCACAAGGACGAGCGAACCCAGAGGCAGCACATCAAGCTAAAAAAAAAGCTGCACGACAAACAGCAAAAGAACGACAGTCTGCTGCCTAGGAAGGAGTTGGTGAACGGGTTGAAGAGATCGTCGGCTGGAGGGGGCGGCCTTAAGGAGAAAGGAATGAACAGCGTGGGGACCAGCGAGGACGGCGAGGAGAGCAGCGTACCCGACGAGGAGGACTCCATACAGATCGCAACCGATATTCTGTCGTCCGTCCAGGCACCCAAAGTAAGATTATTTGATACTTCACACACTAGCTCTTGAATAAGTTTGATTACTATGGAAAAGACGGTATTAAGGTAAAAATACAGTCCACCAGTACCGGTCCTTTAGGGGATGGTTAAATACAGGGGCCGAAGCCCAACCTATACAATAATGATCATCCATTTCATGCAGAATACAAATAATTCCACACAAAAGTTTAACTTTACTTCTTTGCCTTTGGGTGTCTTCCATTTGGAATAGCTTTTTATGGTTGATACAAGCTAGGGTACCATATAGTTATAATTTAAAATTTCCAATCAATTAGCATTCTTGGTACTTAGGGTATGATACGTTTGTCACTCAAACCAATTGATGTTCATTTATAATATACGTGACAGTCCCCATAGGGCTTTTCTCCTACCATCTGTTCGCCCTTTTTGGTCACAACTAATTATCTTCCAACGTCACTTATCTACTATGAATAGTGTATGAATAGTAAAATTTCTTTGTTCTTAACATTTGTAATAATTTTCCACTATTTTGTTCAATTTATTGCATTTTCCTCACATGTTCCTTGTTTCTTGCAACTATCTTGCCCAAATTCGTGCTTAGTATCAACTATTTACGTTTTAATTTTTTAATCCTTTTGGAGACGTCCTCAGTATTACGTACGCTTATCACGTATTACTTAGGTATGTTTCTTTACTTATAGACCTGATGATAGCTTAGGGCCAAAACCAGTAATACTATTTAATAAATTGTATTTTTGTGAGAGTACCTTTAAGATGACCACATTCTCTATTGGACACTCTCTTGAGAATATTTTAAATTTATGTCGGAATTGTATCCAACAACAGTCAGAAACTGTCATTGACCGACATGATTCTGCGGAGTAGGTTGTAGTAGATTCAAACAGAATCAATTCAAAGCTTGTCTGGAACTGCCTTGGAATACTAAATGATCTGGCAACACAAGGTAAAACTAGCGTGGGTACCAGGGCACAAAGGTATCCAAGGAAATGAAAAGGCTAATGAACTCGCCAAAGAGGGATCAGATCTACCATTCACAGGACCCGAAATTGTATTTGGGATAAGGAAAACCTCTGCTCGACTGGCACTGAACAAAGATACAGGACTATTCCAAAGATAGTACCTGAATACGGGGAAAGCAGGGGAATATAATATACCCAAGAGTCCGCAGTGTTCTGGGCCAAACCTAACCCTACCTGCTTACAACCGATAAAGATAAATATGTCGGATTTGTATCCAACAACAGTCAGAAACTGTCATTGACTGACATGATCTGCAGAGTAGGTTGCAAAGTGCTCTGAATGTGGTCTATGACTGTTTTTGATCGCAGTAGATACTGTTTTCATGTAGTAAAATGTTTTTGCATACTGGAATTCTTTGTAAACTTCCAGTCACAGGCCTTTCATTTGTTCCTGGAACCAAACGAGGGCATTATCTTTATTCTCTACCTCTTTTGATTTTTGTTTTCTTTAGATTTCGTCATAACTCTTGCTTAAATAACTACACATGTACTACAAATGTAGCTGTCAGTGAACGCCTTTTTTTATCCGTTTTTGTTTAATATAATCCCTGAATACCCCAGGGTATTATCTATATTTACTTTCTAGTTGTTTTTTTCTTCTTCAAATTTCATCATAATTTTTCCTACGTTACTGTGCACATTGCTCTTATATAGCTAGTACTATGTCCTCATCTTCGCAATAAGGGCAAACATCCTTTCCTATCTGCTATACTCCCTGATCAAACAGGTCCTGCGTTGGAACGTAATGGAGAGTTATAGGTATCATTTTTAAAAGTTGTATGAGATCTAGAGGTTTTTGGTAAATTATGGCTATTTTTATCAAATTTCAATGATTTTGTATTTATTTAGCATTTTAGTAGTTAAAACGACTAATTCAACGATTTTATATTGTACCTATTGTCTTCCACTTTTGTTGTAAAATAGGGTTTCTAATTCAGTCTCGGCGAGTTACGTACTGAGATTCGGCGTGGCTCGAAAAGAAGAGAACATTCCGGTACTTCACACAAAGATTCCCTTGTCATAAATTTAATTGTTTCTTTTAGTTATTTAGTCAAAATAAAAGTTTATTTCAACGACCACAATTTTAATACAGTTCATAAACAAAACAAATTTTGGAAAACATCATTACGTGTTTTGAATAATACTTCAGTTGTTTTTTCTAGATTTTTAGCTAACTTGTCTATATTGGGTGGTGTGAATAAAAGCAAGCATTTGCTAACTTAGCATATGCTAGGCAGTTAAGTGTTTGCTTATTATCGAAGTGAATAAAAAAGTCTTAAAATCCGGAAAAGTGTAACAGAAGCTACGGGTAGCATATACTAACCTATAAGCACTTACTAGGTTCACGTCACGACTATGAAGACTTAAGTCTTCATAGTCACGACAGACTCCCTTCCACTAATACCTGTGATTTCATGCACTCTGACCTCGGCCCCTGTCACGACAGGTCAGTGATGTATGTGTTTTGTTGGTCAATGTTACAGTTGTATCTACATATATCGGTACTGTTATCACTTTTACTACGATGGCATCCTCAGAGGACGACCGTGATAGTAACGACGAGAAAGACGACAAAAAGATTGATCGCTCATTGTTTGTAAGATTGTTGAAAGACCACATTATATTACTGGATAAATCAAAAACACCGCCCGTGATGAAATCTAAGACAAGCATGGTCTACTCTCAGTGCTGAGTATTCTTCTTCAATCGGGAAACTGTTCACTGTAATACAACTAAAGAAAGTATTGCAGAACATAAAAACTACCATAAAAAAGAAGACAGATGTAAAAGCTACCGGAAATAAGCCCATTAAATTGAAAAAATGGGAAAATTAGTTCCTACAACTAATAGACCAAGACAATCCAGTATATCACAAAATCGCAGGAAATATTTCGGTTGGCACTAGCCTATCCACTGCAGGAAACAATATTGTGCAGTAGAAGACACCAGTATTCGTAATAATAAATAATTTTGATAGGTCTCATAAGAGTCCTTTTGTTCAACAGATTATCTTTATTATTAATTCAGTCCTACATGACATGACAACACTGTCTTGAAATCATTTTGTACAAAATTCTGCCGAAAGCGGATATCACGAGTCCTATCTTCGCCTGACGAGTTCTTGAAATTTTCGTTTGGTTAGTTCGTTGTCAAATGATTGAATGACTGTATAATACATCGTATTACAAACACATGCATCTAGGGAACGTGATCTAATGGATAAGTAGTCGGCTATTAAAGCTAGAGATTTTGAATTAAAGTCTACATTCTTTTTGGTTTGTTTTTCATTTATTTTTTTAGATATTTAATTTTATCATAATAATAGTCATATTTAGTCTTAACATCAATCATAGGACCATCTTTGTTTAATTTTTTTCATTGTTTTCCAATTTTTTCATTGTTTTTCCATTTATTTAATCAATTTTATCATAATTAATCTGTTTGGTATACTCCCTGAAGGATCTATGATCAAATAGGTCCTGCGATAGAAAGTGATGGAGGATCCTGTCTTTCTTTGTATAAATTGTAAAAGATATACATGTTTTTAGCGAATCTGGGTATGTGTCAAAAGTAAACGAGTTGTTTATTATGCAAAACAATTGCTCATTAATTAATTTTGAAAATGACAAATGACAATTCGTTTTGCAGGTGTCTGAACTAAGTTCCCGTAGTGCCTTACTGCAATGGGCGCCGCCCGTGCGTCTTTCTGAATCGGCGAGCAACGATAGCCATGACATTGACATTTCAGAGTCTGATCTTAGGTACGAAGTCCTCCTTAGCGACAAGAGCAAAGAAATGAAGTTCAAGTCGATCTATAGCGGCGCGTCCCTTTCCTGTAGGATACAAGACTTAAAACCTGGCCAAGAGTATTCTGTGTGTTTACAGGTAAGATTTTCCACTTTTTTTTATTGTAACTTTAGCATCTATAGACCGAATCGTGATACGAAGTGAGGCTAGAAAAAATTCGGGTTGGTGCTACAAAATACTTAATTTTTCACTCCAATCTTATAAGTTCATTTTATTTTAGGATACTAGATATATGAATATTTATGGTGTAATGGATTTTACAATTTAGGAAAACTACATATTAATAAGATGATCGAAAAATAAAAATCATAAAAATTCAAAATTCAAAAATTTGACAACCAATATTTGATTAAAACGTACTTTAAAATATCAAAAATTGCATATGTGGAATTATTGAAAATTTGATTAATATAAATTCACCTTCAGTTTTGCATAAAATAACTTTTTTCTACTACCGTGCGCAAAGTACATACTTTACGCACTCCACGGAGTGAAAATAATCGATTAATCGAAAATAATAGATTAATCTAATATAATCAATGAATCTAAAATAATCGATGAATCTAAAATAATCGATGAATCTAAAATAATCGATTAATCGAGAATAATCGAAAATCCACAATAATAGATTGATCGTAAATAGTCGATTAATCGTAAATAATCGATTAATCGTAAATAATCGATTAATCGTAAATATTCGATTAATCTAAAAGAATCGATAAATCGAAAAGAGTGATTAATCGGAAAATCGATTATCCATAAAAAAATCTATTAATTGTTTATTAATTATTTTGCCCATCCCTAGATAATAATTAACTACATTTAATACAAACCCAAAAAGTTATTAAAATATATTGTTTTAACATTTAACACTATAAATATTTTATTTTAAAAGCAAGCTAGTTTGATTGGGTGTTTCGTTTATAATCGATTAATCGAAAATAACGATTCGAAAATAATCGATTAATCGAAAATATTCTATTAATCTAAAATAACTATTCGAAAATAATCGATTAATCGAAAATAATTGATTAATCAAGAATAATCGATTAATAGAGAATTATCGGCTAATTTAATAATCTATTAATCGAAAAAATGGGTTAAGCGATTATAAAAATAGACTAATGAATTAATAATTAGTTAATCGAATATTTTGCCCACCCTAGATAACGATTAACTACACTTAATATACATCCAAATAATAACTAGATTTAAAAAAGGATTAAAATAAAGTGTTTCAATATTTGGCGCTATAAATATTTTATTTTAAAAGCAAACTAGTGTGATTGTTTCGGTTATAATCTATTAATCGAAAATAGTCGATTATTTCGAATAATCGATAATAATCGATTAATCGAGAATTATCGGTTAATCGAAAATAATCTATTAATCGAAAAAAATTAGTTAATCGATTTTACTAATCGATTAATAAACAATTAATCGAATATTTTGCCACACTAGATAATGATTAACTACACTTATTACAAACTCAAATAAAAAACGGATTCAACAATATTAAAATATATTGTTTTAATATTATGCGCTATAATTATTATATTTTAAAAGCAAATTAGTGTAATTCAGTGTCGTTTATAATCAATTAATCGAAAATAGTCGATTATTTCGTTTAATTGAAAATAATCGATTAATCTAGAATTATCGGTTTATCGAAAATAATCTATTAATCGAAAAAAATAGGTTAATCAATTAAAAAATCGACTAATCGATTAATAATTCAGTTAATCGAATATTTTGTCCACCCTAGGTAACGATTAACTACACTTAATACAAACCCAAATAAAAAACATTTAAAAAAAGGACTAAAATATATTGTTTTAATATTTTGCGCTATAAATATTATATTTTAAAAGCAAATTAGTGTGATTGAGTGTCGTTTATAATCAATTAATCGAAAATAGTCGATTATTTTGATTAATTGAAAATAATCGATTCATCCAGAATAATCGATTAATCTAGAATTATCGGTTTATCGAAAATAATCTATTAATCGAAAAAAATGGGTTAATCGATTAATAAAATCGACTAATCGATTAATAAACAAATAATCGAATATTTTGCCCACCCTAGACATTGATTAACCACACTTTATACAAATAAAAAACAGATTTAAAAAAAGGATTAAATATGTTGTTTTAATATTTTGCACTATAAATATTATATTTTAAAAGCAAACTGCTGTGATTGGGTATTTCGTTTATAATCGATTAATCAAAAATAATCGATTATCAATTTAAAAAAAAATCGACTAATCTATTATTGCTCCCCTAGTTATATATAAAACAATCGAGAATTTTCGAAACTTTCTTAGAGGAACAACATGTAAATTTCTTGCAACCACTTATAAAACTTCTGTAATTAATTTTCAAATTATTCAGTCTATTGTTTCAGATATTTCTCTGACTTTTTGGATTTCGATTTGCGAATTCACGATAAATAAATTCAAAATTTTCAACAATAATTGTGTATGACATTCTGCCGGTTAATGTACCATTTTTCAAAATATATATCGCTACTGAATCCAGTAAATGATATTATGAAATTCAAAATTTATATATCAATCAAAATATTGTCAGTTTATCAGTATTGTCTGTAGACACTAGATAACTTTTGGGTCAAAATTATTTTATGCGGTATTTATAAATTAGTTTTTTTTAACAACCAATTAACCACTATCGGTCATTTTTATATCTATGAAAGTAATTTTAGAAAAATATGGAATTAACTTTATCAGACCACTTTTTAATTTGATGAATCTAAACAAATATTTGTGTTGTATTACTAATTTGGTCAACAAAAAAAACTTGTTATATTAAATCAAATATGATTTAAAAGCTGCCTGATGTAGGGTTACCATTTTCAAAACTACAATTTCCGGACATTCCTAATAAAAATTCCGGACATTTCTTTAAAAATCCGGACAAAATAATGAAACTCCAACACATGTCATAATTACTAAACGTTTTATTAAAAAAATAGCTACCATCAAAAACTAAATACAAAAACAATTTCTCAATTAAATATTCCTGAAATTAAACATAGACCATTATACAGGGTGTTCTCAGATGAAAGTTTTATAGTTTTTTGGGGAAAACATTATGGCTAAAATCGTTCTTTTATAGCTTATATGGCCAACTTTTTTTTCGCGCAGCAAAATTTTCAAGTAGGTGTTACTCAATAAGTAAAAGTCCAAAAAAATGTTTCCTTTAAAAGTTTCTTATTTTCTTATGAAGTTTAAAAATATGTAAAAAATGGGGTTCCAATTTGAAAAAAAAGTCCATAAATGGTCAGCTATAAAAAAATGAATTTAGCCCAAATGTTTCCCCCAAAAAAAACTATAAAACTTTTGTGTGAAACTTTTTTTTATAAAATGCATATTTTTGGCGATATTTAACTGTAACACTTTAATTTGAACACCCGGTATAATACATAATAACATACACAAACAACTACACAAGACAACAACCGCCTATTAAATTAAGAACTTATTTATATGGGATTTTAAGTATACCATAATTCGTTTGATGATGTTCCTGAAAATTCTGGACAATTTATAATTCTCGGTGCATCCCGCACAAAACGCCAAAATTCCGAACATGTCCGAACTTTTCCGAACTTTTCCTGACCGTCTGATAACCCTAGACTGGCTCCTTTAGTATGTATACAATGTGTTCTTAAAGATCATGTCATAATTGAAGGAGGTAATTCCTTGGCTCATATCGATACCTTTTTGCCAGATTATCATAAGTGCCATTTGAACAAATGTCGCTTACGTTAGTCTGGCAAAGAGGTATCGATATTATGACATAAAGTTCATATAAACATGTGTCCTAAATTGCTTTGTTTCGAAGATACAGGGTGTCCAAATTTTCAAGTAATCAGTTTTTCATCAATATAAAACTCTTCTGCCGATTTTGAAAAATTTTGTACATTTGTTTGTTTGAAAAGCTATAATTTGTTTGTATGGCCCACTTAACATTTTGTTCATGTTAAGATTTTGTGCAGGCCCTGGACTCCCATTCTCGAATATGTGATGAGAAATATGAAGCGAACGTTTAACAAAAATTATTTTTTTTATTGTAGTCCAATTAAATAACGAAAAAAAGCCCCTTCGAGCTTACATTAATTTGTAATTGGATGAAACAAAATGGACCTTGTGTATTTTGATGTGATCTTTCCGAAAAAAAGAAAAAAATGATGTAGCTGTTTTTCAATTTTTTTTAAATTAGGAAAAAACCGGTTTTTCCGGAATTTTCCGTGGTAAAAATGCTAATTATCTGGGCAAGTATCATTCTGATAGTAAAAATAAATGCACCAATCGAAAGAGGTGGCAAAAATAGTTCGGAATTTCATTGCACAGGTAGTTTTAATGGCGAATTTCTCGCCGCCAGAAGTGCTTTTACCAAAAAGTAGTTTTTTCGTTTCTTTGATCAGAATCATGAACATGAAATTTGCGATGAATTTGTGGCGAAATTATAAATGTTAGACATATGTGCCCATGAGAGAAGTTGCGTATTTTTTTGTGGGCTCTCAAATAAAATAAGTCCCGCGGCGAAATCTGCCATAATTTTTCGGGAATTCGCAGGAAACCGGAAGGCGTAAATTTTTTTTAATTTTTTCTTATATGATTTTCTCCGGGTTTTCCGAGAACATCTAACAAAAAATAAATTTGAAGAAACTAACTGCGCCATCGGAAAGAGCACAGAAAAATATACAAAAAGGTATACTTTAAAAATGTTAGGAAATTAATCCTAAGCTTGAGTGTAAGTTCCAACTTGGTGATAAGCTTGTTTTTTGTTCTCTAATATCTGGTTTTCTTCTCGGTTGATGCTCTATCCTTCTTTTTTTTGGCATTGTCAATTGCGGCCCTTTTATGCCTATCCCAGGTTTTATAAGTAAACTCTTTTCCGTAACGTCGAGCTACGTTATGTTTGCGACACCTTTCATGCAATATAAAACCTGGTTCTAAAGAACTGAAAAAATCATCCCCTCTCTCTTTGCTGACCATCTGCAGACCTTTCAATCCTTCGGTCTAATTGGGGTAAGTTCACCCTCTGCAAGTTTCTGATGACATAATAAACACAGTCCAGCCATTGCAACCTGGAAACAAAAAACTTATAGCACTGTGATAGAATTTTCTTAATTTAAGAACGTACTTACTTAATAAATTGCTGAAGAAGTCCGAAAAACCATGTGTACACAGAGCTTGCTGAATACAGTTATTAAAAATCTATGGCGATATACACTATTAAGCGATTCAATTTGTAATAATATGACTGTTTCAAGTTTAAACTTGTCGGATAGCGAACGCCGAGACCATGGCTATCCTTGATACGACGTCCGGCTAATTTTGCGGTAATTCTATTTTTTGCACAAAACTCAAGAAACATCTTATAACAAGTCAGTAAAATACAATTTAATAAATTTTAGGCCTAATAAATTTAGGTATGTAAGAAATTTAAAACTGAAAATCACAAAAAATCAAATTACAGAAATGCACGAGTTTTGGATCCCGCAGAGCGCGTGTAATAGGACTTTTGACGGGCTAATTCTACAACTTAGAAGAAACATACACACTTTAAACTTTGTATACACATTCAGAAGACATGAGATTTGGGTTTACTCAATTTTCAGATCAAAAAACTGAAAATCGTCAATTTTAGGCAACTTTTCTCAAAAACCGTGTTTTTTGGTCGTCATTCAATGAACAGTGGTCAAAAAAATAGATAAAATATTTTTGCAGAATTTTCCGTAATGTAATCGTATTCTAGACATAATAGAGTATTCAAAAAAAAAGTTTTGAGTCATTGGGTGCATTTTTGGCATTTTTGTGCCACTTCAAACTTTCGAAAAAAAATTTAGTTTTTTTTTAGGGAAAAAAATTTGTTAAATTGTTTGGTATCTTGGCCAATTATAATCCGATTTCGGTAAAATTCACACACGTATAAGATTTCATATTTAAGAGTAAGCTCTGTAAGTGGTATTAAATAAATTTAAATAGTTTGGCCGTTATAGGCAAACAATGAAATTAGGCTTGCGGTACACTTTGCCCTTCCGCCATATGCCCAATTTTGGGATTTCTCTTGCCCCCTTCTGGGAATCAATAGTCACATCCCTTAAGTTCAAAACGAATTTTTGTTTCTTCAAATATCTTAATTTTTACCAAAGTTATGAAGAATTTAGTGTTTGAACATTTAACAAATTCAATTTTTCGACCTTCGCCGCCTCAAAATACTAAACAAATTTCAATCGTCCATACCGCGAGAACGGTGCATCCGATCAAAATTTCTTAGGAGCATTTTTTCTAAGCTTTCAAATGTCGTAAACTGCGTTTTAAAAAAAATGATTTATTTTCGACATGCGCAAAATTGAAAAATTGACAAAATCCAAAATTTCGGCACTTTCGAAAAACTGCTACATTTTGTTTTGCCTTTTTTCGAAAAGATCACCTCAAAATACATAGAATCCATTTTGTTTCATCTAATTACAATTTAATGTAAGCTCAAAACCGGTAATTTAATTCGATTATTGGGATTATCAGCATAAGTTATGTTAGCAAATTTTCAGAAAATATTAAGTCATAATATTTTTTGGATCTAAGACCCATTATGGGCGTGCAATCAAACAGTCTTTATTTTTTATCTCGATAAAAACGCGAAAAATAGAAAAAGTTTAAGAGACAAAAAAGATGTGTTTTTGATTGGCGAATTTGAAAAACAAAAGAAAAAATATGAAAAAAGTCAGTGTCGTATTTTTTTTTCAAAAATATCAATAAAGTTGCCTTTGGGGACACCACTGGAATTAATAATTCAGATATAACTAGGTCAAAATAATAATAATAATAAAATCGGTCAAAGAGTGTTTATGATATGAGTGAAAAATTGATTACTTTTAAAAATTTGATCACCCCATACTTTTGAAACAAAGCAATTTAGCACAAATGTATATATAAACTTTTAGTCATAAATTGTGCCAAGGAATTACCTCCTTTAATTATGACATGATGTTTCGGAACACCCTATATAATAGATTTGTTCGGGTTTCTTTAAAACTCGATGCAAACCGTCCGAGAACCAGTGGATGTAAGAATATCCATTAAAGTCCAAAAACAACGAATTTTATTAATTAAAATACAGAGCAATGCCGTGATGCTAATTCCATCAATTACCAAGCTTGACTAACTATATAACTATGTTCATTCCAATCATCCAATTCCTAATTTTGCCAACATAGCAATATTTAAAGTTAATATAACGGCAACATCTATCAAAGCGTATCATGGTAATATAAACAATCGAAACCAAACATATTTTTAAAACATGCCTTACATGGAACAGTTCAATTCCAAATTATTCGTCGCTTACAACTATTAAACTGTCCACTGGTCAGCTAGTCCTCTAATAGTTCTCAATGTATTATTGAAGAAACCGAACATACCTAGTAACATTTTGTGTTTAAAGTAATCTAAAATTATCTGTTTTGATTTCGCTAATTTTAATTAAAAACAAAATAAAAAAGTTCAAAAAGTATTTATTAATTTAATTTTTAATATCGATTTAATTCAAATATATTAACATTATATTCAAATCTCGTCCAAAATTGTCAATTTCATAGATTGGCAATATACTCATACCGTTTTATTTACATCATGGTTTCTTCCTTGCGTAAATATTTAGTCTGGAACTTAATTTTGGATGATACAAGCAGGTTATTATCAGACAGTGGTTTGCCAAACTATTAAACTGGCAGGTTTGTAAACAAGAAATGAAATACGATGGGATAGACGATATGAGTGGACTTGCAAGTATCTTTAAATTCGATTAGATTTTTTATCTAAATTCCCGAAATGTTTTAGATTACAAATAACACCTATTCTTTACATAATTATTTGTGTACTTTTTATAAGTGTGTAGGCGATAAATATAATATTATGATTGATCGATATAAAAATAAATTTAGATTAAAATACTGTTATCGGTGACATACCTATAAAAAAAATTTGACAGGTTTTATCGAAAATTCATGAGGATAAAAGGGTCAATGGTATTTTAAAAAAGTGTGTAAGAATATCCAAAATAAACTACTTTATTTTATAAAATAGTAATTACACATACAAGGACGAATAGATACATTCTACGATTACAAAACGACAAACTGGAAACGACCAGCACTGTAAAATAAACAACAACATTAACACACCGACGGATATTGAGATCGAAATAGACAAACTGGCAGAAGCAATTACCCTAGTTAGAGATCGTTCAACAGCCTTAAGACACATCAAACCACCCCAAGACAGCCTTAAGACACATCAAATCCCGCAGGAGGAAATTGGAGGGACTAGGGCCTCTAAACCTAAGAGGTGCAAGCATCCAGCTTAAGGGGGACGTAAAATATCTCGGGGTTATGATTGACTCGAGACTTACCTGGAACCAGCATCTAGAAAGAACCACAAGGAGAGCGGAAACCTCATTAATAATGGCAAGACGATCCTTTGGAAAAAATGGGGGTTAAAACCAGACATGGTATATTGGATTTATAACATGGTGGTGAGACCCATAATAACATACGCAGCTTTGGTGTGGTGGCCAAAGACACAGCAAAGGAAAGCAATAACGAGGCTAAGCAAGGTACAAAGACTTGCCTGCCTCGGAATAACGGGGGCAATGAAAACAACCCCCACTGCTGCAATGGAAGCACTAATATGACTCCCACCTCTTCACTATGTGATACAAGGGGAGACAAGATTAGGTGCTTACAGATAGGGAATACACTGGGAAATCTTGACATTAGGCCAGGTCACATGAGTATCTCAAGGTTAGTGACAGGAGACGTGCTAGACATGAGATCAGACCACTTAACCAAGAGGTACTCTTTTAATACTCCCTTTGAGGTTTTAATACTCCCTTTGAGGTTTTAATACAGGAAAGAGCGGAGATCACCATAAGGGAGTCCAATGCCCAACGACAGGAACAAACCTGGTATACAGACGGGTCTAAGACTGCGGAAGGCACTAGGGCAGGTGTATTCTCCAAAAACCCTGATACTAACCATAGCTATGCTATAGGAATACATTCCTCGGTATTTCAGGCCGAGGTATACGCAATTTTGCAATGTGCAAAAACGAACAATGAAAGAGCTGTCGAAAATAATTGAATTATTGAAATATCGTTTGGTTCGTTTTTTTTTTTCATAATTTGTTATACTTAAGTTGGAACCATATGGAAAACATTTTTATTATTGATTTTAGGAAAAAAAGTTATTCTTGATAAAAAGTCCTGCATGACCCAACACTTAAAATACAGTCATCAGATATCAAATTTTTCAAGCTGTATACGAGGTTTGTCAAAAAATATGAATTTTGCTCAAGATTAAAGTACGTTTATTTTTTTACAAAATCGAAAATTTTCATTAAGAAATTTGCTAAATTCTTCACAAACATCAACAAAAGGAAAGCGTATCATGTTTATAGTAGCTAATTTATAACGTTTTCAGATATTTACAATCAATGTGTAGGGTGTAGAGTTTATAAAGATATAGAGTATATATAGAGTTTTTTCAGATAGATCGGTGTAATTGCATATTTGAATGTAATATTTAATTCTAATCAACTTTTCTTAATGAAAATTTTCGATTTTGTCAAAAATAAACGTACTTTACTCTTGAGCAAAATTCATATTTTTTGACAAACCTCGTATACGGCTTGAAAAATTTGATATGTGATGACTGTATTTTAGGCTTTGGGTCATGCAGGACTTTTTATCAAGAATAACTTTTTTCCTAAAATCAATAATAAAAATGTTTTCCATATGGTTCCAACTTAAGTAGACACACTGTATTTACTAAATTATTTAATGTCAATGGAACTAAATTATTTATAGCTTAAGGTTATCATTTATATGAGATAATCATTCTTATATACGGACACGTCTGAAGTAATTAAAATAGTAAACTTATAAGTTATTTAAAGAGAAATGTGTTAAAACGGGGCAAAATTTTTACTGTGCCAATTTTTTAGGAATTTGGTTGATTAATTTGTAGTTTTTAATAAATAAAAAAAATAACGGCAGCTATTAAAAATGTATAATTCCAAGTTATGGTAGTGTCTTTTCTTTCTCAATTTTTTATGACTATTTTTATTACTTATTTATTTACAAACTCAAACCAAATAAACTGTTTATGGTCTATTCTGTTTCTAATTAATTTTTAAAGATGTCGCACATCTGGAAACTCATAGATACTGAATTGCATGCTTAAGCAAATCATTTATATAGGGTGACCAGATTTATTTGCAGAAAAGTAGGACAACCAGAACAAAAAAAAGCCTGATTTTTAATAAAAAAAACCTGACATTTAACAAATATATTTATATAAAAAAATGTAACATTTTTTACTTAGGTAAAAACTACTTATACTTTTCAGAAGAACCAATTTCTTTTAAAATATTGGGATTGTCCATCAAATAATTATAATATTCCGCACAAAACGTTTTTAAATTAAATTTTAACATTACATGAGGCTTTTTATTGATTCGATAGATAGATAAACGGTTTCTTTTTTTGGTCCACTGCGCACTTGCCAGCTTGAGAAAGTCGGAACCAAGATGATAATGTGCGTTTCTAGTTATTTAGAATTTTCGATTGATAAAAAGCCGGACACGACAAAAAGCCGGCCTGACGTTTTCATTTAAGCGAAAAAGCCGGACATGTCCGGCTTTATCCTGACGTCTGGTCACCCTAATTTATACAACTGCTTTGTATAATTTCTGAAAATTTACTGCCTTTTTGAAAAATGGTTTGAATTTATGTATTTTTATAGATGAAGGTGTCATGTCTCTGGGAACGCATAATACAACTTTATAAGTAGGGGAGGGTGGGCCACATTGACACAATTTTTACTTTTTTGGGGATAGAAGTCGTAATTTTCATTTTTTGCTATAGTTACTTATGCTTTATAATTTTTCATCTGATCGTACACATAATAAATTATTAACATAACATTATAATGTTTTTTTTTATAAATAAATTAAAAAAGTTTGATTTTCTCTCAAGGTAGCCCACGAAATGGACCACTTTAAGACAAGGCAAAAAAAGCAGAAAAAATCTTTTTTAAAAAATATTACACAACTAGGGCGAATGTACCAATAAATGCCACTTTAAGGTTCGGATTAGTTTTAAACCAATGAATTTGTAAAAATGACAATTCTGAAAAGCCATAATTAAACTTTATGGGTCCTCCACTTTCAAACTGGTAATGACATCAAATTGTCGTCTTCAACAAAGTATTTCTACAAGTATTTTGTATATTTTTAATAACCGGTTTTAAACCAGTAAATATTTAAATTAAATATGAGAATGTAACAAATCATTCAAATCAAAATACACGTAGTTGTGACCATTTTAGTAAGTTGGATATTTTGGATTTTAATATACCGACACTCTTGATCTTAAACATATTATACAGTGTGGAAAAACATAAAATAGGTATAGAATTTTCTGAAGAATCCAAACATTGAAAAATATACAGGGTGTTGCATTTAAAATAAGAAAGTTGGTATTGGCCACTGTTACATGCACAACTAAAAATACCAATCGACGTGTCCAAGCGTTTTTCCGAACACGCATTCATTTATTTACTTTGTATTTACATTTGTATTTATTTGTAAATTATTGTTTTTATAAAATATATTTAAAAAAAAAATACTTACCTGGGGATTTTGTCGAAACGAATACTTAAGTCTTTCCGGATCTGTAATTTTTTCTTACAAATATTAAAAAAGAATTGAAAATCGATACAATATAAAATCTTGTATTTCGTTGAGACTAAAAAAGCAATGATAAACCATGTCCTTAAAGAAGTCTAACACCTAATATTAATTTAAATGAATACTAATTACATCAAATTAGAAGACTTTTTCATCTTCTTAACCAAAAATAACTTATCTATCTATGAAACTTGCAAATGAATCTAATTATGGAGGGAGAATTACATATTTAAAAATAAATTAACTTATATAAAATATATCTTATGCCAAAAGTCATTTCGCTTTTAATTTTTTACGAGGTTGTCAAATCTTTCTTTTAAATAACTCAGCAATAGTATGAACATAGTATGGAGCATAATTAAAAAATTACAACAAAATTACAACAAAATTACAACAAAATTACAACAAAATTACAACAAAATTACAACAAAATTACAACAAAATTACAACAAAATTACAACAAAATTACAACAAAATTACAACAAAATTACAACAAAATTACAACAAAATTACAACAAAATTACAACAAAATTACAACAAAATTACAACAAAATTACAACAAAATTACAACAAAATTACAACAAAATTACAACAAAATTACAACAAAATTACAACAAAATTACAACTAAATTACAACTAAATTACAACTAAATTACAACTAAATTACAACTAAATTACAACAAAATTACAACAAAATTACAACAAAATTACAACAAAATTACAACAAAATTACAACAAAATTACAACAAAATTACAACAAAATTACAACAAAATTACAACAAAATTACAACAAAATTACAACAAAATTACAACTAAATTACAACTAAATTACAACTAAATTACAACTAAATTACAACTAAATTACAACTAAATTACAACTAAATTACAACTAAATTACAACTGAATTACAACAAAATTACAACAAAATTACAACAAAATTACAACAAAATTACAACAAAATTACAACAAAATTACAACAAAATTACAACAAAATTACAACAAAATTACAACAAAATTACAACAAAATTACAACTAAATTACAACTAAATTACAACTAAATTACAACAAAATTACAACAAAATTACAACAAAATTACAACAAAATTACAACAAAATTACAACAAAATTACAACAAAATTAAAACAAAATTACAACAAAATTACAACAAAATTACAACAAAATTACAACAAAATTACGATATTACAATATTTTTACGAATTTTACGAAATTTACAGCTTTACGAATATTAAGAATTTTACGAATTTTACGATATTACGAAATTTACAAAATTTACAAAATGACGAAATAAATGTACGCCGCAGAAAGTTTTATACTTTATGGCATTGGATAGTTTATTTATAATAAAAAAAATGTTATTATTTTTTAGATAAGTAGTGATATTTATTATATTATATCAATTTTTGTACATTTTTTCAAATAAACAGTTTATTGGGTTTAATTATATTATTGCGATGGTAGCGCCCTCTGGTGCTATGGCAGGAACTATAACTTCTAGACAGTGTCTTGTATTTAAAAAACGTATCTTATTTAATATCTATTAGTATGCGCTACAGATCTGTCGGTTGAACGACTTTGACGCCTCGTATACTATATACAGGGTGTTTTTTAAACATGCTGCAAAAATTTAAGGGATTGTTCCTTGGACTATTCTAAGAATATTTTGTTTTTGATGATTTTTAAAATTCCGTTTCGTTTAGGAGATACATTTTCGAGAAAACTATTTTTATTATTTTTAAAATAAATTAATAGTCTAAATAAAAATAGGTACTGTTAACCAAGAACATACAACTTTTTTAAAAATTCGTTATTTTTATTATTTTTTAACAACATTCCAATTACTAAAAACGGCTATTTTTTCCACTTAAAACAGGCGAAAGTTCAGACATCGTAAAGAAATTCAGATTAAATCTAGATTTCATTTAAATTCGTCTAGTGATTGATCATTTGATAGTTAACATTTTTGTTACTGACTTTATCATGAATCACTATACAAATCCCGAGATGACTGACATGCATTACATTTATGGTCTTGCTGATGGAAAATCATTAGAAGCTAAGAGGTTGTACATTGGACGATTTCCTGACCGTAATATTCCTGATAGAAAAATGTTCCAAAATATTCATCAACGTCTTCATGACACAGGCGCATTGAGACGAAGTGGAGGGCCAGGAAGGCCAAATACAGCAAGAACGGTGTAAGTGGAAGAAAATGTGCTGAACATGATCGAGGAAGATCCGAGTACTTCTACTCGAAAAATTGCAAATACTTTGAATGTGAGTTATTCGACTGTTTGGAAAATTTGGGACAATTTGTTATATCCATACCACATACAACGCGCTCAGGTACTTCTTCCTGCTGATTTTCCTCCACGTATTGCATTTAGTCAATGACTTTTGCACACATTAGTTCAAATTCCTCAACTACTGACGCTTATTCTTTTTACCGATGAAGCGAATTTCTCAAGAAATGCAATAAAGAATTTTCACAATAACCATATATGGGCTGACGAAAATCCACATGAGGTAATTGAAGATCGTTTTCAACATCAGTTCTCGTTGAATGTTTGGATTAGAATTGTGGGTGACTGGCCGGTATTTCTACCAGCAAGACTTACCGGTGAAGTGTATCGCAACTTTTTAGAACAAACTCTACCTGATTTTCTGGATGATGTACCATTAGCAATAAAAAATGCAATGTGGTTTATGCATGATGGTGCACCAGCGCATTTCAGTTTGGTTGCTCGTCAGCTTCTGACACTAAAATACGGAGATCGCTGGATTGGTCATGGAGGACCTCATTTATGGCCCGCTTGTTCCCCGGACTTAAATCCCTTGAAATATTTCGTATGGAGCCATCTAAAGTCATTAGTGTACTACTCCAGTAGAAAATGTGGAAGACTTGCGAATTCGGATAATTGCTGGGTGTAACTGGGTGGAGGTAGTCATTTTCAACAGTTCTTGTAGATTAAATAACACTTACGTGTATTTTTTTGGTAATAAAATGATGTTATTGTGTAAAATTTTGTTCGCCCTGTATCTCCTTAACAAAACGGACTTTCAAAAATCATCAAAGGACAAAATATTCTTAGAATAGTCCAAGGAACCACCTCTTGAATTTTTGCGGCATGTTTATAAAACACTCTGTATATGTTAAAATTATCTATTCCGAGAGAAAAAAAATGCGTTTAAAAAAATAATTAGGTTGTTTTAATTTATCATTTAAGAACGGAAACCGACCCAATTTATTCGACCGATTTTCCTCAATTTTCAGGTGCACCTGGACGAAATCCAAGGCTCCGCTACCGATCCAGTGAAATTTATCACGCCCCCTTGCGAGCCCGACCAACCCCAACCCCCGAAACTTTTGCACAGAACCAAAAATTCGCTCCAATTAAGATGGAACGCGGTCAACGACAACGGCGCCCACATCAACTGCTACATCTTGGAGTACGACGAGGGCAAGGGGGGCGAGTTCGTCGAGTTCTACAGGGGCAGGAGTAAAACGCATACGTTGCAAAAATTGCTACCGGCAACGTTGTACACCTTCAGGTAAGCAATTCAAATTTGATTTTTATTACCATGATTCTTTCATTCGAAATCACAGAAATCAACGGCGTATCCAGGTATTTTATTTGGCGGGTGTTGAGATTTTTTTTATATTTTGTACAATGTAAAATAATTGTATTATTATTGATAAAATAAGACACATTCACAACGATTTAATTTAAAAAAATTATAGAAGTCACAAATGGCTTTGTACACCTTTCTGCTTGAGATATGTTATGTAGTTTGCTCTTTTCTTCAAAGGTGGACAAAGCCATTTGTTGCTTCTATGATTTTTGTTTAATTTCACCTCCTTAGATGGCTTGACAAACTCCAGCATGGTATCAGGGATGAAGAAAAGAGCAAACTACATAACATATATCAAGCAAAAGTTTTACAAAGTCATTTGTAACTTCTATTTTTTTAAATTTCACCCCCAATTGCACCTCTTCATACGGCTCGACAAACTTTAGCATGGTATCAGGGATGAAGAAAAGATCAAATTTCATAACAAATCTTAAGAAGAAAGGGGTACAAAGCCATTTGTGACTTCTATGATTTTTTAAATTTCACCCCAATTGTACCCCCTTAGACGGCTCGACAAACTCCAGAATGGTATCGGGGATGAATAAAAGAGCAAACTACATAACATATCCCAAACAGAAAGTTGTACAAAGCCATTTGTGGCTTCCATGATTTTTTAAATTTCATCCTCAATTGCAGTCCATTAGACTGTTCGACAAACTCCAGCATGGTATCAGGGATAAAGAAAAGAATAAACTACACAACATATCTCAAGCAGAAAGGTGTACAATGCCATTTGTGGGTTCTATAATTTTTTTAAATTTCACCCCAATTGCATCCCCTCAGACGGAGCAAAAGTTAATTGAGGGTATGTCGACAAAATAACACATTCAAAAATATTTAACCACTGCGTCAAAGAATACTGTCATTTGTCAAATAATTGTAAGAAAAACCATATGAATATATAAAAATATATTGACTAAGCTGTAACCGCCCACCCCCCCATACCCCTTTGATTTTTGTCATGTATTGAAACCTCTCCAATTGAAATCTGCAAATGAAAAGCCTCTACAAGTCATTTGAACCAAGTTATATGACTATTTCGATAGAGCTATATTTTTCTCAGTGTACATTTGTGAATGTGGATAACGTCACACCCGTAGAAAATAATACATTTATCCAAAAAATTGTTAACGTCTACGTCCATTATACGCGGAAATGGCAGAACTATCAAAATATTACCAATTTTATTATTATTTTCATTATATTGAAAAATAAATTAATAATTTTGTTCTAGTCTTTTGTTGTCATGCCTAGCCCGAGAACATAAAGACGAGCCCTCGTAGTACTCCCCATATATTCAATGTCGTACATTATATTTATCTTAAATATTATAGATGTCGATGAATTGGTTTAATGACCGGCATTTTATCCGGTACAATTTTTTTATTGCCAAATTTGACCTTTCGTTTGTTTTTTACGACATTTAAAACAATTACGCTTGTTGCTATGTGTCGGTAAATAATGATCCATTACAGTTTTACGGATAATGCGTAAATAAAATCGAGGTTTTAATTGTTTTTTCCTGTTTTCTGTATTCATTTTTCGTAATAATATTACTAATCGGATATGCAGGAATGCCGCATCAATATTGTTTTCACGGAACATGACAAATGTAAATATTTGGACAGACTAATTTAGAAAGGAAATCCGAGAATATTAATCAAAATAAGCACAATTTCTCCGTATGGCTCAAATAGAGAAGAAATGATAATATATTCAGTAGATCAAAGGCCGAAGTTTCTATTTCCTCAGGGCATTTGAATTATTTTAACCAGAGCAACGTTTAGAGGGTCCTGGATTAGAAGATAAATAAAAGATAAAGATATTTTAAAGCTGAGATTACCACAATAATGTCGACAAAATAACACATTCAAAAATATTAACCACTGCGTCAAAGAATACTGTCATTTGTCAAATAATTGTAAGAAAAACCATATGAATATATAAAAATATATTGACTAAGCTGTAACCGCCCACCCCCCCATACCCCTTTGATTTTTGTTTAAATCTGAAGTCTTATTATTATTTAATTTTGTTTTACTTTAATTCCTATACTTACAGTATTTGGCCTTTTTCCTCCAGTAGCAGTTTTTATCAACCACAAAGGTTATTAGCGAATTGTAAGTTACAAATTGGTGGAGTACTTACAAAAGAAATATGACAGCATAAGAATAACTACCTAAATAGAATGTAGTATGTTGATGGATTTCAAAAAACTTTTTATACTGTTTATATTGTACGCAGAGCCTAGAATGTTAGCTATTGGACCAGCGGGAAGGTTTGATTCAATACGTTGAGGTGCAAGAAAAGGACAGTCTACGATTATATGTTTTACCGTCAACTTGATGTCGCAGTGGCTGCATTTTGGTTCGATTTTAGAGCTAAATAAATAACTGTGCGTTAGTCGTGTATGACCCAAACGTAGCCTGGATAGTAAAATTTGATCACAACGTTTTCTCGGGAGTAATGACCATGGTTTCACATTGTTTCACCTTCAATTTCACTGAGTTTAGAAAAACAAGACGACCACTTAGATTCCCACGCACTGAACACTTTTGCTTTAATTAACGATTTTACGTCACTACTCAATAATAATTGATCCGGTATGGCACTTTCACTATTCACAGCTTTTTTGGCCAGTTTGTCTGCTTGCTCGTTCCTACTTATTCCTATGTGAGATGGTATCCAGATAAATACGATGTCTTTTTCCCTTAGCTGAGCCGAATAGAGTTACACTTTTATTTTGCTAATCAAGGGGTTGATGGCAAAGATGCGTTGTAAGGCAAATATAGAGCTACGAGAGTCTGTGAGAACAACAGAGTTTTGGGAAGTTGAGGAATTAGCGACTATTAATGCTTGGTATAGGGCGAACAGCTTAGCAGTAAAAATCTGTAAGTATTAATCGAATTTGCAGAGGATATTGCTGAGACTTGTTTTGATAAGTTGAGTATTCGTTGAGTATTTGTCAAATGCAGTAAGCGAGGTAAGACATGTGGGATTTTTTATTTGCCAAGGAGGTGTAAACTTAAGGTGATTTGGTAGGCATTCAGGAATAGAGTAGTTCATTTTTTCTTGGTAGCTTCTTATTCTGTCATAGAAAGGTTTGGAGGTTCTAGGATGTTCCGAGAATAGAGCGTGAAATCTCTGGGAAAAACAGTTATCAACGGTAGGATTTGTAGGAGAGGCCCTAATCTTCGTTGTATAGGCGAGGCTTACATTTAGTCTTCTGTTCTCCAAGGAAGGTTCACCGACATCGCAGTATATACTTTCAACTGGGGCTGTACGAAATGCTCCTGTGATTAATCGAAGTGCTGTATTGAGGATAGTGTTCAGAGGCGCAGTTAAAGTTTTGGACGCAGATGTATAGATGATCGAACCGTAGTCCAATCTTGAGCGTATTAATGTTCGGTATAAAGTAAGTAGTGTTTGACGGTCGGCTCCCCAGGTTTTATTTGAAAGCATTTTTAGAAGATTGAGTCTTTTGTGCCAGGATAAGATCAGATTTTTAATGTGAATGTTCCATGTTAAAGATGAGTCAAAGGTCTTTCTCAGAAACTTTATGGATGATTTGACTTTTAGATTTTTATTGTGAAGTGTTAATTCAGGTGTGACAGCAACATTTATTTTAGAAAATAGGATGTAACGAATTTTTGCGGTAGAAAAGGTAAAGCCAATTTGCTGTGACCAAATCTCCAGTTGGTTAATAAATTGTTGGGTATGTGAAAAAATATTGTTTATGTTCTTGCCCTTGCAAAATACGACTAAGTCATCTGCTTTAAGTGGTGGTTTAAGGCCTTTTAGGTATATCATTAATAGCTATTATAAAAAGAGTCGGGCTTATTGTGGAACCTTGGGGAAGACCTCTTTCAAGTATCATTTCATTAAAAAGAGTGGCGTTGGTTTTTACTTTAAAATATCTATTTGTCAAAAAGTTTTTAACAAAGAAGAGGTAGTTGCCTAATATATTCCAGCTGTATAGTTTCTTAATTATATAGTCATGCCACGCAGTGTCAAAGGCTCAATAAAGAGAACTAAACATTTACCCTTTAGTGCAAGTGATTCATTGATTTCGCTTTCTAAATCTATGATGTTATCTAGTGTGCTGCGTTGTTGTCTAAATCCACTCTCTTCTGGTATAATCAGGTTGCGTTTCTCTGTGTCCATAGCAACCTTTTATTAATTATTTTTTCCATAAATTTGCACATTGCGGATGTTAGCGAAATTAACAGATATGATTCTGGATTGGTTTTTGGACACTGGTTTTTTAGTATAGGGATTACTGTAGATTCATGCCATTTTTTTGGGAAAAACATGTTGACACCAGATAACGTTAAATAATCGAAAAAGGTATTCATGGGCTCTGGTAGGTAAATGTTTAAGGAAACTAGCTGGTATATCGTCCGGTCCAGGGGAAGTATCACGTAAACTAGATAGTACTTCTTCATATTCTGCTGATGAAAGAGGTAGATTTAGTGGCTCATTATCGATAGAAGTAATTGTAATAGTCTTATTATCTTCCAATTGTTTATACCGTATAAAAGATTCATTATAACTATTGAAGCTGGAACGTTTTTGATAAGTTTACACTAATGACGAGACTATTTCCGCGTTGGTAGTTAAATTATTTCTGTCTACTACAAGTCTTTTTATATTGAAGTTGGTATTCACACCAGATATTCGTCGAACCTTCTGACACACTTCTGTCATAGGAGTATCAGAGTTTAAAGTTGATACATACTCGATCCACGAACTTCGTTTGGCACATTTTGTGGTGTATCGAGGTTTAGCGCGTAGACTTGAGAATTATATTTTATTTTCCACAGTTTTATGGCGTTTATACATGTTAAAGGCTTTTTTACTAGCATCTGTAGCTGATTTGCATTCATGTGTCCACCATGGAACAGGGTTATGTTTCTTGGAATATTAAGTTTTTTCAATTGATATGTCGACAGCTTGTTTAATGACATTTTCAAAGATCTCAAGTGAGACATCTATATCGGCTGATAGTTTAAATTATTTTCTCTTCAACTATTTTGTGAAATAGATTCCAGTCGGCCTTTTTCATGTTCCACTTTCGACAGAAAAAGGTTGTTTTTGGTTCCGTTTGTTATTGGTTAGGATAATAGGGTGATGTCACTGTTATAAGTATAATCTAATCTATCCTAGGTAAGTGATGATATCAACGAAGGATCAAAGATTGTGTAAGGCCATTGCAAGATGATGCACCATTCTGTATATTGAATCTAGTAGTAGTGATCGTCTAGTTAATTGATAATTTATATACCGACGTTGTGATAGTGTTAATTAAAATAAACCAGGATTCGATGCAAAGTTTGGCGCAATTTTGTAAATAAAACCTTACAAAATTTATATTTAAACTCTTATTTTAAATGTAACGCAATAATTTGCAAAGTATATTACAATTGGTACTTTTTACCGAGATCTCACCTGAGTATCGCTCAAATACGCGGAGCGTTCATCAAGATGTATTTTATTTAGCTTGATTCTAACCTATGTATACACATGATTATATTTTCTTAGATATTTATTTTGACGAGTATAGAGGTGATGACCAACGAAGTTAACGAACAGCGCCAATTCGTCAGTTGGTTAACTTACTGTGTTGATGTTCACATATACTTTATGTTTCGAACCTAGTAGAATGGGTGACTAGTATAGGTGCCCCTTTAGCTAACGAACAATGTCAATTCACCAGTTTTACTATTATATTTAACCTAGGTTTGTGTAGATTTGTGTGCATAATTAACCCAAGACGATACATCCCTGTATATTTCTAAAATATTGATTTTTATATTTTCTATTTAAATGACCCAAATTCACCCATCGAAAAACAGATGTCTAATTTAATTGTCTTTCGGGGTGAATGTCCGAAGGCCATGTGGTGTATTGGGTTACATAATACTTTGAAGCAAATATGAAACTCAGGCGATATCTCAAAGAAAGTTACACTAACCTTTTATATAATAATAATAATAATAATAATAATAATAATAATAATAATAATACTCTCCCTAATTCACCCCCTTACGAGTGAATTTTAACCCCAAAAGCTGAGCTTGTCCGGGGAAAGGGACGGATATTATTATTATTTGCCGTGGCGCTCCGGGGCGACTTAAAGATGATTGATGGTGCCATTTGACTTACAGGTGAGGAAAACCCGGAAAACCTCACCCACCATCATCGAGACGGTAATGTATGGCGAATTTTTTTAATCTGCATGTCATATCAACAGAAATTGAATTTCTATTAATACGCCACACATCAAATCCTAAACCGAACCATGCAATTTAATTAAAAATCCACATGGTCTGGTCTGGGATTCGAAACCCAGCATCTCAGACTCATAAACTTGCCTATAAATGAATATAAGCGCGATAGACCGCTACACCACCGTGCCCGACTCAACATTGTAAATACAGACTTTAGGTTCGTCTAAAATAAACATTATGTACTAATTTTCTCTAGCGTTCTGACGGCGTGGATTTTGGGTACGTCGCAACGTTGCGCGTCGCCTTGCGTCGAGACGCCTAGCGTCGTGCCGGAGAGAGAAGTATTACGGTACTGCGTTGGGTCGGATATAAGGTAGGAAATACTTAGGTGGTGTGGAACGTGACAGCGTTTAGGAGATATGTCGTCAGGTGTAGAAAGGTACGGAAGTAGGGCGGCGGGACGTTGAGCGTCGGGAAGTGAAACGTTCGGGAGATAGGTCGTTGGAACGTAGAAGGTCGAGACTTAGGAGAGTTGATAGGAGATAGGGTAGAAAAGGCGTCGGTTTAGGAAGAGCATCAGCTTAGGAAAGGTACCGAATATAAGTAAATTTGAAAAGAAACTGAATTAGACTGGATTTAAAATAATAATAAATATCCAGTTTCTGGGGAACGGGTATTTATATTCGTTTGAATGACTTTTTGTGACGTGAGTTTGTCGTAACTTCGGTGGGAATGAATTTGGGTAGATACAAGGGGTGGTAGATTTATTACGTGTCTTGAGAAATTCTCTTATGTCGAAATGTTTTAATGATTATTACTTCGTGAAAAGAAATATGTTTTATTGAGGATTTTTGGACGGATTATCATGAAATAACTTTATCTTTTCTGTTTATTGGGCTTGCGTATGTAATATTAGAGGCCCCGCGTACAACATAAATATTTCTTTTATTTATTAGGCATCATAGTTAAGATTTAATTATCTAAAGATTGTTCGTTATATGAAGGATTTTGAAGACTGCAACTTATCTTTAATAAAATGGAATTAATAAAGTATGAAGGTACCTGGGTCGGTTGGGTCACACAACCTTGAAAGTACAATAATATTTTGACTCTGAAATTTATATTATCAATGCTGTCTTTATAATCATTCAACATCGTCCCTGTTTTACTTAATATCTACAACGAAATTGTGCTGATATTCAGTTTCATAAGTTAGCTATCTATATTCTATATCTATATACAGGGCCATCCAAAAGTCTACAAACAGTATTAGGCATTCCAAACAAATGAATTACCAGTGGGAAAGTTTGGTATATCTAAGGTTTGCGACATACGTATTTTATCTGCAATACGTAAAATCATTTAAATATTTTATGTCGAACACATTAAAAATATTTAAAAAAACCGCCTATATATTTTGTCATAAATTGACAGGCTTGGCAACTACTATTTCGAATAAAAATAGCGTCTAATATGCAAGATTATGTCGCTAACCCCTTAGATATACGAGACCTTCCCACTGGCAGCTATTTTTTGACAAGTCTTTGGAATGCCTAATTCCCTTACATAATACTGTCATTTGTCAAATAATACTGTCGTCTGCCATTTGTCAAATACATAATACTGTGATTTGTTAAATAAAACCATCATTTGTCAAATAAATATATGACTAACGTGTGTACGGCGGGAAGTATAGGGAACTAAATATTTAAATATGCAATCTAGCGAGATATATGCATAGATAATAATACGCGACGTGGTAGATGAGAGTGACGTGACGTAAGATTATGTACTTATGCATCTATCTCGCTCGATGGCATTGCGACCGGGGCCCTTTCTCTCTAACATATTGACATTAGCTAAGGGACAATAGAAATTTACTTTAAAAAATAAACTTTATTAATTATTAATACTTGAACAGCGAATAATGACTTCCCGAATTAATATTTCTTTTTTAATTTTAAAATTATTTTGTCAACTTATGGACTTATTAGCTGAATATCTTTCATCACCAAAAATGTATTGTATACCCAAGCATATTATAGGGAGCGTCTAGTAAATATATGTAAAGAGTATCTAATAAATACTGGAATCTAACACTTTCCTATTTAAATCGCCGTATAAACGTTGCCCATCTACTTGTAGTATATGTATTATGTATAATAACGATTTCACATACTTGTATCAAAATAGGACAGATTTTTTACATGCCGAATTTTTCATTGTAGGTTAGCAGCTCTCAACGATGTAGGCAAAAGTCTATACTCGGACTGCATCGCTTACAGCACATTTGACAATCCACCGATTCAACCCAATCCGCCGACATTACACGAATCAAACGTCCAATCGTTGCATCTGCTCTGGCAGAGGAGGCCCAAAGACGACGAATTCATTCTACAGATGAACGATATCGAGACGAAGTACGGTTTCCTGAACGTCTATTTGGGTAACGAGAACCAGCACATCTGCAGGGGACTGAGGGAGTGCAGTAGTTATGCTTTTAGGTAAGTTATGTTTGTTAAATATTGTCAATAAATGTTGGTTAGTTTGTTCTATATACCGTTCCGGAAAATTGCAAGTATGATGACCAAAATCAGTGTTTTATTTTTAACTCTGTGTTTTAGGTTGAGATCAAAGAATGAAAGTGGGACTTCCCCGTGGTCGGACGAAGTGACGTACAGTACCTTGCCTGACAAGCCTTCGAGGCCTTCCAAACCTGTAGTGAAAGGACGGATACACGCACATTCATTCAAGTTAAAATGGGAGTCGCCTAATCATACTGGAGGATCTGAGATAACCATGTAAGTCGTTTCTATCACCTGTCAACTTTTGTCATTAATTCAACTGCTATTGTACATCAGTATTAATGAATTTTGTTCTATTCTAGGTACATTTTAGAAGTAAATTCGGGTAGCGGCTACGAAACAGTCTACCAGGGCCTAGAAACGGAAGCAGTCTGTGATAAACTAACACCGGGAACGACTTATCAGCTCAGGGTGAGTTGCGTGAGCGCCGGCGGTGTCAGCAACTTTTCTGATCCCTGTACGGTGACTACAGACGCTGTCAGTCCGGGACAGTGCTCGCAACCGAGGATAGTCGGAAAACCATTAGCCAATCAAGTCACCATCCGATGGGTAAGTACGAAGTTTCCGTCTACAAGATGCTTAGAAACGTTTTTGTTTTATCTAGGTGTTTTATTATTTTGTTTAATCCCTTTTTTTGCTTGCAACAACATTTATAGCATAATAATGTTTATTCTTATAAAAATTTTTGTTTACGTTAAATAAAATAAGTAATTCAGAATGAACATAAAAAAAATAAGTGAAAGTTTCATTTACATGTGATGCAGATACAAGAAATATATTATTCTAATTTTACCCTTTTTTATGGATATAAAGATTCTGAAACAATATAATTGTCTAGAAACGTTTAGGATCGTCTAAGACAAGTGACAGCAGACATAAGACAATTGACGTTTTAACATGTTTAGTCTTCGGTCCGACTTAAATTTATATAACTTCATAATGCACGAAGATGGTTTAGTCTTCGGTCCGACATCGTAATGCATCAACGTCATTTTTTTATTCGTTGTTTTTTAGATGGAACCAGATTACAACGGCGGGGCCCCCATTTTGGACTACGAAGTGGAAATGACGTCGCCCGACGGCGATCAAAGCCTCGTGCACAAGAGCAAAGAGACCGAATGCACGGCGACATCTCTCAGCCCGGGTTGCGATTACATCTTCCAAGCCAGAGCGGTGAACAGGATAGGACCCGGTACATGGTCGGAACCATTGAGAATGACGAGTGGAGCGGCTCCTCCTTGCGCGCCCGAGATGCCGTTATTGATGTGCAAGAGTCCGCACCAGGTCTATGTCGAATGGACGGAGCCAAGGAGCAACGGTGCCCCAGTTGGCGAATATAGGTTAGAAATGAGTCCGGATATGAACGAGGAGAAATTCTCGAGCGTGTATCAAGGTCCGCAATTGAACTACGACGTTAAAGGCCTAACGCCCTTCCATTCCTACTGCTTTAGAGTGCAAGCCGGTAATAGCGCCGGATTCAGCGGATATTCTCCGGTAGCGGCTACTTTGACGCCGGCAGCACCTCCGTCTGCCGTCACCGTCGTGAAACCGGACACCACGCCTACTTCGATCACTCTCCATTGGAACACTCCGGCTGAGGTATGATAATTTTGACAGTTATTTGATCGACTTGCACTATTTTAATATTTTTTTTGGTTCATAGAACGGCAGTCCGATAATCAATTACAACATAGAAATCGGTGACAGAACGATATCGACAGAGGGCCCCGTCAATGAATACACCATCGAAGGTTTGCAGCCCGAAACGAACTACAAGATCAAGATTCAAGCTGTAAACGAAGTCGCCGCCGGTCCATATTCCTCGTCTCTAAGGACTGCTACTTTGAGGCTGCCGCCCACTGCACCAAGGTCGGTACAAAATATACTTATAATCATTTTCTGTCAATTTTTCATTCGTTAGCCGTCATCTGTTAAATAATACTGTTATTTTTCAAATAATACTATTATTTGTCAATGAATACTGTCGTTTGTCAATACTGCCATCAGTCAAATAATACCGTCATCTGTCAAATAATACTGTCTTGTAAAATAAAACTGTTGTTTTTTAAATAATACTGTCATTTGGCAAATAATACTACCATTTGTCAAATATTGATGTCATTTGTCAATTAATACTGACAGTGCTAATAAATAATGACATTGTCATATATTGTCGTGTGTTAAATAATACTGTCATTTGTCGAATGGTATTGTCATCCGGAAAATAATACTATCATGTCAAATGATACTGTCATATGTCAAATAATACTGTCAGCTGTCAAATAATACTGTCATCTGTCAAGTAATACTATCATTTTTCAAATATTAGAGTCATTTGTCAAATAATACTGTAATTTATGAAATAATACTGTCATTTGTGAAATAATACTGTCATTTGTGAAATAATATGGACATTATTAAATAATACTCTCCGTTGTCAAATAATATTGTCATTTGTCAATTAATACTGACAATGTGATGTAATAATATTAGTAATACTCCCTAATTCACCCCCTTACGAGTGAATTTTAACCCCAAAAGCTGAGTTTGTCCGGGGAAAGGGAGGGCGATTATTATTATTTGCTGTGGCGCTCCGGGGCCACTTAGTCCTTTCACTGCGATGCGCTGTGAGATTGACTTTACCGTGGTGCGGCTCTCCGCAGTAGCAGGTTCTCCCAGTCCGGGCGTTTTTGCGCGCTTTAAAGTGGTGTTAAATAGATCTTATTTATTTAGGTAAATGAAAATAATACATGTTTTTATTGTTTTGTTTAATTTGTTTTATACTCGTCTTCCTCACTTCCCGAAGACCATCTCTCAGAGTATTTTCCTCCGCAAAAGACATATTTTCGTCATCACTGTTCAATAATGATTTTTCAAGTGAATCATTGTCCAGTAGCTTCCTATTACACGGAAACACCACAAAAAATCTATTATTATTATTACTATTAATATATACTTCGCCAAGTAACTCCTGCTGGGTAACTGAAATACAATATCGATCACACTCAATATTAAACCCCGCTTAAAATTCCTTCCTAAAATTTAACTGAAATGCATATGCATGCGGCTATTTCCCACAAAGTACTAATAAATAAGTTATTAGCAATATAATCATGAAATGTATGCGGCAAATCTTATATATCAGTGGTTAGCGTTTGTGGTACAAAATTAAAAAACTTATATTTAAGTAGTTAGCATTCGGATCACAAAAAATGATTTACTTATATATGAGTCATCCGAAGTGAAAGGATTAAAGATGATTGATGGTGCCATTTGACTTACAGGTGAGGAAACCCCAGAAAACCTCACACACCATCATTGAAATGGTAACGCATGGCGATTTTTACAATCTGGATGGGATATCAACAGAAATTAAATTTCTGATAATACGGTATCCATCAAATCCTATAGAGAACCATGTAAATAAATGCACATGGTCTTCTGTAGGATTCGTTAGACATCTACGCCACCGCTCCGATAATACTGTCAAATAATACTGTCATCTGCCAAATAATACTTTCGTTTGCTAAATGGTACTGTCATCTGTAACATATTTTTTTTATTTATTAACAAAAATATTAATTTATTAAATAAAATCGTCATCTCTGTCGAATAATACGGACATTTTATAGGCACAATCGTTTAGTCTAGCTCAATTCATGCTTTTTATTCAAAACGACCCTTTTAGCGTTTGTTTATTCTGATAAGTGACATAAGTGACAGTATAGCACACAATATCGTTAGTATAGCTTAATACTCACTTGTGGCGTTAAATTGGTCATTTTGTTACGGATTACTGTCATTTGTCAAATAATACTGACGTCTGTCATATGCTGCTGGCATTTGTGAATTAATACTGACATTGTGAATTAATTAATAACGACATTTTCAAATAATATTAGAGAGTTATCGCCACTCGTCACTTTAAGAATACGGTAACCTTATCCTTACAGTATTCAGACTAAGGTCTAAACAAAAATTATTGTCGCAAATGTCATTCTATACGGTAACGCTGATAGCTGAGCTGAATCTATTAGACGTTTGATTTAAGCAGTTTAAAGTACATTTGAATTTAAGAGTATTTTGTGAAAGTGGCATGAGTTGAAAATTCAAGTAATAATCTTATTAAAATTATTGTTCTCACATGGGTTATTGTTATCGTTTCTTATCTTTAACCATTGCAATAACAAAATATTTAGATGCTTTCTCACAAGAGAAAAATATTTTTCTTCTTGTTTACATTACTTTTTATTTCCCATCGATCTTTAAACGGATTCTGAGTCAACACTTCTCTCACCAGTACTAAATTATTTTTCAATATAAATTTTAAACACGTCGGTAATAATTCTATGTGATGCAATAAACACAATCCATCTTCCTATAATCCGAATGACATTTACGGACTAGTCCGAATAGCCCCGTTTATGTACGAGTAATTATAAGGTTTCCATAAAAAAAAAAAAAGGAAATACCATATTCTTGTTTAGCTCATTTTCTTACTGAAGTATTGTCATGAGAACGTCTGAGCCGACTATGTCTAGTGCGCGACCTTGAAGTCTAACACCCGACTCATGGTCGAAATTGGAATCTTCTAGGTATGCCGCTGACGTATTGTAAATAGCACGAGTTTGTCAATGGACAGGAAGATTGAATTTAAGTGTTGGACAGTAAAGATAAATTGTAATAAATAAATTAGAATTGTACGTTATAAATAAATTGTAAATAGTGTTTTTAAATAAATACATTATAAATAAATTAAACAAACGTTACAATATTAATGCGCATGTTTAGCTGTCAAAATAAGAATACCGTATTTGATCAAAAATTTGGCGATAACTCTCTAATTGTCATTTGTTAAATAGTACTGTCCTGTCTGTTAAATACTACTGTCATTTACTAAATAAAATCGTAATATCCCGAGAATACCGATCAAGGAGAAGCGACAGTAGCTGTCGGTGCCTTTAATATCGGATGGACCTTTTTCACAGCATGACTTTGATTAATACACAACTTAATACGCTGAGAAAACATGCTTATTTTCTACACTGAGCGAAATAGTTTGGCAAATTATCTGAAATCCTTGTTATAGTCCATGCGCAAATGTTGTAATGTGATTTAATTACATTGAAGTAGTTAGGGTTAATAGCAATTAATAATCATTGTATTTACTGTTCGTAGTCCTTTGGAAAATTAAGTAAACGAACAAGAACGGTATGCACAAAAATATCCAGATCCAGACATTCTATTACAACACAAAGAAACACCAAAAAATATCACTTAACAGACTAAAAACAACTTGGACTGACTTTGACAGATAACATAATTTTGAGTGATACATAACTTATTTTCGCACATGCGCGTATCAAAACGGTACACTGAAAACAACAAGCTGTCGCTTCTCCTTGATCGGTATTCTCGGGTAATATCTGTCAAATATGATCATTTTATGGGTACAATCGATTGGTCTAGCCTAATTTATACTTTTGACTCCAAACGACCCTTGTAGCGATTGTTATCTGTCAAATAACAATGTAATTCGTCAAATAGTACAGAAAAGATGTGTTCTTTTATTCAACGATTGTTCCATCAGTGATTGATGTCTTGACGTCACTGATTAATTTCAAGTCTGTAGTAGAAGCACATACTTTGATTACTATACGGTGCGGTCCGACACGCCCAACATAGGGCGCGGCCATTTTGATTCCTATGCCACAGTTTATAGCTAAAGAATCAGATCGCTCACTCTGCGCCGGCACTTTTGATCTCAATGTTCCAATTTATACACTGCGCAACTCGGATAATACAATATATGACAACCGCCTATAATAAAACAGCAGTCTTCTGCGTATCCTGAATTTGTATCCCTGGACTGGATGTTATTTTGCAACTTTCAACTAGTCCGAGTGAGCTAACTGATTCTTTAGCAATAAACTGTGACTTCAAAAATAATATGCACTGACACTGACAGCAGCAAGCAAAATATCAGGTGCGTTTTAATCATCCGCTTCTGCTTCCGGAATTGTCGGTTTAGTCGTTTTAACCTGTCAGATTAAAACAAGAAAACCGACAATTCCGAAGCAGAAGCGGATGATTAAAACGCACCTATTAAAAATATTGCGCCAAGATGTAGGCAACACGTAATAAAGGATCAAAATGGCGGAGTTTTCTATTTCCATTTAAAACTCCGAGTAATTACTACTAGAGGGAGTCTTCCCCCCTTCCCCGCGCTAAATTTTGTTAGCAACATCTACTCCCCCCGAGGGGGAAAATACCTCTTCTGTAATTGGCTTATTTAATCAGCGTTGCCAAGTTTGACAGCGCCAGAAGTTTTCTGTGAGCGCCAGTTCTGACACTTTCTGACACATGTCAATTTCTTATTTGTATTTTACGGAAAATATTATTATTTATAACGTTGTAAAGGTTGTAAATGTATATTTAAAATTTATTATCTCTAATAATATGGTGAAAACATGCTTTATGTGTAAAAGGCCTGTTGAAAATGCTTCTTCAAGATATTATCATAAGTAAGTACAGACAACCTAATTATCAGAGGCGGTGCATTAGGCAATCACCTTTAATTTGCAATTAAACTTTTTTATTTTCTTATCGAAAAATTAAAATTAAGAGCAAGTACACTCCAGCTACGTTCGTCTTCATCCGTCTCATAATGATTATAGTAACGGTTAATTACTTATTATTATTTTAATATCACATCTTTGTAAAGTTTATTGTTATTTTTTTTTAGGTTTTTTTTTATTGATATGAGAAAAAGTACATGGTTCCAAAATATAGGAATTCAACAAGTGACCACCTGAATAACTTTTTATGCTAATGCATTTTTATTACAGATCTCAGGGAAGGAAAATATTAAAGAAAAATGCAATTTCGACGAAAGAAGTATAATAATCAATCCTGTCACTACTTCTACACTATATTCATCTGCTACTAAAATACTAAAACAGTAAGTAAGTAGAGAAACTTAAGTTTCTTTCAAAAATAATGTTTAAGGAAAAAGGCATAGCTATTTTTTTGTTGACACTTTTTTTTAACTAATCTAAAAGACTAATTTTGTGTATTGCTTAAATGTTCATTTTTTGTACTTAATTTGTTTTAGGTTTAAACAAAATGAACTTCTAAGATATGCATGGAATATCCCAAAAGAGCTAAGGAAGGTTTTAAAATTCTTAAGAAAAGTATTCGAAACCAACAACATAAAATAGTCTTCCTGTCCAAAATATAAATAGGTATAAATATTTAGATATTATAAGTAATTTTTCATTCTATAAATCGAACATAATTTGCTTCTAAATCACTACCTAATGAACTATATTATATAGTACAAAACTAAACAAGAATATCACATTATTCATGTTTTTTTTAATTTCCTTAAAAAACGTCCCAAAAAAATGTGAATATTTATTATTGGAGTTAACATCGTTATGCTAAAACAATACTAGAACAACTTAAATAATGTGGATTTTGACTATTTTGAGTTATGCAGATCATTATGATCTAAAAAAATGTTTGTCTGTTGCTATAGTCAGGTATAAAAACATTCATTTATTTAAACACAGTTGCAATATACATTTTATTTAGTTTTTAAGTTAAAACCTATTAGGACATCCTAAAATTACTTTTTTCGTTTGATGTGAGATTAATTATTCTACATTTTTGTTGGTGAAATAGGATATATTAAGATGTCTTACTGTTTTCTCTGATTATCTAAAAAGTTAGAACAATATACAAAGACTGTTATAACAAAAAAGAGATATACCTTTACTTAAACACACAATTAGTCAGTTCAATTGTACGATAATTTAAAGCAGAAATCCAGAAAACTTTAAAAATGTGTTTAAATGTGTTTTTACTATAACAAGGACATAATTATTAAAAAAACTTGGCACATTAACATTGACAATAGGTTTTTATAATATATATTATAAAAATCACAACGAACTACACAAAATGACATTATTAATAATTTAGCAATAAAAAAGTTAAGTACAATGATGACATTAAAAGTTGAGTTTCTCGAAATACTTTTTTTAAATTGTCTCAGTAACTACCTAGTATTTTTCTAGCACAATGATATTATACGAATGTGCATTGTGTGATATCTTATATTTTAGGAATAAAATTATATATTTTTTGCAGGTTTCTGTTAACAACGATTCCAAGAACTTTTGAAAATATTATTAAAACGGCATTTGCAAATATAATTCTCAATTAAGAGCTTTTGATCTAACATTAAATTTTTATTCTCCATAAGGTTATAGCTTCCTAAGAAGAAAGTTTAACAAGACTTACCAGACTCAAAATATCAAAATTTTACCAACCAATTGATGGTTCTACTGGTTTCCATAGGAAAATTCTCCTCGAAACTACTAAAAGAAAAGTGGCAGAGGCAACCGAAGAAGGCAAAAAAGTCTTTTGCAAAACAAAAACTAGAAATTTGTTTAAGAATCTAATTATTGTTTGAAGTTTTACCAATGATAATTTTTGATAACGATTTAAGATTATGAAGTTCTATTATGAATTTTACTCTTTGATAACCTATGTTTAAATTTTTATTAGGACCAAAATAAATTATAATTTTCATTTCAACTACAAAAACCCTCATAATATTAAAAAGGGGAAAAACGTTAGATTAGTTATGTTCAGGAATAAACTCTTTAAACATTTATCTACCTAAAATGTGTTACTTTTAGAAGGTATGTTATTAACTTTCTATTTGTACTTGTATTAATTCATTTCATTTTATTATCTGTTGTATTTTCAAATTGATTTTGATATTAATCTTATCTATTTATATATTTTTTATACTCACATATATGTTTTTTTCATTTATTAGCTTATTAAATATAATGAATTCATGTTGTTTTATTATATGCTTGTATGAATGATTACTTTTATTTCCTTTTAAAAATGAATTTCGAAGATAAAGGCGAAACGGTGAGTGAGAATAAAAATTAGACGAAAGTGACGATATTTACTGGAGCTTTCATCTACACGCTCCTTTTTCTAGCCATCTACACCTGAGCCAGCAAGATTCGTCTTCCCTCCATCCTTACATTCTCCAGATTTATAGAGAAAACGCCGTCCTCTTTAACATATCCAGACCTTTGACGGGGACTATACCACTACATTATCAGCTTTATTTGTTATCCCGAGCAATTTAAATGCATTCATAATTGCTTATTCTCACCTCTTCTCTTGTAGATTCCGTACTCAGTTTTCTTATTTTTAGTTACGTTTGCACTGCTCTTTTATTTTCACAGCTTTAATTCTATAATGCTGTAACGCTACAATATGGATCCATTTATGTGGTTTATACTATTTAATGTTATTCGTAAGTGACCAACCTATTATAATAATTAAAGAATATTGTATTACAGGCCTGAAGATGTTCCTGTAAGGCCGAAACTAGTCGCTCCTGTATTTATAATAAAATTGATTTTAAGGTTTTATTCTTCAATTGAAAAAATTAGACCTTTACAGTGATTTTGTTTCTTTTCCTGCATTAGACACACATAAGACGGTATTCATTTTAAAAATAGTAAAATTAGCAAAATTTTTAGTTTTTTTTTACAATTAAAACGTTTGGACAATGTGTGTTTTTATAGATAAATGATACGCCACTGAACAAGAAGGATGTTTACCTTCCCCCTTGTGCCCGCTTCCTCACTTCCTCTACAGATGTTGCTAACACAACATTCGCCTACAAACTCGTTTCCACGCTCCCTCTATTAGTAATTGCTCGGAGATTTAAAAGGCACTCGGAAAGCTGCGCAGTGCGACCATTCTCCGTATAGTAAAAGAAAATCAAAGTATGTGCCTGGTACCGAGAAATTCCAGTCGAATGCAATAATTGACTTTGAATTAATTTGGTTCTGATATTCAAACAAACGCCACTTAAAAAAGTCGAACTAAGTGCGCATTAATGCAGCCAGTCGAATCCGCTATAATGTCTTGGTTACATTTGGACCACGGTCGAGATTTACCTCACTTTTGTGACAGATTGACATTCGACTTGTAAGTCACCACTTTAAGGTAACCGCGTCCTTAAATTAACTGATTTTTCAGGTTTCAAAGCGGTTAGTTTTGAACCAAGTAACCGATATTTCAGTTAGTAACGGACCATACCCGAAACATATTTTAATTTTAATTAACAGTAACTTTTCTTCAGCCGTTTTATATTTAAACTCTTATATTGTAGGTTAACTTTTAGCTAAATAATCGTGTTTACACGTTCAAACAAATTAATTAACTATCCTCTCCATTCATCTATCTATCGGCTTTTAAAGCCGATGGATGCGTTGGCTAAGTGGTGAACTCACCGCTGGAAAAAAGAACGATTGACACATACACTGCCGTGCTAAGCACAAAGGTGGTAACTGACTTTTTTAAGAAAAATGAGTTTTTGATTATAATACATTAAATTATCAATTTTTAACAATATTTTTAAGTTATTAAAAATAAAATGGCAATATTTTATTTGAAATAGGTCTATAAAAATAGTCGTAACTTTCTTTTCTACCTCAAATACTTACGTTAAAATGCCGTATCTGCAAAAAACTAAGGTTTTTTTATTGTTTTTGAAAACAAATACGTCCATAACCCTTAGTATTCTTTAGATACGTCAAAAATGCTTTAGTAAATTTGTTAAAAGTTAAAGTAGGAAAGAGAAGATTGGCGTTATTTTATAAAAATTCATTTAAGAACCCACATTACAAAATAGTTAATTTACTTAAGGTGAAATTAATTAAAGACAGTATTTTAGAACTAAATAAGAAAAAGACGACTAACGGAATTTCCAAAGAACAAAAAAGCCTTCAAATGGTATCATACCAAAAACTAGGTTAACATTTTGGGAAGATTTAGCGAAAAATTATTGTGAAGATGATAACGATGAAGTAGAAGATTAAAGTACTGAAAACTGATATTACTGACAAATTTAATGTTATGCAATTCAATTATCATCTGTAGCTTTTATTTTTTCCTTCCTTTTTTATATTCTATTTTTTTGTCATTGCTTAAAATTACTTAATAAAAAAATTAATGTGACAATAGTCTAATTTATTTATAGTTTATTTATTTAAAACACACTATTTACAATTTATTTATGACGTACTATTTAATTTATATAATACTTAGACACTAACTAACAATTCTAATGTATTTATTACAATTTAACTTTTCTTGTCTAACACTTTATACTAAACTGTCTATAATCAACTGACTACCGTCTTCATACTCGCGATATTTATATCAAGCCAACTCTGTAACCAGAATACTCTAGACGGTCCCGAAAATTCCATCTCTGACTTAATGGCACTCTCCGCCCGTTCTAGCCGTTTCTAGTGCATCAGCGGCATTCCTGAACGTTCCGTCGCCTCGAGCAGGTGCCCGACTCAGCTGAAGGTCGCGCTTGCTTTAGACACAGGGTCGGCTTAATTATTATAACTAGTACCTCGTTAGTAAAGATTTTAATTTATAAAACAAAAATAAAATAAATGTGAATGATCATTAATTACATACGGCAATATGCTGTAGTAATAAACAATTGAAAAAATAGATTAATAAGTGGTAAGTTGAAAAGATTATGATTTTTATATCAAATCTTTAATTATTTTGAATAAAAATTCAAAAAATTGAAGCATTATCTTTCAAAATGATTATAAACAGTCACACCTGGAACTTTATAATGTCGATTTTCAGAACCACAAAGTTGACACATCGAAATATCTAAATTTCTCGAATTCAAGTTTATTACAGTTACCACCTTTGTGCTTAGCACGGCAATACAATCGTCTTTCCATCGATTAATTTAGGAACGGTTTGCTGCAAGCGTTGCATATAGCTCTGAATAAAAGAACATGCCTTAATATGTTAAATGTCGTTGATATTTTACAGTAATGTCGTTAAATGTTGTTGTTTTTTACAGATTAGAATGTTTGGGAGTAGCTCACAACTACGTGAAGTTGAAGTGGGGCGAAGGAAAGAACACCGAATATACGCAATACTGTGTAGAAATGGAAAATCCTCGTTCGGGTGATTATCAGTGTGTTTACAAAGGTACAGCTCTTACTTGTAAAGTGAACAAGCTGCACGAATCTACTACATACAGGTTAGTACAAAATTGATATTGTTTAAAAACTTTTAATTTTATGTTCTTTGGATAGTCATATTCGGTTATATTACTTCTATTTAAAAAAGTTCTGTTGTTATGTTGTCATGCAATCCCGAACTCTTTGAACTTTATTTACGGTGTTGGCAATAAAAAATTGTCATCTCTTATCTTTAATACTATTTTTCGATAATGTTCGTTGATGATGTTCTCTAATAATCTTCTTTGATAATGTAATGTTTGTTTATTTTCAAACAACAGTTTATTTATTAATAATTTATTTAAACACTATTTATTTTATAACACAACTATTTCTAATTTATATATACTTCAAATGTCTTTAAACTGATCACTATTTATATTCACCACTGTCTATCTACTAATTACTATTTATCTTCACTGTCCATATAACTACTGATTCTGATGGCTCTCCTCCACCAATTTATATACAAATTGGATGCTCCCCCGCCAAAATTGCCAGTATGTACCAGAAACGTTATCACGTTCTAAAAATAGTATCTCGTTGACCCTGGAATGTTCGCGAAAGTGTCTCCACCATTGTCGTCCCATAGGTTTGGTCTTAAGGGGTTTAATTATGTATAATAATCGGACAAGTTGAGCCTCAAAGGCCAAATAAGACAGAGAGGGATTTGTAGGGTTAGAGCATGACTGAATAATGAAATGGCTCACATAACAATAATGTTCATTGATGATGTTCTTTGTTAATGTTCTTTGATGAAGTTCTTTTGATAATGATCTTTGATAAATTTCTGATAAATTTATTCCATGTTTCTTGATATTTCTTGATGTTTCTGATGTTTCTTGATAATTTTTCTTGATGTTACTTGATAATGTTTCTTTGGTTATTTTCTTTGATAATGTTATTTGATAATGTTAATTGAAAATATTCTTTGATAATGTTTTTGTTAATGTTTTTTGATAATGTTTTTGGTAAAGTTCTTTGGATTATGATCTTTTATAAATTTATTTGATGTTTCTTGATTGTTGGTTTCTTGATAATGCTTTAAAGATCTTTATTTTTATTTTTTTTATTTTTTTGGTGTGTTATCGGCTTCAACTGCTAAGGTTATCTCGCCTCGTGTTCTGCGTAGGCTTTGTTACTGTTTCCCAGCGCCACTTTAGGAACAGCACTGTTAATTAGAACCCAACAGTGAATGGTCGAGTGGGGAATCCTACCAAGGCATCAGAATTAATTTTAAATAATTAAATTAAATGAAAAAATTCCGGCCAACGGTGGGATTCGAACCTGGGACCCTTGTATCCACAGGCAGAGACTCTACCACTGAGCCACCCACCCCCCTTTATTTTTATTATTATTATTTAATAATAGAAACATAACAATTTCGTTTTTCTTGTTTGTAGGTTTAGGGTGAACGCCGCCAACGACGCTGGCGTAGGAGAATTTTCCGACGACTACGAATTCAGTACAAACGTGGCGCCGCCTGCCGCCCTCAAAGCTCCCAAAATCGCGGAAGTCGATCAACGGACCTGTTCGATCGAATGGTTCCCGGCCAAAAATAGCTTCACGGATTCCGTGGTGTATCGGGTACAGGTGTCGCGAACGAAGGAACAGGTGTTCAAACAGGTAAGTACTTGATTCGTAATAACGTTGTGGCGGACTACTGGAAGGTAATGATGTTTCTTTTTTCGTCATCTTTTAATACTGATAATTTTAAATAATTTCTACATGAAATAAACATCACATAAAGAACTATCACATTGATGAATATAGAATTACCTATAGAAAAAAATTAAAATGTGCCTAATAAAACAGCAGGCCCCGATCATATTCCTACTAATTTGTTGAACATTTTCCTCTCCCAGTATTCTTAATTTTATATAAATATCTGTCTGATATATGGAAACTGCTTATGTTATCCCTATACCTAAATCTAGTGACAAAGATGCAGTGAAATGTTTGGACCAATTTATAAATTTTGTATCATTAATAAACTACTTGAATATTTTATTTTTTGATCATCTTCATTTTAACATTATTAATATGTTAAACGATGAACAGCTTTATAAAACAACAGTCTCTCGACATTAATGGCTTTAATCTAATTGTTAGGATTAAGTTTTGACTTTTTACCAGAACTAATAGGTATGCAATAAGTACATGTTGTAATCATAAAAAATCAACATAAAATTATAAGGTAAATGAGTAAGCAGTGAGCAAAAATTTCATATAGCAGGTTTTGATGTCAACTTTGTGTTTGGAAATAAAATTCGAGCAGATATGTCATCTAAAACATAATATTTATTGCATAAAAACATAGTACCTTGCTTTAACATTAATTTTTTAAACAGTTAAATAGATTTATTCGGCATATTCACATGGCAAATCGTCTTGTGGAATTGGTTCTTCGAGATTATTCTATTAAAATTTTGAATTAAATTTTTGTAGAAGTTGAGTTGTTCTAGATCTTTCCAAGGTTTAGACGTTCCGTAGTGCTCCCTTTTTTGTCGACAGTCCGCGGAATACCACATATGATATGATCAAACTTTCTAAGACCATTGACGAATCTACAGCATGTGTTTTGCATAATTGGTAACCGATGATGATTTATTGCAGTTAAACACGAGTAGTTAATAATGATATCGTAAGTTTAGATATGACTAAGCTTTGACAAAGTTTCGCTTTCAACTATTTATCTCGAAGAATGAATCTGTTAGATTAATCTTAATGCACCTTGGCATTTTTGTAGTATTGAATTTAACATGTTTATCAAAGTAAAGGCCTAGATTTTTGCTTCGGTTACATACGGAATAATTTCCCCAGATATTCTCGAAACTGCCTTAGATGTTATTTGAAATTTTAATTTTTTATGACAAAAAATCATTAATTTAGACTTGGATGCGTTAATTACTATAATTATTCAGAAATTAGTTAAATTAATTTTAGTCTAAACATATTATGTACTCAGATTTGGGAACACTTCTTTGGACGTGTCCTGTATGTGTTACATGGTACTGTTAGCGTTGATAAGAATTCAACTTAAATATACTGCGTTACGCCACAGCGTTAACAAAAACAAGCAAGTCCAAGTGGTTATATGCTACGTAAGTGATAGAGGCAAATTAATCAGGAGCCTTGTACAATACTCGTACAGACTGTTTTTATTATAAATATGTTTGTATTGTCAAATAAAAAAAGATTGGAACAAATAAAATCGTTCCTAAAATGTGTAATTTTTTTCTGGTATATAACCAGATCAGACCCCATAGATTTGTAAAATAAAAATTAATACATAATGATTTTTTTGTTGTACATACTAATTTGAATAAAACAAACGAACATCTCTTGGCTGGTGGTTCTAACAGAAAGACAATTATTGTTGTTACTTATTTTGAATTAATAGGCTTTTTAGCTTCCAGTAGACCACCACGATTGTCGGATATTTAAGTAAAACGGTTGGCGGAATTTTGTTTGAAACGCGTTGTTCGAATTTTTTTTTTACAAAAACCTTAATTCGAAAACACGTTTGTTCGAAAAACCTAAATTCGAAAATTGTTTTGTTCGAAAAACTGTGGTTCGAAAAACTGTGGTTCGAAAATTCTTTTGATCGATAACATTTTCTTTCAATTTATTTTTGTCTTAATATACATTTTTAAGATTGTTTGTAAGATATCTTACATTAAAAAAATAAATTTCAGTGGTCTGCGTTCTAGTGAAAGAGGAAAAAGAAGGTATAACTTTTCTAGTCTTTATGACTATTTATTTATTATTTTTTCTCATATATAACCCGAAATTAGTTAAGCCTATAGTTAAGCCATATGCCGCCACTTCAAAACAAATTATAATATGACAATGTCAATACATTTTTTATGGTTGAATGTCAATTAACAATAAATCACGCTTAAAATATGTCAACGAAATGTCTTCTATGAAGAGTAAATTTGGGAAAGATATTCTCTATTTTGAAGGGTGCTTTTACGCTAAGGACCGACAGAATAAAGTTACTACTTACTGGAAGTGCGAGGAGATAAAAAAATGATGTAAGGGAAGAATCATTACAAGAGGCCAAGACAAGACTATAAAGGGATTACACAATCACAGTGGACGGTCAGAGAAAGAAGGAGTTAAAACTATATTAGAAGATATTCGAAATAAGGCACGAACTACTATAGAAACTCCACAGGGCATATTAGCAGAGGCCACTGCTTCAACAAGTGCGCCAGTATTAGCACGTTTGCCTGCACTTCGAAGTCTTAAAAAAACAATAAGAAGCTTGAGGAAAAAAGAAAACAACTATCCAGCTCTTCCAAAAAGCAGAAGTGATATAGTTTTACCGGAAGAATATCAGTTTACTGATAAGTCTGAAAAGTGTTTGCAGTATGATTCCTTTCAAGACGAAAATGATGTTGGTGAGAGGTTCCTCATATTTTCGACAAATGAAAATTTAAGAGTACTGGTACATGGACGGAACATTTAAGGCAGTATCAAATATATTTTGTCAGCTATTTGTAATACACGGTGTGTTAAATAATTCAGTGATGCCACTAGTTTATGCTTTATTACCTAATAAAGTTAGAATGTTCACGAAATAAAATACATGTTACAGGGACAAGAAAAAGTATTAGGGATAATGACAGACTTTGTGATAATAAATACAATAAAAATACTGTATCCTGCAGTTCGACATAATGGTTGCTTCTTTCATTTCAAGCAATGCTTATATCGAAAAACCCAAAAATGTGGATTAAAAAAAGTACGATACCGTTGTTGAATTTTCACACGTTAAACTTTTACAATCCATAGCATTTCTACCTGAAAATTGTATTGTAAGATCTTTTAATTTAATTATGGAACAAAACTTATTTGAAAAGAAATGTCAAGATTTAGTGAATTATTTTGAAGAAAATTAGACAGAAGATTACGAAAGAAACCAAAATTCCAGCACAGCATGTGGAGTTGTTATAATAACATTAAAAATGAAACAGCCCTTACGAGGTCGAGGAATGGAACAGTGGCTTTTTAACACTAAAGCAAAAAATCCTTCCATTTGGAAATTTATAAAAGCCCTTAAAAAAGAACAAAATTTAACTTTTATTTAAATTGCGAAAGAGGGAAGTGGGGAGTTCTTGGCTAAAAGAAATAAAAATTACAACACACTCAATGAGCGATTAAAAAGGACAGTGGATGGGTTAGATGACAGTATAGGAAACGAGGAATTGCAACAATATCTAGGGAACCTATCTTATTTAAATAATAGTTAAAACTACAATATATTAAATGATTAGAATTCATGTATTTATTGCATTTGAAATAAAAATACTATGAAATTTAAATTTAATTGGTCGACAATAAAAAAACTAGTTTTTTACTGTATTTTTTTTGCTAATCTCCATAAGTTAGGTCAGTCAGTTTAGTTTTTTTTGTTTTTATTTTTCCTATTTTTTGTATATTTTTTTTGCGTAGAAACCTGCGATGAGTCTAGACCAATGACATATATAGATTACTAGACTGCTCATCCATATATAAACAAGACGACGAAAAGCGGGTCATATTGCTTGGCTTGCCGAGTGCTCACCAGGCAGAATCGGTCTGGCCCAAATGAGTTTAAAACTCGTATTTCATCAAAGTAGGAATTGAAAAAAAAAAATATCTGTATGTTTATTTCTAGACAGGAGCTTGCGTTAGATATTTTAAAAACGGATTTTGAGTCATATCGTCTAGTTTCCCAATTTTCAAAACATTTTAAGAGATCTAACCAATTTTGAAGGTAGATATAAACAATTTTACACTAACTAACTTTAGACCACGACCACTGTATAGTGGCACTATTCGGACACTTGATTATTCTTTTAAAATTTATTTCGCATTATAAAAGCAGATATTATGCAAAAATTGAATAAACTTTTTAAAGATTTTACTAAAAGTTAGTAGCTTTTTCACATTTTTCACAAGTTTGTTCCCATTAGACAATTAAGGATTATTTTGGCGGTGAATGTGAATGATTTGATAAATAATAATAAGATTCCACCAGTGGAAATCTGATAAACAACATAGTAAAATGAACTAGGTACAAAGTGCAATCTTAGTTGACGTCAAGATCCGTTTAGCATCGGTAAGGGGGAAAGAAAGATTCTGACTTGCAATCACAAAAAGAACGTACAACTAAGCTTAGTCGATGTAAGTTAGCTCAGATTAGTGGTAAAAAGAAAGCGACTATTAATAAAAAGAAAAGTAATCCAGCTAAAACAAGAATTATGGCTACTGTCTTTAATAATGATATGTTGCCAGTACTAGTAGAATGTTAAGTGTTGAGTTATCTTCTTCAGGCAATGGATGTACGTATGCATAATTTAAAATGTTTGGTTAATTATTATGTTTAATGTGTTTTTGCAGTTAATGAATATATATCTACTACTGAAGCAGATAATGAAGATTTGTGTGCTGCTGAAGAGCTTTGCTTAATTTACAAAACCGTTTAAAAACAGAAAATTGGGATCGATTGTTCAACACAAGTGAAGAGTGGTGATTTAGTTGATCCGTTTTCAAACAGAATTGTCAGTGCTAAAGAACTATCTACTTTAATAGGATTGCAATCCTTCCAGTTATTAGCCACCATTGTGGAATTCGTTGTTTCTAAAGAATAGGAAAAAGGAGATCAGTTATGTCTGTAAAGGATCAAGTTATATTTACTTTTATGAAGTTGAAAACTGATATGCAAGATATAATGTCTTATCCATTTTATTTGGAGTGAATGAAACTTTTTATTATTAAATTTTTTAACATTTTTTAATAAAACTGTTAGAAGTTCTTAGTATGGTATAATTCGGCTTTCAAAACAAGAAATATTAAATAATGTGCCTCTATGTAAGAGTACTACTTGATTGTTCCGAAATCCCAATACAGCAAGCCAAATGTCTTTGTTGTAGGCTAAAAAATTACTCTCGACTACAAAAAGAGGCATACTATTAAAATATTTGACTGGAGTGTCACCTACTGGTCTCATTACTTACAAAAGTGAAGTATATGGTGGTAGAACTTCAGAAATAGACATTTTTTAACAAAGTTCAATACTTGAAGTGTGTGAATCATTTCTCGATAGTAAAATGTTTAACAAAGGTTTTCTTATTGGAAACATACCAGAAGCTGAAGGTATACAAATTATACAGCCTCCTTTCCTCAATAAAAAAAATCAGTTCAGCCATCAAGAGGCTTTACTTAATGCTAAAATTGCCAGAGCTAGAATTCACATAGAAAGAACCTATCAAAGAATAAAAGTGTTTGTCTCTCTGTATTGGTACTTATGTCCGTTTTTCTTCTATTTATATTGTTTTTATTATACGACACTTCTCTGTATCTAACTAAATTTTAAAATGTACTTGTAAAGCCCAGATAGCTCTAACTCGGGCCTTTGAATATAATAATATTTATGTAATTGTATTTACAATAAATACTTTATTATTAATATTATTATTATAATTGATTATAATTCATAAAATTATTATAAACTTATTTACCTTGTACCTACTTGTATTGATACTTGCGTGAAAAATGAAATGTTACTTTTTATATTTCTGTAGCTGGTCTTACAACCCTTTATAGAGCAATTCAACATTTAAATTTAAAAACAAAACAAGTTTTTATACTCAAATAATTAAAAAATTTAAAACAGAACATAAGTATAATTAAAACTAAATAAAATAAACAACTCAACAAAATGTCCGACTGAGTAATGACAATGAGAACAAAATCTCAACTAGACTAAACTTTCTTTAAAACCGGTCCTGTGAAAGTTTTGTTTACCAGTGAGAACTCAAAATTGAGACAAAACACAAACATTGCATGCACTAGACAAAGAGAAAACATCTCCCAGTTCGACCCGATTTTCATCGTTTTATTTAAGTATGGATAAGCAGTCTATTTAAACTATATATGTCATTGGTCTAGACCACAAAGTTAGGTAAAATGGTTATTATTTTTTTAATTTTATTTAGAATACTAAGACAATATTTCTATTTTCTTTAATATATTTTACATTAGGATTCAAAAAAAAAAATCGAACAAGTGCTGTTTGAAATAATATTTTTCGATTAAAAGTATCTTCGAACATAACGTTTTTGACTAAAAGTATTTTCGAACAACCTCTCATTCGAACAAACGTATTTTCGAACTAAAGGTTTTCGAACAAAATTCCGCCAATCAAGTAAAACAGACGTAACTCTAATAAATTATTTATTTTTTTCTATTGCAGGTCTGCAAGTCTTCCGAATGTAAATACGCAATCGAGGATCTGGAGCCGGGCACCGAGTACGCCGCCCGCGTATGTCCCGTCCGTCTGACGTCCGCCGGCGAGCTTCCCGGTCCCCCGTCTCCTTCGGTCACCTTCACCACCGCCTCTCTGGAACCGGCGGGCGGCACCTCGGCGAAATCAGCCTCGTCTTCCGGCGGCAATCCCCTCGCCCATTCTGTTCACAAGCACCGGTCCTTCTATCATTCCATGTGGCAGATGCTGAGCTTCTCCGAGGAGTACTGGATCTACGTGTACGCCTTTCTGGTGCTCTTCATCGGAATCGTCATCTCCTTGTTGATCGCGCAGTTCCTGTAAAGGGATAGAGCGGGAGCGGCGCGCGCATTGTGTAGAATGTCCAATACGTGAGGAGGGATTCGCGGGAGATATTGGTGGTGGTAAATAATGTTATTTTTTTTTCGAATAGAGATAATTCGGGGCGGTAATGTTGCCTGCGCACAGTAACTCTGCGGCGTTAGTATTTTTGCGCATCATTTTTTGGGTTAGTGTATTAACATTTTTGTTTATAAATTCTTTTATTATCATTGTTTGACGATTTTGTGCTCGGAAACTTCAATATCATCTATGAAAATCAGTGCTAAACTGAAATTAAAAAGTTTTCATGTAATTATCGCTTTCTTCTCATTATGCTATTCATTCGTGTAATTTTCACGTTTTGAATTTTTTTTTATGATTTTAATGCCTGTTTTAATATTGTTTTCAACGCGTATATAAAACTGTCACATAATACTATCATTTGTCACGTAAAACTGTTAAATGTGGAATAATAGTGTCATCTGTCAATTAAAACTCATTTGTCAAATAATGTTATCTGTCAATAATATTGTCATCTATCAAGTAATACTTCACCAATCAAATAAAACTGTTCTTTCAAATAAAGTAGCTGTCTTCTGTCAAATGTCATTCTGTTCTTTTTATTTTGTTGTTTCGCGATAATATCTTCGGAAACTCTTAAAAATCATCGATAAAACACATTACTAAACTGAAATTAACTAATTTGCATACAATTATCTCTTTCTTGTCATTAAGCTACTTATTTATGTAATTTTAACGTTTTGGAACGCAATTTTTATATTTCTAATATTTATATTTCTGTTGGTGTAATATCATTATCGATCTTTAAATGGTCAAAACTTTGTTTTTCAACGCGTATATAAAACACATAAAACTGTCAACTGTGGAATAATAGTGTCATATATGTTAATTAAAATTGTCATCTGTCAAATAATACTCATATGTGTCAAATAATAGTGTCATCTGTGAGCTAAAACTGTCTTCTGTCAAATATTGTTGATATTTTACGGTAGTGTGACATTAAATACGAATGTTGTTTTTTACAACTATTTGATGCTACTAATTTTTGTCATTTTGACGTTTTGAAATGCAATTTTCATGTTTCTAATACGTTTCTGATGTAACATAATTTTAAATCTGTAAAATGGTCGAAACTATGTTTTCTAGACGCGGAAAAAAGTGTGAAAATGTCAAGCCATGAGATTTTAAGTTCTAAGAAAATAATAAAAAAGTCGTTTTGACAGCTCGGAATTGAAAGTTTTCATTTAAACTATCTACTTTTTCGGCCAAGCTGCTAGTTTCTTTTATTTGTTATTTTAAATTGCTAAAATGCAATTATCTACTCCTAATACACTTTTAATATCATTTTCTATTTGCAGAAAAGTCAAACTGTTTTTGATCTGGTACAAACAGATAAAAATTTCTTTTATAAACCCCCAAAATGATTCTTTTCAGGATTTGATTGATTTAAAACAATATTTGACAATTTAAAGATGTCAAATTGAAAATTTTAACATATATATCATTTTGTTGATTTCAAATTGAGTTTTTAGGCGCTAACAATTTTGAATTCATTAAAACGTCTGAAAAACGTAATTTTGACAGAGCGAAAACGGTTGATTTGAGAGTTAACTAATTGAAAATAATCTTTGTCCATTTGGAGTTATAGAAAATATTAATAGGTAATTTTGACAGTTCAACATTGACATTTTGATATATTTCAATTCGATGATAATTCACCAATTTTGTTAATTATAAACCACTTTTATTATGAAATCACAAAACTTTCTGATCGAGTTGGAAAGTCAAAAAAGTAATTTTGACAGTTTGAAATTTATATTTTAACATGTCATTTTGATGGTTTAAAATTGTCATTTTTATTGGAGATTTATTGATTGAAAACAACATTTGATCATTTGAAGTTCTAGAAAACATTGATAGGTGATTTTTGACAGTTCAATATTGATATTTTGACATATTTCATTTTGATGTATTCAAATTAAAAAGCTTTCTGATCGGGTTGAAATGTCAAAAAATTTTGACCGTTCAAAATTTATATTTCGATAAGTAATTTTGATGGTTTCAAATTATTGTTTTTATGCATTGAATACCGCTTTAACAGTTTTTAAATATTCAAAAACACGTTTTATACGATTTAAAATGTCAAAACCATTGTTACACACGTTAAAACAAGCGAAAATGTCAAATGGCTCGTAAAATAACATTTAGCAATTCGAAGATGTAAAAACTATTAAATAAGTCATTTAGACAACTTAGACATTTATTATTCTGTTAATTTCAAACTAAGTTTTTAAGCTTTAAAAATTTACCTTAACAATTTTGAAATCATTCAAACGTGCGACAATGTCATTTTGACAGTCTGAAAGTAGTTGATTTGAAGATTTATTGATTAAAAACAACGTTTGACCATTTGAAGTTCTAGAAAACATTGACAGTTTAACATTGAATTTTTGACATGTGTCATTTAATAATTCACAAATGTCTGATTGAGTTGGAATGTCAAAAATGCCATTTTGAGAGTTCGAAATTTATATTTTGACATTATGTTATTGTGTTGGTTTGAAATGGTCGTTTTTATTCATTGAACACTGCTTTAGCAGTTTTTAAATATTTAAAAACACGTTTAAACGATTAAAATGTCAGAAGCATTGTTACCAGTGCGTGAAAATTGACATTATGTCAAATAATGATAGAAAGAGAAGTGGAACATGAAACTTTTCTACTTGTCTTAATACCTAACCCAAAAAATATAAAAGATACAATTAAAAAAATATATCCAATGTCCAAAATATATTTTAATCGCATTTTGTGCAATATCTATGTAGTATGTAATTTTTAATTTAAATGTATTGTCCTTTTTTTGCTTTAAATGTCAAATATTCTTTAGTTATTCGTCTTATCGTAGATTATCGTTTGAAATTAATTTTTTTTTAATATAAAATTAATTAAAACCATAAAAATCTATTAAATTTTACAAATCTATTTTTATATATTTTCTATATTTTATAATTTGTTTTTGTCGTCGTAAGTTATTAGTCATTTAAAATTAATGTTTAAGTATCTATTTGTTTATTATTAACAATTTGTATAGGCATAATTTTATATTATACATAATTGGATTAAATTTTATTTAGTAGCTATTAAATATTAGCCGTATCCATATATTTTTTTTTTGAATTACTGCTCAAAATGACAATTGGCATTATTGAAATGAAGTATGACGTTGACAACCGATTCAGTTAGTGAATCGAATTGCTATGTACGTGAATTAAAAAAAAACTTGCAATAACCCATATTCTATTAATAGAACTTTAACTATTTAAAATGTATTGCAAAAAACAACAAAAATACCTTATATTAAATTTGGAAATATAAATGGTGGCCACTTAGTTGTCACATGATCATCATAATCATCACACTGAAGTTAAAATCTTTTTTTGTCTTAAAACTTAACATTTTTCTAAATTTATAAATTATAAATTTATAATTTGCTCGTTTAATACACAAAAAATATTCTTCTAAATTTATAATCGCAGAAAATTTGCTTGTTTACTATTTACTACACATAAAATGACTCATTTGGCTCATTTTTATTTGATATATGTCGGATGTCAACTGTCATGTGTGACGCAAAACTTCTTTTTAGAAGTTTTTATGAGAAACATTGCGAAACATTTTTTTTTTTATAATAATCATGTTTTCGGTAAAACTATGGAAAATGTAAGTTGAATTTTGTTTTTTTTTTTGAAGAATTGGAAAAAGGGTTATTGCAAGCGTTTTTTACCAAATATAAAAAATGTTTTTTTTAACACGAAAAATGAGACTCGTACACCACCCCTAAAATCTCTCGAGTCCTTCCTCGACTCGCGATTCTTAAGTATTATTAAACAGGGCTTTTTATTATTGAAGTATAATTATTAGAGGACCAAAGCGCAATGTTTTGGTATTTTTATACGTGTCTCCGTACTTGGTGTGGTGCTATAAACTCAGGCGGTGCCCCCCGCCCCTCGTCCGACAGCCTACCCAACCCCGCCTCGAAATAGTCCTCGAAGCCTCTTTTTTGTAAAACGAAACAAACGGATCTTACTTTTATATTTTTTATTATATTTTTTTACGATTGCGAGATCCGGAGGAGCGATTTTGAAGAATTGGGTATGTGTCGGATTCGGGGGTACCACTGATTAAAAAAAATATCTTATAGAGATGATGTGATGAATTTTAAATGCGACTTACAGCGGTCGTCTCGAGCTTATAGCGTGATGCTTTCGTCAATACTGCGAATAATCCAAGAGACCACCACATAAATCAAAGTGGCGGATTATTTGAGCCTTATTTGAAAAGAAAATGATAGATTGTTATTTGGTGAACACCAGACCAAGCTTAGTTTGCCCAGGTCTGAAGCAGGCTGCATTTTTGAAGTAAGAAGGCAATTCTAATTATTATTACAGAGGAGAATGTCAGCTTTAACAAGAACCGTTGCATTTTTGTACAGTTTCTATAACAATGTAGCACAAAAAAATTGTTGTTATTGTTACTTCCGCGTCAAACCAGAGGAAACCATAGTTGGTCTGGTGTTGAGCCGTTAATAACCCATAATTTTCTTCAATTCACCCTTCAATTTTTTGCAGCCAGCTTTCAGTTTATTATTTGCTGTTGAAATTTTAGTTACACTACGATAAAAAAAAAACAATTAGTTTATTGAATTCCTATAACTATTTAAATTTAATATCGTCTTTTTCGGCAAAACTATGGAAAATGTAAAAGGCTAAATATTTTTCGGAAAATTATAGAGCAAAGTGTAATTTAATTTGATTCATTCTTAGACTTACAATTTAATACGTTCGCATTAAAATTACCTTAAAGGTTGTTACTGTTTATTTTTCTCTAAGCGAACACCAACTGGCGAGGAGAATAATTAATGGATTAAAAATGTACGTTCTGCTTTATCACGCTCTAAGCTTGGGATTATTACCAATGGGGTGTTATTCCAGTCATAGTGTACATATTGTAATGCTGTTGGCAATATTTAAATTATTATCTAGATGAAAACTTATGTAAAACAGAATGGAAAGTCGCAAATACGTATATACAGACCCGACTGGTTACTTAGTTATTACGTTTCTTGTCAATTAATAGTGCAATGTCGTTCTTTTTTAATCATTAAATAATATTAAATTTTACTTTCGGTACAGGATTTTCTAGTGGAATTACTAACCTCGAAAATAAATATAGTTTTCGTAGGTTAGAAATGTGAAACGCCCCGAACGTTTTATCATTTATTTTATCTTCTAGGGCTTCCATAATTTTCACTAGGTTATTCTGTAAATGCAGTTCATGTTAAAGCATATTTTTAACTTAAATGTCTTTTTAACCTGATTATTTTAGTTAAATATTATTGTAGCTGGTATTCGGGTACTTTAATCGTCGCTCCGTCCACTTTTCAACAGCGTTGAATCTTCCGTCCGACCAAATATTTATTCAGAAAATCCTATTTCATTATTTTAGATGGCCTCGAAAACATCCTCAGCTTTTGTCAACTTTTTAATAAAACGAATTTAAATATTTGACCGAACCGAAGACCACGGTATTGAAAAAGAAGTGGAGCTTACAATGGATTAAGAAAAATCCCAAGCTCAAGTGCCTGAATGCCTGTTTATGCTACTATTTGTATATGTCAAAAATATCGGTAAATAATATTATCTAGAGGTATATGCAATCAGTGCAAGAGGTATTTGTAAATAAATAATCAGAGAAATAATAAAATTTGTTACAAACAATTTTATATTTTATTCGTTCTAATTTTTAAATAACTAATATTAACTTTATATAAGGTATATATAAAGTATAGAGATTTTTAAAAGTTTATATAGAGCATTTATTTATTTATAAAATGTTTTGTCATTTTAGATGTCCATATTCCATCCTTTTTTTCATGAAATATATTTACATCTAAAATGATTATAATGTCGTAGAGAAGTGTTACGTGTTGTTGACAGTCGGTCTGTATATGCGAATATATTAACATGAGAAGTGTATATGTTGAAAAAAATATCCAATGAATTATATAAATCTAATGTTAATCGTTTATGATCTAATCATTTATAATTTTAAATTTGGCTATACTGGGATGTGTAACTGTGCACCTTGCACTATATGAAGAGTTATTATAATTATTATATAGGTAAATATACATTATATATAAAAGAATCAATTATATTTTATCTACTAGACATTTGTTTTTTTCTTCATTTTCCCTAAAACATATTGTTATAAAATGAAACAAAATAACCCCATACATGTTTGTGTCCAACACTAATAAAATTTACTTCTTAGGCCGGTCCTGGCATAATAATTCTATCACGTCTAAACATGGTTTTATCCCTCTGTAACGATAAGTTATTTTTAAATTAACTTAGCTCAAATATTGAAACGTTTAAATTCCACATCCCTCTCTGGTCATAAGATTGAAGTCAAAAACAAGAAGGTAATTTCTACATGGTCCTTCGAGCAGGACTTAAACAACTGCATATAGCAATAAAATGACTACATAACCTATCTTCTTCTTAAAAATGAGAATTTTTCATTAAATCTTGGCCTTTTACAACATAACACGTTTTGTAACCTTTCGTGTAACATTTATAACATGTTTCAGAAACATTTTCGGTGAAATATTTAATTAAAATATTTCAGAAACTTTTGTATGAAAAACGTATTAAAACGTTTAAAATATTTCTGAAATATTGTGAGCTGTATGGGCTGTTACTCGATATCTCTTCTCGTTCAAAAGTTGTTCTGATTTGAACGAAATTTTGAATGCAGATATGAGAAGACGCGAACGTTTGTAAAACTTAACTGTAGTTCTTTGCTTTTGCTATTTTTCGAGAAACAACACTGTTCTTTTTAACGAATTAGGCTTGATAGAAAAATATTTCTTATTTTAATTATTTTAGATGGCATACTACCGACCTGCTAATTTTAAGCTCAATCGGAGACTACCACGAAAAATTCAAAGGGTAGCCTTAAAATATTTTTTATCTTCGATTTCTCTGAGATTTGGTACAGAGAATCAATATTTAAAATGTAGTGTCGGAATGGTGCCCGTTACTCGATATCTGGGTGATTCCACCAAAATGGCACAATTCGCAAGCGAAAAACGGCAGGACGCTTGTCATCTTAGAATTACATGTGTTGAATCCTAATAATTTCAAATTTTTATTTGTCATTTCGATGGGTAATTTATTAAACAACTTCATTAATGTCACGAGTAATTTCAGTTGCCTATTAGTAGATTCAAATCAAAGACATTTTGTAATGTCTGATTAAAATATATTTACGCGTATTTTTGAGACCGAGTCACGATTGTAGATTCGTAGTATGAAAAGACCTTTGAAAAAGTCAGTACGAAATAAACCGTATAGAGTACCGGTAAACTTAAAATTTTGCTGCAAAACGTGCTTATCTGTAAAATTTTAATAAAAACCTGTGGTAGGAAAAAAGTCTGGATCATCCCTTGGATACCGGAATTAAGGAGAGCCCTCACTTCACCCCTAGATGTAGTTTGGGTAAGTGATTTGGTTTCAATCGTTTTTTCTTAACCGTTTCATGCTTTTTTATTAATTTTTTTAAACTATTATTTAAAAGAACAATAAAAGACACAGTCTATTTTTCTCTGCCTTCTGCTTAGGCTATCAACTGTTCCTACTTGCGGGAACGTACAATATGGGTTAACATTTTTTTACTCTAAACATGTAACGAAACATTGTGCGCTATGTGGTTAAGCTCGTTTCTTATTTTAAAACAATTTTTTTTAGGAAAATTAAAAATTGTAAGACCACGGAGTTGATGACAGCATAAAAAAAGGTTATTTGAAAATATTTTATTATAAAAGTAGCAAAAAGAAAATAAAAAATTCTTTTAAAAAAACTTAAATTAATAATCTAGACCTTATTTCGGTCACATCTAATATCATCGTCAGTTTTCAGTTAATATATTCAGAAATGAACGGAACTGAATACATATTTCTAGTTTTAAGGTTAGGAGGATCAATCTTTTTAACAATATCACTAAATTTGTACCACAGTCTTCGTATACAGGCCATTTCCAAGAAGTGCACAGACGTCCATATTTTTCCATACAACTAACCACTGCACCTGAGTCTAGAATTTCTCTTATTTGACCTGAAAAAAAGGAAGATCCATATTTTATGACAACAAAGTCTTGCGTTTCCCAGACTATTTTATCATCTTCAGATGGCAACCGACTCGTGCCCGAGGCGACGGACGTTCAGGAATGCCGCTGATGCACTAGAAACGGCTATTACGGGCAGAGAGTGTCGTTGAGTCAGAGTGTAATATATAAATTAGAATTGTTAGTATCTAAGTATTATATAAATTAATTAGTACCTCTAAAATAAATTGTAAATAGTGTATTTTAAATAAATAAACTATAAATAAATTAGACTATCGTTACAATAGTTATGTACATATTATTATATACAAAGTTGCGCGAAAGTCCGGAATAAAATTATTTATTCAACCAGTAAATATAAAAAAAAATGCTGAAACACGTGAATTAATTATACATTGGACGTATTTGTTGCCAATAAAATGAATTTTTTTTTCAACCCCTTAGCTACAACCCTACCCAACTTTTCAAATGCAAAGGTATGCCGTGTGTAGGGTCATTGAAAAGTTCGTGAAACTTTATTGGAAAATCATGAGTTGGGCACATCATGTGTTTGTGTTTATTCTCAAGATAATTTTCATTTATGTATATTTTACAAATTGTAAAATAGGACGAAAGTCTGGCTCTTGATTGATTAGAGTAATGTATGGCATAATCTACAAAGAATCCAGTAATATTAAAGTTGAAGGTAGTAGCCATGTGTGAGTTATATGTTCAAAAAAGAGGTGAAACCCACTTTATTAGTTATTAGCTCATTCGTTTTTACCTCTCTATTTTAGACCATACCTGATGATGAGGATCTGATCTCCTCGAAACCGGTCGTATTAAATTACTCTTGTAAGATCTTAAGGACCACCCTTGTTTTATTACCTCTTTTTTGAATCCAGTAGTGTTGAGAGTTTTTGGCTTAAATTAAAAATAAATAATTTTCATTTATCCTTTTTAATATGAATTATAGTTTAACGATATTTAGCATTAAGCCATTTTAAGATCTTGCGAATCTGGTAGTGTAGTTATTAAAATAATTTTGCTGTGTTCGACAGTGAGAAATAATCAAATCATGTGTTAAAAATGCCGATTAATTATTAAATATTCTTGAAGCGGTAGATGTCTGACCCTTTACGAGACTGAAAAAAAAATAGTTTCAATCGTCTGTTAAATAGTGGGCCACAAATGCTGCTGAATAGGAACAGGTACGTACTTTGAGTTTTCTAGAAGACAAAACGAAAGAAAAGGGTAAAGAATTAGGAATAATTAAAACATCAAAGTATATTCATGAAAACTATATAATTACAAAACATCAAGTAATAACATAATTCAAAGAAATAAAGCAGTGTACACAAACATATTTAATATATACAGTCGAGGTACAGGCGCGTGTTATGGGAGAAGTAAAAGGGTAGGTATCCTATTTAACACCCAACCAGACATATATTTTATTCTTTTAAATATTTAATAAGGCTCGGGTAGTAAATTTATAAATACATCTCCGTTTTTTAATAGACAAAATCCATACGGCAAATATGTATAATACATTACTTCTCCCATTGAATTACCCGAAGCACGCCACTGTGGTACATGCTTATTCAACTAAAGGCACATTCATACACGGTTTCGCAGTAGGTTGGTAGATTGTTGAATATCAACTTTTTGATTTAAAACGCTCCGATAATAATGATTATATCAAGACTAGTTTCTACTCCACCCACAATTATAAGGAGGTCATTGGTCATTGTTATTCATTTACAAGAAAAAAATGTTAATATGCAATTATTGCAGTAGTTATAAAGTAACGATTATTTAAAGCGAACATTTATGAGTGGTTTCAAATTAAAATATTGGAACATTATTAAATGTTTCTCGGGCAAATTGCAATAAGACGAAATATACTTATATAAATAGATCTCGTTAAGAGCAAGATATACAATGTTGGTTGAATAAGTAAAATGTTCCATATTTTTATTGGTAATTCAATGGTCCATACAAATTTTGGCATTTCCGGCTAATTTCGAAGGTATTCGACGAAATTCGTAGCAGCTCATTTTTGCTTTGAATTTTTAGCGTTATTATTATAAAAGACAAAAAAAATATTCGAAGTTTTTATTAAAAACGAGGTTTCATATCATGAAATACGAACAATTTCATTACAATGTTTTTGTATTTCAAGGACCACCTTCAAGTTATTTTTTATTTAAATTCGGACCTGGATTTTAACTGTATTTTTTTATAGCTTTTGTGATGCTAAATAAAAAGACCATTTTACTTTGTTTAGTATATGAAAATATCATCAGGTTTATAGTTTTTTAATTGAGTAAAACAATGTGAATCATTTGAAAACTAATGTAATAACTTATTACTAATATATTTGTCAAATGGACATTAAATCCTCTAGAAGAGGCAAATAAATTTATATCCCTTTACTAGAAATATAACGAAATTAGCTTCAAGGGGATCATTATACCCCAGTCTCCCCTACAAAGATAATAATAGTGAATTAACCGAATGAAAAGACGAGGGTGGGAAACCGCCACCTGTCCCCCTCTGGATTCCGATGATAAGAAGTAAAATATAAGAAAATTTAAATAAAAGCAGCAAATCAAAATGTACTTAAGGATATTAAAAAACAAATTAATTAACGTTTTTTTTTAACTTACTTAAAGTTGAAGTAAAAAACAAGAAGTAGAAATGTAAGAAAAATAGAAAATATACTGAATGAATTAAATTAGAGAATGAAAGATGTAAAATAACAGTTAAATTTAGAAGATTTAGGAAACGGTACATTAAGAAGAGCAACTACTAAATGAATTTAAAAAATTAAAAAGAAAAGAAATAAGTTTTATTAAAATATGAGAAAACAAGAAAGAGAATAAGGAACAATTATTATAATAAAAACTACGTTAGTGAATATTTACATGCATGCAATGATATTAGTAATATTATTAATCACAGGGTTAAATACATCTGCTAAAATAAAACAAAAAAAAACGTTCTTTTAAATAGAAATAAGAACGAAAAATAAAGTAAAGAAAAATATGTATTAGAGTAGTAGAAAAACATGCTTAGTATATCACAACACCAGGTAAATAATATGATTATAATATAATAATAACGATAATAACAATAGTCAAAAAAATTTGAAATAAAATAACAGAAAAGGGAAGATGTATGAAAGGAATAAAAAAAACTTTTATATTCTACACCTAATATTATAAGAGTATTTTAAGGTACCTACACCAGTGATATTTATAACTACGGTTTAACTAATTATTTACTAAAATAATAATGTAAATACAGTAGAAGCATTTACAAATCTTGAATATTAAAATAACACAAATAAGCAAACATTTTATAGTTTACTTTAAGTAATAACACATTATTAATAGTTTAGAGGCATTTAATTAAAAAGAACGTGAATAAAAATGATAGATAAAGAAAAGAATAGATTCATATCCAATAATGGTCGAAAATTTACTTGCCTGTCAATTTTCCAAAAGATGAATTTTTAATTTTTAATTATACTGTTTACAGTTTTTGAGACATCTAGCACGATTTCTCAAAAATTAATTAACCTATTTTATTTTGTCTGTTTTTAATTAATTTTGAAATGTTGAAAGAATGAATTTCAATACTAGAAACATTAAAAAGCAGTTTTGAAAATGCCAAGAGAAAAATATACCCCATTACGCTATTTGAACATCATCCAATTTGACATATTTGGCACCTTACATTCGTATAACCTACACCAGATGATATAAAGAGAACATGCTAAAACCGTTAATATTTTCCAAGTCCACAGATTCTGGAATTTCGAATGGTTTTGAAAATATCAGGTTACTTAACAATATACCAAAGTTAAAAAAAAAAAGAAAAATATTCCAATATTGAAAGTGGACAAAAACAATCCACAGTACATACCTAACCAGAGAAAGATATTTTATTTGATAAAATTTGATCAGATAGGCAAAATAAAAACTTTGCAATGGAGAAATAAGTAGTTTTCGGTTGTATTAATAATAAACAAAAAACTTCAATGACCTCACTTATATGTCTTTTATACATTATACACTATAGTTGTACGTTCAAATATAAAAATCTGTCATTTACAGCACAAGAACTATTTTACGTCAATCACATTATAAAGTCTTTAGAAATACTCAAATCAATTTTTGAAAATCATTCCTACAAAATAATTAAAACTATCTTCAAACCCCCAAAGTGAAAATAAATTTATTGAAAATAAAAAAAAAACTGTCCAGCGAGAATTCTCAATCGATTTTTCACACAACAACAATAAATAACAATTAATTTTGATTAAATATGAACGTAAAACCATAGTCGACAGATTTGACGTTTTCTAAAAATTAAAAATTCCTACATTTTCTAATAGTAACCGAAACTAATATCGTGGAGTGGAGCAGCTCCATCTGAGGGCAGCGCGTAATCTTTGCTCAGCTGATCCAAAATCCCACCGGATCTCCCCGCCACTGGGATGCTGGGAGCGGGCCTGGGTTGGTAGACAGGAGCGGGTCTAGGTGCTGGCGAAAATCTAGAATAAAATAAAAATAAAAGGCTATTAAATGTCAGTATATTCTGACAAAATTATTTTTAAATCCGGTCCCACTCTGTGTAGTAATACTGACACTGTCAAAAAAGTTCTTCTTGTTCACAAACCTTAAATGAGTAAAACCAAATTTGGTAGATTTTCACAAAACTTTTATTTAAAAAAATGAAAATTAAAAAATTAAAAACACTACACATGACATGTTTCGAAGTACAACTTCTTTTTCAAATGTGACTAATTACAATTCGGTGTCCAATATACAGGGTGATTCATAACTATTGGGACATAGGCTAAGGGCAGGTTATTTGGACCAAAATATGGCGATTGGACCAAATATACCTTCATAAAATATGGCTGTGGAATAAGATACAGGGCGTCACTGTTTATTTATGAATTGTTATCAAAATCGGCACAAAGGCATATCTTTGAAAAAGGAATATTATTTTATGTAATATTTCACATTTTGTTACAGGGGGCGCCACGTGAATGATTCCTGATGATGAAATTAGGTGGTAACTTTTTTTGGGGAAACTTTTTAGTGCTTTTGATTAGAAAATATTACCTAAAAATTATTTCTACGTAATATTGGTACTCTTGTTTAAACACGATAATTTCACCTGTTTTCGAGAAAAACGTAATTGAACAGTTCAGTGTCTCAGAAGGGGATTCCAAATAACACAATAAGAAAACTTGTAACGTAAGGCTTTCATTTCAACGGTGAAGCAAAATTAAAAACAATTTAACATAAAAAAGCAAACTTAAATTAAATGTTCATTGTGACCTCCTCCGACTTCTATGCCTTTTCTAATTCTTTTAATAAAGGACTTTCGGATGGCAAAGAAAATATTATTCTGTCTCCTTATAAAATTACCCGAATTTTGTATGTTCCTCCAGAGTTCGTCTCGTGAATTAATTTCCTGGGTATAAACTAAGGATTTCATATGTGCCCATACATAAAAATCAAGAGGGTTATAGTCAGGACTTCTTGGTGGCCATTCAAAATTACTTCCTCTGCCAATCCAACGTTGAGGAAATATGTCACTTAGATAATGTCTAACAACTAATTGGAAATGAGGTGGAGCTCCATCCTGCATAAACCACATTTTCCTTCTTACATCTAGTGGCATATCATCCAAAATATCTCTAAAAGTATTTTGCAAAAAAAAATAAATAGGAATCTCCATTTAAATTTGGAGGAAGACGATATGGCCCTAGTAGTTGGTCGCCTATAATGGCACACCAAATATTAAATTTAAACTCATGTTGAAAATGTGTTTCTTTACGAGCATGCGGGTTTTCTTCCACCAGTGATGACTGTTTCGATAATTAAAAACACCTCGTCTAGTAAAAGTCGCTTCATCGGTGAACATAATATTTTTAATACAATTTCGGTCATCATTATGTTTGTTGAGAATACGTTGGCAGAACTGTAACCGTCTTGGGAGATCTCTTGGAAGCAAATTTTGAACAGGAGTGAAGTGATAAGGATGAAACTTTTCTTTTTTTAAAACTCTAATAATAGACGACTGACTTACTCCTGTTGTTATTGCCAGTTGACGTGAATTTACTTCAGGATTTTCATCTACTCGAACCAAAATTTCATCTTCTTCATTAGGTGTGGTTTGTTTCGGAAGACCACCCAGATTTTTACTATGAATTGACCCGGTTTCACCTAAACGATGAAATAGATTTGCAAAAGTTTTGTGATTTGCTTGCCTTCTGTCTGGATATAACAATTCATACCTTCTGGCTGCCATGCGACCGCAAAAATTTTCTTGTGCATATACACAAACCATATCCCGCATTTCTTCATTCGTAAAATGATGGTGACGAGGCATTTCAGTCGAAAAAGCTTTAAAAAATGCAACAATAGACTATAATCTCACAGCAAAAATAATTCATTGGCAAGAACTGACATTTACCAGACACAATTATCTGACAGTCAGTCCAAAGCACATTTTTCATAAATAAAATATTTTTTGAAATATCCTTCTGAGACTCTCAACTGTTCAATTGCGTTTTTCTCGAAAACAGGTGAAATTATCGTGTTTAAACAGGAGTACCAATATTACGTAGAAATGATGTTTACGTAATATTTTCTAATAAAAAGCACTAAAAAGTTTCGGCAAAAAACTTACCACTTAATTTCATCATCAGGAATAATTCTCGTGGCGCCCCCTGTAAAAAAATGTGAAATAATACATAAAATAATATCCCTTGTCCAAAGATATGCCTTTGAGCCGATTTTGATAACAATTCATAAATATACAGTGAGATTATAAAAAAAAACGAAAAAAAAATTCAACTTTAACGCCCTGTATCTTATTCCACAGCCATATTTTATTAAAGTATATTTGGTCCTATCGCCATATTTTGATCTAAATAACCTGCCCTTAATATATGTCCCAATAGTTATGAATCACCCTGTATATGCCAAGTAATTTAACCAAACAAAGTAATTAAGAAAATACATCAAACATGTTTTTATTTTTTTTTTCAAAATAAAAGTTTTGTGAAAATCTACCAAATTTGGTTTTACTCATTTAAGATAATATGGATTTTCATCAAGTAAAGGCCGAAACAATAAATAAAAAATGTAACGTTGCCACGTCGTTTACCGCTTCAAAAAAGGAGGAGGTTCTCAATTTATCGGAATATTCTTTTCATGTATGTTCAGCGATAATTCTTTAACACGGTGTCCGATTTCAATGATAATTTTTTTGTTAGTAAGAGGGTACCTAAGGGGTGGTTTCATACAAATTTGGTCAAGATGTGGTTATTGCATCTGCACTATTGTGATGTCAATTTTTTAAAATTACTTTTAATACTTGTCTTAGAAATATGTTAAACCTTTTCCATGGTGAATCTAGAAAAAAATTGAACATACACAAAACATGTCGATTTTTAGAAACAATTGAGAATATGTTCTATAGTATCTATAGACTGTTAATAATTCGGTTTAATATATTTTTTGATTGGAACCACAACTTGTAACTTTTACTATGTTTGAGTAGAAAAGTCATATAGGACTAATACCACGATGCAGGATAGTATTATTATACTCTTTACATAGTAGTCTATGAAGAGTATTTTATAGGTTTATTTTGTCTGTTCGTCCGATGTCACGTTTTTTGTCCGAATGATAGGCAAAAACGAAAACTGATATCAACTGGAAAATTTCAGGATAAATCGCGCTGTATAAAGCGACGAAGTCAATTGATTTTGACAAAAATCTAAATAAAAATGAAGGAGGGGGTTAAAGAGGGTTAAAATTAACTCAAAAACGAAAAATGATATCAACTTAAAAGTTTTGGCAAAAATCAAGCTCATAAGGAGATTAGGTAAGCCTATTGATTCTAATAAAAAAAATGATTAAAAAAGGGGGTTAAGGGGGGTCAAAAACGAATAATAATATCAACTTGAAATATTTGGCAAACATAAAGCTCTATTGATTAAAAATAAAAATCTGAATAGAATGGAGTTCAAGAGAGGTTGAAATACAAAATAAAAGAGAAATCAAAAATCAAAAGCGATATTAACAGGAAATTTTGAGTAAAAATCAAGCTTTTTAAGGGAATCAATAAATAAATAAAAATCAAGAGATAAGGAGCATTTTGAAAATGGTACACTTAAATTTCTTGCGCTGAATTGAAATCTGTATGGCCATATTAAACATTTATTGTAAAAAATGTATCCTTCTCTTTGAATCGTTATGTTTCAGTAGATACCTATGCTTATTGATGATTTTTAACGAAGCACTTTGTGATATAGGTAATTTACGAAACTTTGGGGCACCCTGCATATAATTTGTATGGTTATAACCTAAATATTCCTGTTTCAAACAAACGTCAAGGTACTGTTAAGTGACAAAGATCGGTCGTAATAAATAATGATCCTTGGTAAGAAGAACGGTTAACTTACCTTCTCTTTAAAAACAAATGGTACAAATGAGTGATTCTGATTTTATCTTATATTTTGACTCAGGGATCTGAGCTTGGACCATCATTACCCGCTATATTTAATAATGCTCGTTGAGAAATATTATTAATTTGTACTGACAAAAATTAATATTTTGCACAATTATCTGAATTGGGCAGTAGAAAGAAAAATGGATAATTGGAACAATGTTTTAGGGCTTTAAGATACTTCTGGGTGATTATAACCAGAAATGATCGGAAGCCTGTATCTGCCTAAAACGAGAACAGGCTACGTATTGTTCACGGCTGTTTTATGAGGTATCTAAATAGAATACAAAAGAGATATTCCATTTAAAATAACGGTAGAAGGTCAAGAAACGCCGCACTTGACAAGACCACTTGTCCCTTACGTATTTTGGGGCACAGATTACGAAAATAAGGGGGTTAAAACTGGCAGCAATGATTAAACCACCCCTAAAATTGCAAAAAACACCCCTAAATAGAGGTGTTTTTCGAATGTACTTATTGTTTTGCAAACTAACTCATCAGCGACCCAAAAAACATATGAGATGAGTTAGTTTGCAAAACAACAAATACAGTCGAAAAACTACTTAGGGGTGTTTTTTTGCAATTTTAATGGTAGTACAACCATTGCTGCAAGTTTCAACCCCCATTTTCGTAATCAGCGCCCCAAAAAATATATAAGATGACTTAGTTCGCGAAACACCGTTACTGATCATTTTTTCAGAAAATTCACCCCTTAGGAGGGGTGTTTCTGGCATGTCGGGGGTGTCACACAAATTTTACAGTCTCGACACCCCGATTTTCGAAATCAGCGCCCCAAAAAACATATGAGATGAGTTAGTTTGCAAAACAATAAGTATAGTCGAAAAACACCCCTACTTAAGGGTGTTTTTTGCAATTTTAGGGGTGGTTCAACCATTGCTGCAAGTTTTAACCCCCATTTTCGTAATCAGCGCCTCAAAAAACATATATGCTGGCTTAGTTTGCAAAAAAACAAGTACAGTCGAAAAATACCCCCATTTAGGGGTGTTTTTTGAAATTTTAGGGGTGTTCCAACCATTGCTGCCAGTTTTAACCCCCATTTTCGTAATCAGCGCCCCAAAAAATATATAAGATGACTTAGTTTGCGAAACACCGTGACTAGTAATTTTTTCCGAAAATTCACCCTTAGGAGGGGTTTTTCTGGCAAGTCGGCGGTGTCACACAAATTTTACAGTCTCGACACCCCGATTTTCAAAACCAGCGCCTCAAAAAACATATGAGATGAGTTAGTTTGCAAAACAATAAGTACAGTCGAAAAACACCCCTACTTAAGGGTGTTTTTTGCAATTTTAGGGGTGGTTCAACCATTGCTGCAAGTTTTAACCCCCATTTTCGTAATCAGCGCCCCAAAAAACATGTAAGATGGCTTAGTTTGCAAAAAAACAAGTAAAGTCGAAAAACACCCCATTTAGGGGTGTTTTTTGAAATTTTAAGGGTGTTCCAACCATTGCTGCCAGTTTTAAACCTCATTTTCGTAATCAGCGCCCCCCCTCATTGTAAGGAGACAGGCATTTGGAAAAACATGGGGATTAAAACCAAAAATGGTCCACTGGCTATATTTGGCAATAACAAGACCCATGATAACTTATGGAGCGGTTGTTTGGTGGCCAAAAGTAAACCAGAAAACAGCCCTCAATACCCTCTCAGGAGTACAGAGGCTGGCATGCCTTTGTATTACAGGAGCACTGAAAAGTACACCGACAGCCTCTATGGAAATCATTCTAAACCTCCCAACCCTTGACATAGTCACAAAGGGAGAGGCCAGAATGAGTGCATACAGACTGGAAATCTCCAACAACTGGAACCCACTGGGACATATAAAACATACCAGAATAACACATGAAGTAAATAATTCTATATTAAATATGGGATCAGATCACATGACACCCCTCCTAACCTTTAACACTCTTCCAGGTCAACTGTAACTGGAATGAGGTAAATAAGGAGATAGATAAATATTTGCTTAGTGGCCTCGTATGGTATACGGATGGATCTAAAACTAATAAGGAAACAGGCTCTGGCGTACATGGAGTTAAACCCAAATGCGACATCATCGTCTCACTGGGAAAACATGCCACCGTATTTCAGGCTGAAATACATGCAATCGAATTGTGTGTACGAGAGAATTTAAGAAGGAAGTACAAAAAACAAACCATCCTAATTCTCTCAGATAGCCAGGCAGCTTTAAAGGCTCTTGATTCAAACAAAATTAAGTCAAAGCTTGTCTGGAACTGCCTTGGAATACTAAATGATCTGGCAACCCACAACAAGGTAAAACTGGCGTGGGTACCAGGGCACAAAGGTATCCAAGGAAATGAAAAGGCTGATGAACTCACCAAAGAGGGATCAGATCTACCATTCGTAGGACCCGTACCATAAAACACCAAATTCACTGGCAACAGATAAGAGGGCACAGAATCAGTAAGCTCATGCTAAGGGGACCAAACCCACGCATGGTTACTGAGTTACTACAACTCGCAAGACCTCAGATATCCAACATTGTGGGATTACTAACGGAGCACTGCTTGCTGAAACACCTTCATGTAATGGGATTACACAATGATCCCACTACGTGTAGACTTTGCATGGAAGAGGAAGAAACCTCATACCATGTGATCTTCGAATGCGAAGCTGTTACTGGGCGACGTTTCATCCTTTTCGGCCTAGAACCGGAAAGAACGCCCCAGGAACACTTGGTAGGGAACCTACTAAAACTAACCAAAGACACAGGACTATTCCAAAGATAGTACCTGAATACGAGGAAAGCAGGGGAATGCAATACACGCAAGAGGCCGCAGTGTTCTGTGCCAAATTTAACTATACCTGCTTACAACCGATAAAGATAAAAAATTAGCGTCCCAAAATACGTAGGGGACAAGTGGTCTCATCAAGTGCGGCGTTTCTCGACCTTTTATCGTTATTTCAAATAGACTAAGAGACAGTGATGTCTGCATGTTTTGTCCAGAAATAGATGACACAAAACAAGCACTGTTCGAGTGCACAAGATAGGATTCAGGACGCAGAGAAGTAGAGGCAATACTGGGAAAGAGGCTTGAGGAGAATAACCTGACAAAACTAATATGCAAATCCAAAGAAAACTGGAATACAGTACGCAATTACAGTATTAGAATTATGAGAGCACAAGAGAAGGACAAGCCAGGTGGAGTACAGAATGACAAAGAGGGATAGAAGACAGATCCCGAGCTCCAAAGAATGCCTTCGAAAGGCGATACCAGAGCTCGGACAGGATGCAGGTAGAGGTTTAGTGGGTAAGTGGGTAGAGATCGCCCACAAGAAACTCAACCCTACACTCCCCGATGATCCGTTAGGCATCAGGGGCCCGTAAGCAGATTTTTCTTTCACAAAAAAAAGGCTACGTATTGTAACAGGAACACCTTAGTAAACTGGGAGTAGTAAAAGATAGTGAGTACAGATTCTATGAGGATTTGGACGGAACCTCCATTCACATTCTGAACGAATGTGTAGCTTTCCAGAATTCAAGGGCACTATACCTAGGATCATAACAAATAGAAGAGAAATTTTCTTGAGTTGAAGTCACTGCAAATTTTTCACTTTCTTAAGAAGATAGTATTGGAAGGGTCGTTATTGGCATTGAGACCTTTTCTTGCTGCATTAGCGACAGAACAGGACACAAGAAATGTTTTTACACATGTCTTTACTATTATTTCCGGTATCAACTATATTTTGAAACACTCTGCATTATATACCTTGGTGCAGGCCTCGAAGGAACATCGAAATCCAAATGAGCTGGCCTTTGCGGTGGAGGAGCTGGCTGGGCGTACGTTATCCTTGGAGATGGTCTTGGAGCGGGTCCAGGACCGAAACCTTCATCTACCGGAGCTGGTTGAGCACCTGGAATTTGCAATGGTCTCGGTCTTGGAGCAGGAGCATACCGAGCCGGTGCCGGAGCTGGACGAGACGGAGGTCCGAAGTCGAAATCGAAAGATGATTGAGGCGGTGCTGCAAAAAATAAGACCAATTTGGATCACTATCATATAGTATTATATTTTAAAGAGCGTCAATATATATTACGAAATGCAAATATTTAATAGAGAATGTAAACATATGCAATGACTAAACATATAAAAACTGTAAACATAAATAAGGACTATATATAAAGATTATAAACATATATAAGGACTGCAAACATATACAAGGTGTTTCAAAAAATTATGTCATAAATTCTTCCTCAGATAGATTACCAAAAAATAAGGTGATTTGGCTATATTTACCTATATCAAAAACTGGCTCCTAACAAAGTTACAGGGCGTTAAACTAACATTCAGAAAAACGTTTTTTTTTGTAAAAAGTTTGCTGTTTCGATTTTTTGTTTGAATTTTTTGCCATTGCTGTAGATTTGCAACAAATACGTCCAATGTAAAATCAATTCCCATGTTTCAGCGTTTTTTTTTTTTAAGTTACTGGTTGAACAGATAATAATGTTATTCTTGACTATCGCGCAACTCTGTATATAAAGACTGTACACATATATAAAGACTGTAAACATATATAAAGACTGTAAACATATATAAAGACTGCAGACTTATAAAAATACTGTAAACATATACAAATATTGTAAACGTATGTAAAGAATGTATTAACATATCCTAATCAACACTATTGCAATTAAAAAAGTCTCGTTTTCGAGTGTCTGAGTTATCACTAAAAGATCTTTTTATTTAATTTAGGAAAAGTTAACAATTATAATACTAACAAAAGATTTTAAATATATGCAAAAAAGGCAAATATCTTTAATACTTTGACTGCCAAGCGAATTTTCGGTTTTGGTCGGCTCAGGCCAAGACAATATTTTTCTAAAGTTGGAGTTCAAAGTGATGCCAAATTGTACTAAACTACTTTTTATCCTCTTTTATACAGTTTTTTTAGGTTTTTTGATGGTGTATCGCTAATGATACACCTGGCCTGAGACGTTTCTTTTTTCGTAGCAGGCCGGGTGTATCCCTAACGATACACCATCTCTAATCGGAGATTTCAGGTAAGCCAGTAGAAGAAAAGTGAAAAAGGACAAGAAGAATTTTGAAAAAAAAAAGCGGAAAAAGACAACTAGTAACAAAGTAAAAAGACCGTGAATGAACACTTGTAAGTGACTTAGTGATTTGTGAACTATATAGTAAACAAGTAAGTACCATAATGACCAGAAGAAACCTAAAGGATGACGAACTTGCAAGATATATAGACGAAATGAGTGAGGAAAGCATAGACTCCAATGATGATCCTAATTACTCCCCAGATAGTGACAGTGACAACCGTAGTAGTGACAATCATAGTGATGATTCTGACACAGTGAACACACATCGAGCACCAGTTGCTGCAGCTACACCGGCTTCTCCAATTCCAGGGACATCTGCTGCGTCTTCAGTTCCAGGCGGATCTCCTTCTCCTCTACTTCCACATACTTCGACAGATGATTATTAAAATATCGTTTGGGGTGATCCCGTTGGAAACCAACAAAACATTCCTTTTACTGGAAATAGCGGCATGGATTCTACAATCGCTGGTATCTTAGCACTAGCTGAGCCAATTGACTACTTCGAAATATTTTTTACACCCGAAATAATAAATATAATGGTAGATGAAACTAACCTTTATGCTACGCAAGTACTTGAGAATGCTACTGATATACCAGCTTCTTCACGTCTTCACAATTGGACACCCACTGACTCAAAAGAAATGAGACAATTTGTTGCTTTGCTGGGCTATATGGGCGTTGTGAAGGTTCCCGATTACTGGTCGAAAAGTAAATTGTTTTCTTTCGAATTCCAAGAACAGTTATGCCTAGAAATCGGTTTGAAATCTTGCTTAGATTCTGGCATTTCGCTAATAATGAAGATGCAGTTCCAGGAAATCGAATTCACAAAATTGAGAAAATTTTCGACAATTCCGTGGAAAACTTCAAGAAAGCCTATACCCCAGGAGAGACAGTATGTATTGATGAAACCCCATCAAAACGACATCGCTATGGCGTAAAACTCTATACAAACCATGCACTGGCAGGGGGTATACGTGGAATGCTTCGATTTACGTCGGTAGAGATCAAACTGAGAATAAAGCCTTACCAGCATCGAGAAATGTGGTGCTATGTCTCATAAAAGATCTCCTGAATGAAGGGCGCACTTTGTATGTCGATAATTTTTACACGAGCATACCACTTGCCTGTGAGCTTCTTGAACATAAAACACAATTGGTTGGAACTGTGCAAGCTAATAGGAAATACATACCTAAGTCTATACAATAAGCCAAACTTGCTAAAGGTAGTATTATAGCTAGGGTTGCCAACCGTCCTGCATTTCGGTGGACGTCCACCATTTGAGGTGCATTGTCCAGTGTCCTGCAACAGGACGCTTATTGTACTTAATTTTAGTGTTTCAAATAATATCTCCAATTTCTTATATTTTATAGTCATATTGGCATCGTCGCTTATTTTGTAATTTATATTTTGAATATTTGGGTCCAATGCTGACTCTGAAAGAATATTTTTAATGTGTTCAACTTCGTGGACTGAGGCGCATAATCGCTTGTTCATTGAACACATCAAGGCCGAACTTCAAATAAAGAATAATTATTCTTATTCTTACAAAGAATTTTATAATTTTTTAAAAGCTAACAAGAAATTAATAGTATCTGCAAAAAGCAAAAAATTTGACACTGTTAAGTAGCTGCAACTTTTTATATTCATCTTATGTTTTTTTTAAATAAAATATTTAAACGTTAGTTTCTATTTACCCAAACAATCCTTGTTTTTTATCACTTCGTTTTTATTTGTCGAATTGTTTATTTAAGTTTGTTGTTTTTGCAAAAATAAAAATGTCCAGTTTTTATACCGTATGTCCTGAATTTTAATTATACCATCGTACAGAAAAATTAAAAAACAAAGTTGGCAACCCTAATTATAGCCAAATAAGCTCCTGAGGGAATTACCGTATTGAAATGGAAAGACCAAAGAGACGTTTGGATGATTTCCACCTTTCATTCAGGAACAGAAACAGTTGTTACTTCAACTAAACGCGGAGTCGAGAAAATAAAACCTAAATGTGTTATCGATTACGATAAAGGGAAGTCTCCAGTTGACGTCAGCGATCAGTTAGCTTCATATAACATGGCCCTGCGAAGATGCAACAAATGTTATCGAAAAGTTCTTATGGAAATGCTGTGGGGTACTTCCCTTGTAAATGCGCATTTTTTGTATAGCCAACATTGCGTCAACAGTAACGAAATGAGTATAACTGATTTTAGACAAAGCGTTATTTTGAGACTGCTAGTAGATGAATCCGAAGCCTTCTCGAGCCATAAAAGAAGACGTGTTGTTGCTCACCATTTGATAACACGTGAAGACAAGAAGAGAACAAGATGTGCAAGACGCTATGAAATGTATGGTAAAAAGGGTAAAATTGTCGACGGGCATAAGAAGGTGGCGGCGCAGGTTATTACCATTTGCGACGCATGCGAGGGCAACCCCTATTTTTGTCGACCATGTTTCACTGCGAAACACTACATTTTATTTACTGATTTATTCCATTAGGTCAGTTTTTTTTTGTAATATTACAGCATTTTTACTATGGTATCTACTTAGTTTTGTCAATTTAATTTAGTTTTTCTTATTTTACAAGTACCATACACATTTTTAACAAATAAATATTTAAAATGACAAATTCGTGTTTGATTGCCCTCGATTCATAGGCCTAAATAAAAAAATCCTTGTTATAAAACTAAAAAATATTCTTTTACGCTCCATGCAGGCCAAAGTTCCATACGCCAAGGTGTTCAGCCAGGCCAAACGTTAAAAACTGCAATGCTAAACATACGGAAAGGTATGCGCTAAAGATACACCGAGTTCCTAAACACAGGCCCGGTGTATCGCTAGAGATACACTTGGCAGTCAAAGTGATAAAGATAATAAACATATATAAAGATTGTAAACGCTATTTATATGTCATTAAAGAATCAAAGAATCTTAGAGTCCACAAATACATATAGGCAGAGAAAACAGTAGGAGATGTATTTATTACCTTGACGTTGTGGAGCTTGTGCAGGTTGGAATTGTTGTGGAGGAGAGTACTCATCGAGGTCAATTTGTGGTTGAGGTTGAGGTCTTGGTCTCACAGCTTGAGGCCTTCTCACGGGAACTTGTGGTCGCGGCTGAGGTTGTTGTTGGTAGATATCTTCTTGTTGTTCTTCTTCTGGAATATGTTGCAAGAATTAGAAGGTATAGTATAAAAATGGGTTCAATAAAAAAATCACGCTATTGTAATTCATGAATCTGTAGGTGAAAACAAAAGTTTCAATATTTCCACCCCTTAGAATTTTAAATAGATTTTTTAAAAAACGATGAACGATAATAGACATTTTTTATACAAAAGTTGTAGTTAACAATATTTTCTACATTTTATCTTATAGGACCACTCTTCTATGATAATAAATTCAAGAAGTAGAGGACACCAAAATTTTCAAAAACGTATTTTTTTACTTTTTCGATTCAAAAATATTTTTTTATAATGAAACTGTTCGTCTGTGAAATATACGAGTAGATCCATCGATAGATTTTACAATGTTTTTGGGAAACTATTTAATATATTTTTTTATTAAAATACTACAAAAACTGATTTTTGGGATACAATAAGAAAATAGACAAAAAGAATAGTAATAATAAACTATTTTATTTCATACCTCTAGATTCGTCTACTAATGTAGGTGGTGGTACTGTAATTCCTTCCCCACTGGGATCAAAACCATATTTCGTTGCTCCATATTCCACAACACGTACCTTTCCGGTATCGTCAACGTAACCATATTTCCCTTTTACTTCTCCCGTAGGTAATTTTGTTTCAATTTTGAATGTGCCATCGCCTGACTCATAACCATATGTATACGACCCATCTTCATTGTGCCTAATAGTAAAGACATAAAATTAATAAAAAATAGAAACTTTTAAACTAGCTGTATTTTTAACTGTATTATTTATAAAAAAAATTCCAAAATTTTTAACTATGCTCCACTCAAAATTTAAAAAAAAAGATCATAATTTTTGTATTATGTATGTAATAAATTAGCAAATTTTGAAAAATCTGGTAAGTCGATTCGGAGCCAAATCTTTTTTGTTCAAAAAAATCAAATTTAATTTTTTTTAAAAGGTGTCTATTCATAATTTTATTTTTACAACAAGTTAAATATTAAAACTGTTAAATTTTTATTGCAATACAGTACACCCCAATTTTAAAGATTTGTCTGGCTCTTATTGTCATCAATATTAAAATAAAGAACTACTACCTATTTCTGCAAATAAATGAGACAACTGATACAATTTTTTTCATAATGTTCATAAAATGGGCATAAAAATGTTCATAAAAATGTTCATAAAAATGTTCATAAAAATGTTCATAAAAATGTTCATAAAAATGTTCATAAAAATGTTAATAAAAATGTTCAGAACATTTTTTATAAAACTGTTCATAAAAATGTTCATAAAAATGTTCATAAAAATGTTCATAAAAATGGTCATAAAAATGATCACAAAAGTGTTCATAAAAAAATTCATAAAAATGTTCTTAATAATGTTGATTAAAATGTTCATAAAAAGTAGGTGTATATTTGACACTAAAGTACCTATATTGTCTATATCACGATTCATGTCATCAACACTAATTAATAATATTACAATACATACAATCTGTATCTATATCTGTAACGTGTGGAGGGTGGGTTAACTCACGGCACTTAGGCCTCACTAGGCCCGTTGTGCATCCTCCTAAGTAGATAGACACCTAGCCCGTAAGCCAGCCTACAGATTTAAAGTAGTTGACAACGTAGCCAAGAGGTGCTTCTCTTATATCGGCCAATTATTACCAAACACAAATCTTCTAATTAATGAATGCGTCGGGCAATCGTAAAGGATATGGTCTCATCTTTTTGTACGTACCCCTACAGAGTGCATATTTTGACAGCCCCATGATATGAAGTAGTTGGCAATGTCCAGTCAGAATGCCTGTTTTCAGGCGCAGATTCTGTAGTTTTGCCAGGATAACTTAAAAGCTCCTTGGCAAGTCTACAGCTTTTTGTTTCATCCCATCTTTCCTTAAATTTCACAAGGAAATGTTCTTTAATTAAAAATATCAATACCGATGTTGTCAGTTCAATGGAAGGGCTAGGTCCAAAAAGTATTTGGTATTTGGTTGACCACATTGTTGATGGATACTTCGGCCAAAGCTTCGTGACATTCTAGTACTAACCCTGAATAAATTTGTGGTCTGTACAGAGTGAGTAGTGCTTGTCTGCTATCTGTATAGATGAGCATGTTCCTTCCAGTGATATTATTTCTGGTGATTTCTTTTGCTGCTATGAGAATCATCTTGAGCTCGGTTTGTGCAACTTTTAAAAAACTATAGTGTGAGTACATTGTTATAGATTAAATGCAGGTATTAATATAAATATGGTACTGGAAAGTTTAAACAATTTACTTAACACAATTCAGCTGAAGCTAAAACCAAATGTAAGAAATTGAAAATTTGGTAGATGGAAAAATTTGGCAAAGGATTCTGAAGGTTTGCTAATTTTAACCAACATATCCACTTCATTTTAATTTTAATATCTAATATTTCATTATATAATTATTTGCTTTTTATAGATGATATATGATTAAAGCACATCTTGCAGAAACAATAAAAACAAACAATGTTTGAAGTACAAGAGATAGGATTTGGAGAATTTCAGGTAAAGCCTTCTACAGATGACAATTTTTACAAAATATTTTATAAAGAATTATGTCAGACAGAATGCAGGACTTAATATTGTATAATATGTAAGGTATGTGTTCATCGCTATAAAAGTGACTGCGTATAGAGTATGCTATAAAAACTACCGTGTGTAAACACGTACATTTCGTATGAGGAAAAGCTACCAGATATTTTAAAGGTGGGCATAAGTGAAGACATTAAAAACTTAATAGAGAGAAGAAATCTGAAGATCAATATTCAACTACAATAGCTAGAGAAGCAAAGTAAGAGGTAAAAATTGAAACTCAATTTTTTAAGATCCCTGAATGATGAGACGTATAATAAGTAATGGAACCATTTTTCCATGTATGCAGCTAAAAATTATGTTGGTACTTTTATATAAGGTGTACAGGCAAATATAGTTTATTAAGGGAACAAGTAATAGATCAGCGATACAGAAAAGGAAAGCGGAAAAGCACGCAATTTTTTTCTTAAAAAAAAGGAATTGTAATGGTGAGAGCTTTTGATGTCTTTTTTCTATGGTGTGGCAATGGTGACAGGGCTTGCTTTTGTCCTAAATAAAAAAATTATTGTAAATATATATTTATATTATGGTTTAGGTTTTAATTAGATGTATGTATTTATATTTATTTATTCTAGGTTTATCTAAATGAAATATATATGCCTATGTATGTATAGTGTGTCTTTTATTTTTGATGAACTTCCTAAAAAATCTCTCAATTACATCGAAAATGGAACTGGCTGATAATTATTGTATTGTTTTTTTTGTTGTTGAAAAAAGTAATTTTTACCCATAAGTTTCTTGAAGTTTCTTCTTATGGGTTGTAATTAAAATTGCGGGTTTAATGAAAAGTGTAAATAAAGGATTTTAAATATAAATATAATTTGATAGCTGATTCAAAGCATATATTTTCTGACCGAACTGTACCATCAATTACAATTATTGTAACCAATAAACTGTATGGTTCTCTTAGTGCACATAGTACACACTTAATATAACATTTTTTTCCTTATGAAAAGTATCGAAATTACACAAAAACATCGAGAAATTGTTTCCACGTAAATAAGTGCAAATAAACTGAAAGTAATATAACCAAACGGCCGTTGAAATTTGAGGTTAGGTTCTATTTTTTTGACGTGAAATCTGTAAAAATCAAACATTCAAACTTTCCGCCAAACTCTATCTAACGACCGTCTCCGCAAAGTGCCGAGCGCTTCCGAGGTTTCCGCGGTTTTTACTGTCGCCTAGAGCAACCTCCTTGATGTAAATATCAAGAGGAGTGAGACTAAGAATGACTTTCATGTATGTGGTTGGTGTGGTTTTCATGTCTCCTGTTATGTTGAGACATGCTGTTCTTTGAATTTGTTCTAGTTTTCAAATATCTGTCAGCTGTCAATACAATACATACAAGTACCTAGGAGAATAAATTACCTATTGATCTGTTTTAGAATCGCTACCGGTGTCGGTCTGGGTGCAGCCGGTCCTGAGTAACCAGGCTGTACTCTAGCAGGTGCAGGTCTGGCTCTAGGCGGAGGTTGAGGTTCATCGTCATAGTAATCGTCTTGAGCAAATGATACAGCCACTAGAGTTAGCACAGCCAACTGAAAACAAAGAGAAAAATAATGTTATTTTGATAAAAACATTTCTATTCTAAATGTTATATAAAATAGGTATATTTATTTAGTATACTACACCGATATTCAATAAATAATGAATTATTTGTAAATTGCGAATTACTTATTCCTGTTAGTCTTTTTTTCATAATTCAGAATGAGACTGGGAGCGAAAGGCTACTGCCTGTTTTTGATGATTATATACATTTAATTATTTTCTTACATAGCTTAAAAACATGACAACTACCATAAGAGTGAGTCCTAGATTGATATTAATAATATGATGACCAGCCTCTTTTTATTTTTTGTGGTCTTTACCTTGTGGGCACTTACATCCACAATTAGGCATTCCAAACAAAATGGCGACCAGTGGGTTTTGACAGGTTATAATATGGCACCATTATGGCAACCCTGTAGGCCTGGAGATTTGACAGGGTCAATGAAATAGATAGTTATATAGATTGATCATCCATGTTTTTCAAAACAAATGCTTTGAAATAAAAATATAGGTAATTATTTTTTTTACTATATTATTCAAAGGCTGAAAATTGGTTTGTAAACACATTTTTGGTAAACCGATTCTGTTAATGAGCACTTGTAAAGCAATATGGCCACTCGCAAATGACCCGCTTTGAGCAATCCATATAATGATAAATAATCATTGACCCTGTCATTTCCCACTTGTCAGCATTTTGACAGGTCGTTGCAATGCCTAATAAAACCCACTTTTTAATATCATAATTTAGCAAATTCTTCTGCTTTATTTTTAATCAAATTTACGACTTTCAGTTAATATATGACTAATTTGCAATATATTTTCATTTACGGCTAATAACGCGTAAGTTATTAGTTGTACAATTTCACATCGTTGTATTTTTGACATTAGCCACTCAAAAGTACCGTTCTGCATAAATATTCTTATGTGCGAACTCGACACGTTACTTGTTGAATAGAGAGAGACATTAAATAAGAATTTTAGTATGTCGAACGAAGATAGGCGTATTGACATTTGCTGCATTAAAAGATGAGAATACCACTGCAGATCCGGTATTAAACTATAGATCCACTAGAGATAATTTTTTTTTTTTTGTAAAAGTTATCATTCTATTTATTTTATTTATATAAACAAACTATTAAACAAATGAGTTAAAATTATAAAAAAATTAATTATTTCCCAGCTGAAAGTAGGGCTTATTTTATATTTTATTCTTCTGAATTTGATAAGTCGCTTTTGTCATCAAAATGAATTATATTTGTGTTTATATCATTCTACCAATCGGAAATTATTTTTCTGTTTTTTGGACAAAAATTTCTGCTGTAGTAACATTTGGAGCTTTACTCCACATGTTTCTTACGGCTTCATCACTGTGGCCATTTATACCTATGCAATTATCGTAGAATTGTTTGCAAATACCCCATTTGTTCTCATTGAGGTTAAACTCACAGTGGATGGTAAGTGTTCCTGCTTACCATATTCATGAATAATTATATGCACTATGTAAAACTTGGAATTTTCATTTTTTTTTACAAATTTCTAATAATTCTGATATTAAAACGTATGGGGGAAAATCTATTAGTTCTTTTATTTAACAGTTTTTAATATTTTCGATTTTACAAGATGTATTTGGATGCTTATTCTCAACTTTCGAGTGGTAAGTGGCATTTTATTTAAAACTATTACAGAAGGTTTTTTTATTTAAAATTAATTCTGATGCCTTGGTAGGATTCCCCACTCGACCATTCACTGTTGGGTTCTAATTAACAGTGCTGTTTCTAAAGTGGCGCTGGGAAACGGTAACAAAGCCTACATAGAACACGAGGCGAAATAACCCTGGTAGTTGAAGCCGATGACACACAAAAAAAAGACTAGATAATAATTTTTCTTTTAACCACTTAGAAAACATTTCAGTATTCATGAATGATAGTCACATTTATTTTATTACAGGCCCGAATGTGACCCTGTGAGGCCCAAAACTAGTCGCTTCTGTATTTATTTATAATAAAATTGATGTATTGATTGAAAAAATTAGACCTTTACAGTGATTTTGTTTTATTTCCTGCATCAGACACATATAGGACGGTATACATTTTAAAAGTTTTTCCTGAAATTGATGAATAATGTTTTTAGGTATTTCCATTATTCTAATGTCATACGTATAAATAATAAAAAAAATTATTACAAAATAATTATTATTCGCAACGTGTGGTCTCACTATCCCATATTGTAAATAAAATGCGTGACCAGGAACATATCATTTATCTACTTCTATTCGTCGAATTCATTCAGTTACACAACGTTTTTTTTAATTCATTATTGACGAAATAAAAACATTAGAACGGGAGGTATTTTTATCTGAAAAAGCGCAGGCAGTGAAGTGGTGCACGGACCACACCCGCTACACCAGAATCACCGGCTCTAGCTAACCGATACTAGGATACTAGGCTGATCTAATAATGACTTTCAATTGTTACTACATTTCACTTTCTTAGCCGTACGGACGGACGGTTTGTGACCGCCCTCGTTCTCTGACATTGGGACGCATTCGTAACACTAACACAGCGAGATTCTTATAATAATCAATAAGGCGCAGGATCCGCAGAAGAGGCATTTTATTTTTAGTTTTGTGTCGTGTTAAGTTTAATCCTAAAATACAATTTTACATTGGCTAATGAAAATGTAATCAATGTATTTAGCAGCTGTTATATTTATTACAAGATTTATGTCTGGAAATCTAACCCTACCTAAGGTTTACAGTTATGTAAATAGAGAGCTGTATATTTATATAGAGGCTGCCCAGCGACGGGGAGACATTATCGGTATCTGACAAAACACTGAATGATTTTTTGTTAAAAATTGTTAAAAATAGTAAACAGGCTATGATCTTTGCATTTAAAATATTCTGTCAGTTCTGTTATTTCCGTTTTTATTTAAATGAGATGCCACTTCTATTATTCCTGATACCAAAGGAACATGAAATGTTGCTTATTGTGTTTCAGTCGGGTATAATTTAAATTAAAGAATTTTAAAATGAACCCTATTAAATTGTACCTTTACCTAACATTTATGGCGTCACTGGCCAAGTGGGTCTCGGGTATATTTTCAAATGTAGAAACTGAAAATTAACCCTATTAAATTGTACCTTTACTTAACATTTGTGACGTCACTGGCGGAGTTGGCATGGTATACTTTCAAATGCGGATTTTAATGCATTTTAAAACATAAACCCGATCTTAACGAACTTAAAAACTCTTTTGTCACTCAATATTTTAATCGTAACTTCCTCTTCGCTTTTTGGCTGGCACAACAATTATTTACATTTCTTCATTCCTTACCGCGTGCGAACCAGTACGGTTTAAAGAAATTTTAGAAAACCTTTAAAAATGAAGATGTTAATGATTTTTTCATGGATCCCATCTTCAGTTCTTGACTAACTATTCATTTTCTAACAAAAAGAGAATATTAGAAATCGGGCAACGTGGTAAAGAATTATCGCTCAACATACATAAAAAAATATTTCAACGAATTGAGAATATCCTCTCATTTTGAAGTATGTTAAAAAAATTGTTAATAAAGTACAAAGTAGGGCGTGAACATATATTTTAAAGTATATAAAATGATAGATAAAGCCAGTTTAAAAAGTATTATAAATAAACTGTGGAAATATCGAGAATCTCGATTTTGTTTTAGTAATTTAAGTGTTTTAGTGTATTATTAGGATAAGCAAACATGAAAACAATTTTTGTTTTTATTCTTACAGTATTTCAGGATGTCCACTAGAGTGAACAAATAGACTGGGGTGTCATAAAACAGTATACAGATACAATGCAAAATTAACTTTTATTTATAAAACAGCATACGGATACAATACAAAATTAACTTTTATTTCTTATGGAAATTCATAAAACAGTTTCTATCTTTTATAAAACATAAATGAGCCTTACATTTGTCACAAAAAACATGGGTCTTGCCTTTGCAGCTCTGAAACTTGCACTTTGTTGCTTCTTTTTTATCGTCATAGTTAGGCATGTGATCAACTCTGTCACACTGAACATCCTCAATTGGTCGTTTTTCTCCTCGTCTAAAAATGGGTGATGATGGATGAGGTGTAGGCGAATTAGATGGCCTTCCTCTTTTGATTTTGTTAACAGTCTTGCCAACTAATATCAAGCCATCCGCCACGCGCATTCTGAACGACAGCAAATCCAAAATTTATTTTTTAGGATAGCCGCATTTTTTGCATTTTCTGGAGCCGATAAAAATGCGATAGAGGCTAATCAGCTGATCCAATAAATCTACTCGTCCCATACTGTAATTGTAATTCTTAATTATTTTCGGTCTATCTATTTCAATATATTTCGACTCTTTTTTATTCCATCGTTTCACTTTATCTTCCTTGCCCTTTCCAATAAAATTTGATGCAAGGAATACTGATTTGTTGTCCAACCATTTCACGGCTACAATTTCATCTTCGCTAATTGATTCATCTGAAAAACCTCTTTCTTTCTTATTTATTTCTTTGTCAGACAGTAAATCAGGCTTAAGAAATCGATTCATTCGTATTGTTCCCGTTGCATATATTTGTTTTTCTTTCAGAACCTTCAGCAGATCATATGAAGAGAAATAGTAGTCATATTACAATTTATGTCCTCCTACACTGGTACCAAGTCCATATTTTTTCAAGTTTTCATCGTTAAGACCTGTAGTTTTACCTTGATACACTACCAGGTCATAAGGTTTATGTATTGCGTGATAGATACATTTCCTTTAAATGGAATTATCTGCTCATCTATACAGAGGTTTTCTTCGAGATTTAGTTGGTGGCACCTGTTTATTATCGAATTTATTAGAGGCCGGACTTTGTAAAGCGTGTCTACACAATTCTGTGATTTATCTAAATTGTTCACTAAATGCAAACAGGATCGCAGTTGGAAAAACCGGTCTCTACTCATTTTTTCCAAAAACACTCCCAATACCAAGTGTCCGATTCCAGTACATTCTGATTTTTGGGAATTTGTTAAGACACCCGATAATTATATGCAAAGCAAATAATATTTGGATTTCAGATGCGGAAGTTAGTCTAAAGTTTCTTTCCTGCTTAACAGCATAAAGGTTCGTAGTCTTCAGGCTTGATATATTTTAGAAAATAATCTATTGGATGTAGGGGTTCATCGGGATTGGCAGTATTAGTTCAAGGGGTCCATGTAATTTCGGGAGGGGTAAATGTTTCTTCTCTTTCGGTTTCACTTGAATCTGAAATTTCTTCCACGTTCATGCCTGCTGTCTCTGCTATCTCTTCTTCAGTTTCATTCTTCTTTTGGTTATCCACACCCACCCTTCTTGTAGGCTTCTTCATCACTCGACTGCCCTTCTACGCTCATATTTTCCATATCGGAGAGATCTCCATTTTCAATTATATCTATTAGCTCTTGCACATCGTTCGGGTTTTCGAGATATTTTTTTTTGGGTTACTCATCTTGTAAAATTTTAAACGTATATGGACATATGGAATTTTTAACAACGCTGCATACTACATGTACATCAGAAAGGACACACAGCTTTAGCGCTTGGTACTATTTGTCCAGGCCCATGGACATCTTCTTTTAAACCAAATAATAAGCAAAACTATTGCAGGATTGGTTTAGTTATAGCAAATACTAATTTTCTAAATCCTTATTATGGATTACACAACAGTTTTATAGCAATATTGTTAGGAAGTAACTCAGAAAATGCAAATAAATATGCACTTACCGGCAGCTGTACTGCTTGGTTATGTTTGACAGATACTTATGGCGAATAATATTTCCTTTTGACACTAGATCAGGGACAAATAGTCTAGGTAGAAGTTTTTAGATTTAGTTGGCCGTAAAAAAATTTAAAATCGATGTCCATTATAATGGACGCCAGGTCTAAAGGGGTTAAAATATGGAATTGGCTTTCTATACTATTTTCATGGGCACAACGGAATTTATTTATACCTAGTTGTCTCTATCTATTACTAAAGATTATATAGGGGCAATTATTCTGATACAAGTTTCGAAACCACTGATCTAGTCTGTAAAATAACTTACAATCTTCCTCTACTTCCCGTCTCTGAATACAGCAAACCGTTCTCCATTGTAAACAATCAATAATTTTGCAACTAGCATTAAAATAACAAATTTAATAGCAATATCCTTGCACCAAATAATAATACCAATCCATTTCTACATCCTGATTACTGATTACGCATATCTATTCTAGCATAGTGGGTTCGCAATGATAAACCGAAGAACGAATAGGCGAGGTTCTTCGAGTCTAACGCTTGACATTCCAATTAAATTTTTTTCTTCATAAAATTCATCAAGAACGCCGTGCTTTTGAAAACTCCCGAGCACGACCTTGAGGAATTGCCGGCATATATAGGTATACGGTAGTTAATTTGAAATATGTTTACTGCGAGATCAGACCAGATAACGGGATCCGCCCAAGGTGGCACTCCAATACCAGCTGAATTCTAAAGGTACTCTAGATCCGAAAAATGAAATGCCAAGGTTGGCAATTAAGTGTTTAAGCATGCAAATTTCGAAGATTTATTTATAAAAAAAAGAAGGTAAATAACTGAAAAGAAAAATTACTTATCTCCATATATAAAAAATTATTATTATTACAAGTCATCGTTTGAGTACACGATATCGTGATTTCATCGACACAATGCTGCATTTTGTAAATTTGACATAAAGTCATTGTGTATTAGTGTTATTTAAATTTAAAATAATAATAATATTAATAATAATAATAATAATAATAATAATAATAATAATAATAATAATAATAATAATAATAATAATAATAATAATAATTAATAATAATAATAATAATAATAATAATAATAATAATAATAATAATAATAATAATAATAATAATAATAATAATAATAATAATAATAATAATAATAATAATAATAATAATAATAATAATAATAATAATAATAATAATAATAATAATAATAATAATAATAATAATAATAATAATAATAATAATAATAATAATAATAATAATAATAATAATAATAATAATAATAATAATAATAATAATAATAATAATAATAATAATAATAATAATAATAATAATAATAATAATAATAATAATAATAATAATAATAATAATAATAATAATAATAATAATAATAATAATAATAATAATAATAATAATAATAATAATAATAATAATAATAATAATAATAATAATAATAATAATAATAATAATAATAATAATAATAATAATAATAATAATAATAATAATAATAATAATAATAATAATAATAATAATAATAATAATAATAATAATAATAATAATAATAATAATAATAATAATAATAATAATAATAATAATAATAATAATAATAATAATAATAATAATAATAATAATAATAATAATAATAATAATAATAATAATAATAATAATAATAATAATAATAATAATAATAATAATAATAATAATAATAATAATAATAATAATAATAATAATAATAATAATAATAATAATAATAATAATAATAATAATAATAATAATAATAATAATAATAATAATAATAATAATAATAATAATAATAATAATAATAATAATAATAATAATAATAATAATAATAATAATAATAATAATAATAATAATAATAATAATAATAATAATAATAATAATAATAATAATAATAATAATAATAATAATAATAATAATAATAATAATAATAATAATAATAATAATAATAATAATAATAATAATAATAATAATAATAATAATAATAATAATAATAATAATAATAATAATAATAATAATAATAATAATAATAATAATAATAATAATAATAATAATAATAATAATAATAATAATAATAATAATAATAATAATAATAATAATAATAATAATAATAATAATAATAATAATAATAATAATAATAATAATAATAATAATAATAATAATAATAATAATAATAATAATAATAATAATAATAATAATAATAATAATAATAATAATAATAATAATAATAATAATAATAATAATAATAATAATAATAATAATAATAATAATAATAATAATAATAATAATAATAATAATAATAATAATAATAATAATAATAATAATAATAATAATAATAATAATAATAATAATAATAATAATAATAATAATAATAATAATAATAATAATAATAAATCGCTGGCCATCCGAACTTACACATAGAGATTTTTAGACAAAGTTCAATATTTTCAACAGTAATGCAAATTTTTGAAAGCGGCCTGCATATTTTAAGAGCTAGTTTTTTTTGGATTGAACTTCATGATGTCTATTTATCGTAAGTTTGTTATTATTGAAGTCATGTAAAAGTTTGTATGAGTGAAATTTCCGCCAAAAATTTTTTTGGTCGTTGCAATATGGTTCTCTAGATACTTTTGACGTGCGTGAAGTTAGCCCTACCATGTTATGATAATTACACCAAAGTTGTACCAATATTTTGCAACTAATTTGCAACTTTAGGCAACCGGTATAAAAAAATTTGCAACCTTACATTTTAGTTCTAATCGCTAAAACAAAATTGGTGGAGCCAAATTCACCCAGCCTCACCACATCGTCGTATTGACCTCGAACCTTTTTCATAATTTAGCAACTAATTTGCAACTTTAGGCAACCTTCGTGAAAACATTTAAAACCTCGTGGTTGGAAGGGGGGCCAAATTCACGCGGCCCCACCACATCGTCGTATAGACCTCGAATTTTTTGGGGCCAACATTTTTGCATCTGACACGCCATCATAATTAAACAAAACAAAACGTATTATGGAGAGCATTTCTGTAAAATTTAAAACAATTTTAATTAAACAAAACGTTGGGACTTGACAAATTGAATTCCATAATACAAATTTTCAAAGTATTAAATTATAATTTATAACGATAAAAATATTATTTTTATTAATATTACCTAGTTTCTGTGATAATAATAATCATTTCCAAATTCATTATATCCTTTATATTTAAGAATATGCTCCTTTTAAAATGTTAAATTATATTTTATTTTGTTTTGTTTAATTATGATTTGCGTATCAAATACAAAAATGTACCTACTAAATATTACAATATATGCACATGGTGCTTATATTTATATCACCATCTTAATTTATTAAAGTAAAACTGTAATATTGTAACTATAAATTTTAATAATATATTAGTATGTAATAAAATAGATTAAGAACAAAATGTTGGCCTCAAAAAATTCCAGGTCTACGCGACGATGTGGTGGGGCCGCGTGAATTTGGCCCACCTTCCAACTTAGGAATTCGATTCCGACTTAACCACGAGGTTGCAATTTTTTTTACGAAGGTGGCCTAAAGTTGCAAATTAGTTGCTAAATTATGAAAAAGGTTCTAGGGCAATACGACGATGTGACGGGGCCGCGTGAATTAAGCCCCAACAACTTAGAAATTCGCTTCCGGCGTAACCACGAGGTTGCAAATTTTTTCACAAAGGTTGCCTAAAGTTGCAAATTAGTTGCTAAATTATGAAAAAAATTTGAGGTCACTACGACGATGTGGTAGGGCCGCGTGAATTTGGCCCCACCAACTTAGGAATTCGTTTCTGGCGTAACCACGAGGTTGCAAATTTTTTCACGAAGGTTGCCTAAAGTTGCAAATTAGTTGCTAAATTATGAAAAAGGTTCGAGGTCAATACGACGATGTGGTGGGGCTGCGTGAATTTGGCCCCACCAATTTTGTTTTAGCGATTAGAACAAAAATGTAAGGTTGCAAATTTTTTTATACCGGTTGCCTAAAGTTGCAAATTAGTTGCTAAATTATGAAAAAGGTTCGAGGTCAATACGACGATGTGGTGGGGCCGCGTGAATTAAGCCCCAACAACTTAGGAATTCGCTTCCGGCGTAACCACGAGGTTGCAAATTTTTTCACAAAGGTTGCCTAAAGTTGCAAATTAGTTGCTAAATTATGAAAAAGGTTCGAGATCAATACGACGATGTGGTGGGGCTGCGTGAATTTGGCCCCACCAATTTTGTTTTAGCGATTAGAACAAAAATGTAAGGTTGCAATTTTTTTTATACCGGTTGCCTAAAGTTGCAAATCTTAAATAATGTTAACAGTTTTTAATTCCATAGCAACAAATTTGTTTTTCCAATGCCCACAGTGAAATTGACGCGTCGCGTAGAAATTATAGCCGATCATAAATATGGGCATGGGGGGACAAATAACTCTGTAAAACTGAATGACTCTTTGACACAACAAACTGGGGTGAGAGTTTTGGACAGATCAGTGAGAAGGACCTTAAATAAAAACAATTTGAGGTGCTAATTTATTTTTACAAAAACTTAAATAATTCCAAACCTTAGATCGCGTCGTACGCTACGTTTTTGACTATGATCGACTCGGTATAATGTGTAAATTTCAAACCTCAAACAAAATGCTTGGTCCATAGAAAATAGTGAAATAAGGATTTTAAATCCGCAAAATTCATCTAGAACCGTCAATCCAATGTCAAGTTTTATGTTAGGTAGTGTGTACAAGACCTAAGGACCCTAATCCAAAAACTGACAAAAATATGTAGAGATATGACGTTACCTTAGTAACGAACCATATTGCTACGACCAAAAAATTTTTTTGCGGAAATTTCACTTATACAAACTTTTTGAATTTTATGACATTTGATACTGTTATTTGTCTATAATTGTTTAAACTTAGCGGATCATCTTTTTTGTATAAAGGAGTTATTAATCCTACTTTCAAATCTTCAGGGTATTCACCATCCTGAACGGAAACATTTATTATATTAGCTAAAGGTTCAGCTACATAATAAGCAATATTTTTAATAATTTTAGTGGGTATGCAATCTACTCCAACAGAATTAGTATTTTTTAAATTTCCAATTATCTCTAAAACGTCTTGTTTATTTACTGGGTCAAAGAAAAACGAATTACTGTTACTCAGAACACATTTTGTACAATCTGTACTAGCGCTTCCAAAATACTTTTCATTCAATAATTTTACTGCATTACTATAGTGTTTAACAAAACTATTTGCTACCTCAAAATTATTTTCAATTATCTGTTCATTGATTTTTAATTTAATTTGTTGATTTGTCTTTATTCTGCCGCTTTTTTCTTTAACTAGTTTCCATACGTATTTTTGCATTTCAATAGGGTTCGTCTTATTGTCAATTGAATTTTGATAATAAAATATTTTATCACGTTTTAGTTTTTGTTTATAGTTTTTAAATTGAGTTTTGTATTCTAATTCTAAATGTTTATCATAAAAATTCTGTTTTAACCAATGCAGGTTTTTTAATCTATTACCCATTTCAATTGATTTAAACAAACTATTTTCTTAACCATTGGACCAAATTTATCGATTGCAAAATTAATAGCACCATAGAAATCATTTAACATGTCATTAATATTTGCGTAGTTGCTTAGTTCATTAAAATTACGATTATGTCGAAAATAGTTTTGTAGATTACCAATAGCATTTTCACCCAGATTTCTAAAAGTTATTTGTCTTTTTACAGGAGTAATTAATTCTGATTTTATATTTAAAATTAAACCAAAATGATCTCCTAGATTCAGATCATGAACAGTTTCGTTATAAGTATCTATAGGCATATTTGTAAATACGTAATCAAGTTTTGATATTGAAACAGTCCCATTACTCTTTTTATGTACCCTCGTGGGATCTGTATTTTGAATTGTCAAATTATAACATTGTATAAGGTCTAATAAAATATTTTTGTTGTTAGATTGAGTTAAGTAGTCAATATTCAGATCTCCACAAAGAATAACATTTTTATGCTTCTTTACACAATAATCTAATATTTCAGTAACTTGATTAAAAAATATATCTACATTGGCTCCAGACGGTCTATACATTACAATAATACAGTATTTTACATTTTTAACACAAATTTCTATACCACAACTCTCTGAATGCATTTCTACAGATAAATTTTTTACAATATCTATAGTCTTACAATAAATATCATTTCGGACCAAAATCATTACTCCGCCGTGTATACGGTTAGGTCGTACATAGTACTCAGCTATTTTAAAATCTTTAAAGAAAATACATGTATAATTGGACTCTAAACACCAAGTTTCTGAAACACACAGAATGTGCGGTTTGTATTCTTGAATTAATAACTCAAACTGTTCAATTTTATTTGTAATACATTGAGTGTTAACACATATAATTTTAAGAAAATATTGATTCTGGTACGAATTAAAATTAAAATTCTCGGTCTTGGTATCCAGTGTTTCGAAATTGAAATTTCTTTACGAGGACACCTTTGGGCCAATAACTAGGGGTATATAGATTATTTTCTAATTCGACATCAGCTTCTACTCTGTAAGAAGAATTACGCCCTTGTGAATTTAACTTCGTTACATTAAATTCATGTCCGGGTGTATTAAATGTTGACAGAGTTTAATAATCTATATAGGGGGTGCAGATTAAAAAAAATCGGTAAGTAATCAAATTATGAAAAAATAAAACACAAACTAACTACTTATATTAAAGAAAACAAAAACAACAAAAAAACCCTAAAAAGCACTGAATAGGAAAAATCTTATTTAACATATTTAAATATAGTAAAGCATATTATCTCTTTCCTAACAAAGTAATAGATAAAATGATATAAAATGGATTATCATGTGCCATTCAATGTTGAGGTTATGTTGCAGATTTGACATTTTAATAAAGAAATTCTTGTACTAAATATACATTTTCAACAAAATATCGGTAGGAAACTTACCTTTTTAAAATCAGACGGTCCTAAAAAATTATTAAAGACAATTAGTACATCGGATGTCCAAGATAAAAGATAATTAAAATTCAATAATTCAACTTGCTCGTTGACAGTTATCAATCGAAATGAATTCCCAACATTAGACATAAGGCATAAACGACAAATATGACATTTGTGTAGAGATGTTGGTGTCAAAATAACGAAAACGGTTACAACCGTTCCAATTAATAGTTTTAAACTCGGGTTTAAAAGCTTTTGACTCTGATTTTGACTCTTCTTTTAATTCAGTAAATTCGTTTTGAGAAAAAGTTGTAACTTGAAAAGAAGTCGATGCTTGAGAGCCATTTTTATTTTCTACAAACAAAACATTAGTTTTTGTGGCCATTCAAGAAAGTACATTTTTCCGGGGCTGTATGAATAATTCCAAAATATTCTTTATGCTGAACCAGCTCAATTAAATTTGGTAAAACTTTCCATGAAAATTTTTCTGCATTTTCAACGTCTTCGTCAGTCATTTCCGCAATTAAGCGCAGTGAAGTATAACCATTTATTGCTAGGATATTTTTCAACTTTTTTGGTATTTTTACTTTCAAAGCCGTTTCAGCTTCAGAGAACTCGTTAGCATTTTGCTCTGATATATCCATGTTGGCTCTGCATAATAAAAAAAACATAAATTTAGCCTACTTGTTATGGAATATACAACTCATTTTACGACTGTCAACCAATCTTCTCTTTCCCATAATTTTTATTACTTAGGGGGAGGGATTTTACCCCCAAAATCACCCCTTGATACTCTTCTGTAATAAAATCTAAGATCTACATATTATAAACTCTACAAAATGTGGTCGTAGAAAGAATATTGTTCAAAATGGTGCTCAAATCACTTTTCTCGCACGCTTGATTTGGCCATTGCGTTCAGCTGAACGAATATAATTTATATCCATTCACCCACTCACCCTGCACGGATATGAAATCCACCAATAACAGTTCTTAATTATTTTAAATTAAAAAAGTGATACTTTTGTCAAACTAATTGTCTCAGTATATTTTTAGTTATTAAGATTAAATATAATATAAAATGAGTGATTCTTGTGGAAAATCGATAAATACCTAATAACATTCCTCTATATTTTCAAATAAATCGCAAATTTTCATAAAAATATCTAAAATCGATTATTTAAGAATGGGTACTAGAGTCATTATGTGGAAGAGTCATAACACAAAGACGAGACGCATGCGCTATGTGATGAAATTTCCACGGACTTCCACTGGAATTTCAAGGACTTCTACTGGAATTTCACGGACTTCATTGATCACCCCGTATATAATAAACCTATGTTCCTACGATAAAAATACACCATGCAGCTTAATCTGAAAAAACTAGCTCTTAAAATTCTGCAAGTCGTGTTCACAAATTATCATTCTTGTTGAAAGTATTGAACTTTAAATTTTTCCTAAAAATCTCTATGTGTAAGTTCAAGTAACCAGCAGTATATATAGTTTGCGCTGATTTACAACTTAACCTATAAATAACAAAAATATAATATGATATAATAGAGAGAAAAAAAATAATTAAAAATATAAATATAAAAATAAACAGATTTTCAAAACCAAATTCGTTGCATATACAATATTTTTTTTATGACCATTGCTTATTGTACAAAAATTATTTTAGGCGTTTCTTGAAGTTGAGCAAGTTGAATGATTTAATATTTTTTGTAAGTTTATTGTACTATTTAAATTCAACATTCGAAGAACATCTTTTAAATAGAGCCGTGTTAAAATTCGGTACCACCAAGGTCATTCTATTCCGCGTAGGAAATTCATTATTATTGAAAAATGTCTTTAATTTGTTAACTAAATTATCAAGTTTTTGTATGAGTAAAACTTTCTGAAATTGTGGTAATAAATGCAAAAGGCGATAGTTATTGAGAGTCAACCAACCTGATTCTTTCATTTTATTTGAGATATGATTAAATTTTTAAATTCTATAGGCAAAACGTAGACAGCTATGAAAATCTACAATATATAGTGAAAAGAGCAATGATCCCAGAATGGATCGTTGCGAAACACCTTGAATAATAGACTGCTAAATACATCATCTTCCAAAATAACTTTATGAATACGATTGCTAAGAAAAATTTGATAGAAGAAAACGCAAAATTTCAGTTTCTTGTAAAGTGGCAACTCTGCAGTTTCTTGTTTTATTTCATCTTTGTCTTGAATTTCATAAGGGACTGTTCTTTAATTAGGTCTGTCACTACCGATTTTATTAGGCCAATAGAAGGGCCAGGTCCAAAAAGTATTTGGTTGGCTGCTTTCTTGTCTAGTGAATCAGCAAGACGGTTACCTTTCGATGTGGCGTGACCTTTGATCCATCTAAAGGTGACCGCATTGTTGATAGATATTTCGGCCAAAGTTTCGTGACATTCTAGTGCTAATTCGTGGTCTGTTCAATGTGAGCAGTGTTTGTCTGCTATCTGAATAGATGAGCATGGTCCTTCCAATGATATTGTTTCTGATGATTTCTTTTGCTACTATGAGAATCCCGTGACCTCTGTTTGAACTACACTGATACTATTGTTCACACCCCATTTTATGTTTAGGTTTAAGGATCTGAAGTATATTCCACATCCTGGAATTATTATATTTTGTTCGTATAGATACATATTTGCTAATTTGATCTTTAAGTATAAACTTAAACGATTTAGAAAGAGTTGGTAGAATACTAATAGGACACAAGTCAGATAGGCAGGTAGATTGACTTTTTATAAGATTTAGAGATTTTCGAACTGAATCAGAAGAGACAAATTTAAATTCAATTTTATTTTGAAATATATTTTAATAGTATCGATCAAATATGGCTACTTGGTCATCTAACTTCTAAGTAGTAGGAGATGTAACAAAAGTCAGTCTACCAAACTGATGTCTTACATCCTGAAAGGTAAATTGTCTGGGAAAACTTCTCTTACTGATGGTAACATTAGGTTGTCTAAGATGTTTAAGTGATATTCGGCTGTTTTTAGTCGCCCATCAATTTATCAGCACATTCCAGGACTGTTAACGTTCCAAATTTCAATGGAAAAGCGCTAACATATGATTTCCTTTGAATCTTGAGTTTCTAGGATGATAAATTAGTAGCCTTCCGCTGTTAAAAGACTGGAATGTTTTTTCATCGGAAAATACTACATTGTTCCAATTTTGGCATAGCTCTAGACTTTTGAGCTTCAGTTAAATGCTGCAGCATTTTTTAAAATGTATTTAACAATTATTTTAAAGAGCTGTGAAATTTGAATGCGATAAACGACTATGGTGTAAAGACTAAATCAAACCATTAAAATTTGGCGTTTTCTTTTCGGTTTTGACAACTGTAGTTTTAGAGAGTCATCCACTTCCAGTTTTTCGAACAGCGCTCAATAACTGCACATAATTTGTTAAAACATTGTAAAAATCATTGTAATAATAATAATAATAATAATAATAATAATATTACTCTCCCTAATTCACTTCCTTACGAGTGAATTTCAACCCCTGAAGCTGATTGAGCTTGTGTGGGGAAGGGATGGCTATTATTCTTATTTGCCATGGAGCTCCGGGGCGACTTAATGATGATTGATGGTGCTATTTAACTTACATGTGAGGAAATCCCGGAAAACTCCACTCACCATCATCGAAACTAAATTTCTGCTAATATGGCATACATCAAATCCTTTCACGAACCATGAAATTTAATTAAAAATTCACATGGTCTGCTGTAGGATTTGAAGCTGCTTTGCCTGTCAACCACAAACTTGCCTATAAATGAATAGCTACGCTACTGACCCGGTTAAACATTAATTCAGAATCTTCTACAAAAAATTCAGCAATGCATTCTGGTATTAAATATTGTACCTCTTCATTTAGTTTCACACATCCTTGGAAGTAATATTTGATAATTTTTGCTGTTTAAAATGTACCATTCTTTTTAATTTAAATTTCTTAATTTCAAGTTTAAAATGTCATTCTGTGGAAATGACTAAAGTACCAACCTAAAAAAATTAAATTTCACAGCTAACGCCAATCAGGGGAGAGGTGGGTAATATGACAGGCGGGCAAAATGATTTGTCGCTGCTATACGAAATCTAGTACAGTTAGAGATCACCAAGCCCCTTTATGTGTATCTGTTGGCAACATAGTCCTTTGACGTCAGATTTATTTGTTAAATGGATGCAACACTTTATAGATTACGTCCGGCCTAAAATATCAAAAAAGACATTATTAATTTTGGACAATCATTTGAGCCATAAAAGTATTGAAGCTTTAGAATTAGCTAAAAGACATTCAGTTGTGCCTCTCTGTTTGCCGGCTCACTGCACCCATCATTTGCAGCCACTAGACGTGGCATTTTTTGGGCCACTTCGTAAATATTACAATCAATCTATAACTCAGTGGCTTAGACAAAACCCTGGCCGTACAGTAACCGTTTACCAAGTGTGCAAACTCTTCGGTCTTATGAGAAAGCAGCCACAGTTGGAAATTACTTTAGCGGATTCAAGGCTACTGGAATATCGCCACTAAACACCCATTTTTTCCCTACCACGTATTTCTACCTAGTTTAACCACAGTTTATTGCTAAAGAATCAGTTAGCTCACTCGGACCAGTTGGATGTTCCAAAATAACATCCACTCAAAGGATACAAATTCAGGATTCGCAGAAGACTGCTGTTTGAATATAGGCGGTTGTCATATATTGTGTTGGTTATGATTTGATTCTGTATGCGCCATGGATACAAATCCGAGTTGCGCAGGGTATAAACTGGAACATTGAGATCAAAAGTGCCGACGCAGAGTGAGCGAACTGATTCTTTAGCTATAAACTGTGGTTTAACAACCTATATACCAGATACTACCCCTAAAAACAATCTATCAAAATAGATTTCAAACAATTTGCACTCCTCGAAAAGTCCTTCTTTAAACAAAATCTTGCACGATGCTGGTCTTTCTACTTATGCAAACGATAATATTCAAAATGTTTTACTCGAGTTATCTCCCATACCACAAACTACTGAAAGCGGAAAAATTCAGGGTACCAGGATCTATTAACTGAAAGCCCATACCTTCAAAGTTTGCGTGAAAAGGAAACTGAGAAGAAAAAAGAACAAGAGCGGAAGCAACAAAGAAGTGTGGTTAAAAATATAGTATTTGAGGAAGATTTAGAAACAAAGAAGATAAAAAGAATACAGAACCACAAAGAAAAAGTGTTGCGAAAAAGAAAATATTTTACGAGTCAAGCGATGAAGGAGAAGAAGATCCTTTCAGCGTTGTTGATGACAAAGAGGACTGTGACTGCCTCTACGGCAATGATCTTTTCCGTAGACCTAAATCGCAAGAAGGGTGGTTGCGATATCAACTTTACCAGGAGTGGGCACATTCAGAATATGCTGGTGTTTCTAAAAGGTCAAAAATGTTTACCTGTGAACTCTGCCAACCATAAACTACCAAAGTACCTACATATTTATTTTTTATTTTAGTTATACTCGGACAAAATATAGGAGAAGGTGAGTCATATGCATGATCAACACTGTTGTCTATGAATAAAAATTCCGATACAGTTAGCATAGGCGGCGTATCAAATACCAAATAATTATTTATTATTTATTAGGTATTTGTTAGTAAACTTTATTAAATTTGTTTGTAAAATCTTTATTTAATCAAAGATGATGCGTTAAATATACGTTTTTGATAGTTTTCAAGAAATGAATATATTTATTCCCTAATGACTTTGTTATCTGTGTTTAATGATTTTTAAATGTGTTTCGAGTAAATAAACGACAGACAAGTTACAGATTAAATATTATCAGCACAGGCACAAAGACAGTGGAAAACTAACTTTCGACGAAGTTAGATTTGTATCGCTTTAACTATTTACGATAATTATTTTATATTTTATAAACACTTTTTTGTATAAGTGCTCTTTTCTGATATACGAGTAGGTGTTCATGTTTGTGCCTTACAATTTGGTAGTGGTAGTGCATATTCGAGGAGTTATATTTATTGTGTAGTATATTAGGTAGGTACTTTAAAAGTTTATTAAATAGTAAAATATTGGTGTCTTTATAAATTTAATAAAAACAATTTAATAGTAGAATTATATTGTTACAATAGTAATGGATACAGAGGCGGCTCCAAATGAAACTCAATAACGTCGGCGAAAGTTCTTATCAAAGGATGAAAAGAACATTATATGGAAAGTGTATGATGGGCTGAAACAAACACTTCCTACAAATGAAGCTGTAAACCGCAGTTCTTTTTTAACTGGAGTATCTGTTTCAACAATTGAACGTATTGTACGCGAAAAGACAAAAAGGCTCCTTAGAAGCCCCTAAAACGCATACCCGTGGTCGAAAATTGTTGAAATTGGACGACAACCAAAACCAAATCATTCGAAGAACTGTACATTCTTTTTTTTTTTGAAAACAAAGCCCCAACACTTAAAGTTGTTCCTACGAAATTAAGAGAAAACGAAGAAATTCCATTAATGAGCCGTGAAACTTTACGAAAAATTTTATGGGGCCTAAAATTTCGTTTTGTCAAATGGTGTAAGAAATCAATTTTAAATAAGAGGTCAGATATAGAGCCGCTAAAAAAAAGATATACTATCTCGATGAAACGTGGGTGAATGCTGGATATACAGTATCTAAGATATGGCAAGATACTTCTGTAACTAGTCATCGCCAAGCTTTTATAGAGGGATTATCTACAGGTTTGAAAGCACCATCAGGTAAAGGACAGGGCCTAATTGTTACCCATATCTGAAGTGACAGTGGATTTTGGAAAATAGCGCTCTTGTGTTTATATCGAAAAAAAAAACAGGAGGCTACCACGAGGACATGAATGCAGAATGTTTTGAAAAATGGTTTACTGAAGTATTACAGCGTATAGAACGAAATACAGTTATTGTACTAGATAACGCTTCTTATCACAGTCAACGAGTTGAACGCATTCCGATAATATCCAGTAGGAAAGCGGATAGGCAAACCTGGCTGCGGGATAAAGCAATAACATTTAGTGAGGAGATGCTTAAAGTGGAATTTATGAACCTAATAAAGGAACACTGCCATAAATATATTCAATATGTTGTCGACACAATGGCTCGTGATCGTGGTATTACGGTTCTAAGACTTCTCCCTTATCACTGCGAATTCAATCCTATTGAACTAATTTGGGCGCAAGTGAAAGGGTTTGTAGCTCGAGAAAATAAAACTTTTAAAATAGCCGACGTTCAGAGTTTATTAAAAACCGGAATAGAATGTATAAAACCTGAAGATTGGCAGAATGCTATTTCCCATGTAATTAAGGAAGAAAATAATATGTGGCGCTTGGACGGTATGATCGAAACGGTAGTTGAACCTTTAGTCGTAACTTTAGGTTCCGACGATAAAGACGATTCCAGTGATAGTTCTGCAGAATCAATGGATTACGAAACTTCATAGATTTAGAATTCAAGTATGTGATACCAAGCTTAATTTACATACTTTAATAATAAACAAAACACAAATATAAACATAGATGAATTATTATAACAAAAATAGACAACCTACCTACTTTCATCTTATTCTTATTCTGCGACACTGGAAGAGTGCATTTTGATATGATAACGATACTTTTTGCAGTTTTAAGGCGCACCTTCTTCAATATTTTGTTCTAGTATAATACACCCCATTTAATTTTCTAATACTGTTTCTACGCCGCTGGCATAATATTTACATATTTTAACAATAAATAAAACAAAATTATAAACATAAATGATTATTACTACAAAAATAGATAACCAACCTACTTTCATATAATATTATTTACTATTACCATTTGCCAATAGTTTTCATACGCCACTGGCGTAATTCATTTTGGCAATAAACATGCATTTATGACTAGTTGGCACGTGTTACCGATAACTTCTGCAGTTTTAAGCGCGTGATTCCATTCATTAGGCTCTGGTATAGTATGATTGTTGTACGTGAACAGGGAGGAATCACCTTCTTCAATATTTTGTCCGAGTATAATAATTAAGTTTCTTACACATTAAGCGTGCGTAAATATTAGTGCGTCGTTTTTTTTTAAAGTTTTGCTTGCTTGTTTTCCCAAGACTGTTTATTTTTTACTTAATATCACAGATACCGTTATTAACTACTCTCACATTGCAAAAAATTTTATTCTATACATCCATTTCATATTTTTTTTAACCAAAATTACTGGGTATGTCATTTTACCCGCCTCTCCCGTATGATTTTTCTCGATGGATCGATACTTATTATGTATGTAAATTAGTAAATTATTTTCATTGAACCTTAATTTGCATTACGAAACATTGGCCAGTTCCTAGACTACATTCATGTACATGTAGCGTGTACTATTGACTAGTAACGCCAATGGCAGGCGCCGATGAAAAGAAAAGTAACTGTGCTCGACCCAAATCGCCGCGATGGTTGCGACAATAACCAGAAGGAACGAAAGAAAAAATCATGTCCGAAGGTTTAATAGAGCGTTTACTACACGTTCAATATGTATGAGGAAGTTGAAAAAAGTAAGGTTATGGTTTATGGTAGGCCGTAAAACTTAGATAACTGCATAGCAGCAGACACGCTTGTATCACGTGGTTTCTTCGCATTCGCAATGTCATGAATAGATATCATATTTGAAAGCTGTAAATTAATTATATTTTAATATATTTATATTAATTTTTAAACTTTAAATCTGTAAAGTCCAATTCTATTACAACTAAAATTAAAGGTAAATATATGTGATCCATTGGTATTTATTTATACCTACGACTTAAGACTTTCCAAAACTAGTTATGGAAACTATCCACGCATTTGCAAAGCCTTGACGTTCCTACCCCTAAGGAAAGTCTTCAACCAATTGCCAAAACCACTTAACTATGTTTTTAAGGGATTATTTGCCACGAATGCCATATATTCTATACTGGTTACAACAGTGTTTATCCCTATTTAGGGCCTCTATTTAAATGCCTTTATTTAGATAAATAAATACCTCTATTTATTACAGTGATACAATGAAATTGACTAATGATGAGAATTAAAAATATTGAAACACAAAAGCCAGAAAATGTATTAACTTAGATTAAGCGAGTTACAAAATTAAAGTTGAACTGTGTGCAAACCCTAAAACCCTATAAAAGCAGGGACACATAATCTGCCATGGTAATTAAATTGGACATGACTACATTTTTAAATACTTTTGAGAGCGTAGGCATGGCAACATGTACACATAAATCAATCTTAAAAACTAATATCATCTATGAATTTCAATCTGAGAGCATTTTCAAAAATTTGTCAAAATTCAGATCTATGAAGACTAGAGATAAGGAGGCGAATCGGCCTTGGTCAAATTTCAAATTTCCGTCCCTATTTTTATGGAGTTCGAAAAAACTACTGTAGTTGGCGGATGGCAAAATAACGACGTCTATTTTCTATGCAAGTCAATGGGAATTAAAGTATTTTTGTAAAATTTACTGAAAAGAATAAAAATAAGCTAAAATGAAGAACCTGACTACAAGTAACAATGCGTAACACAAAACGACAAAGCAGGATTTGCTTCATTCGGGTTGTAAAACGGAATAAAAAACCGATATAAAATTAAAGAAATCACAAGGAGGTAAAAATCCAAGTCTTTTTAAAGCTCCTAATGTAAGTAAAATAATGTATTTATTTCTAAATAATATATATTTATTGTAAAATAGTCACAACCCGTATCTTACGGAGTGTAGTTTATTTAATTACAAAATTCTATAATAAAAAATAATAAAGTCATGAATCCTGACTTACAAACAACAATAATTACACATTAAATTTAACTCACTAGAAAAGAAAATTTGCTTTTTTTAATGTTTTTTGATGTTAGATGAAGAGTTACTACTGTTATTTTTCTTTATTGAACTCCAATTTAGTCATTGTAAATATTTTTTATAGGATCTTAAACGTTTAGAACAATGGCAGCAAGTGATTCCTAGGGCTGATAAAGTACTGTCTAGTTATGATTCTGTTTGCGAGCTACACTTTTAAGAAGATGATATTTTAAAATTTGATCGAGACTATTTTAACTAATTTTTACAAAATAAAAAAGGAAAGGCCGAGATTAAAGAGCGAACCAATACTGTATGTAAGGTATATTCCCGAATCTCCCTTCATACTTGTCCAGTATTAGGAAAAGACGAAAACCACCATTGAACCGAACTGAATTTGTTAGAATAAAAAAAAGGAAGAAAATACTAGAACCTATTGCTGAAGAAACTATTCATCAGGATGATGAAATTGTAGTTGTCGAATACAAAATTACCTTAAAACTGTACCTACCAAAAACTCATTTATAATTAATAAAAACAAAATTTTCTGTACTTTAGTTAGCAATTACAAAGACTTAGGTATTTACAATAATTAAAATCAACAATATTTTCGGTGCTTTAGTTAGCAATAAACAATTTGATTTTTATTATTTTCATAATATTTTATAAAATCCCTAACTAAATATTTTCATTTAAACCGTATAGTAGCCCTATTTAGCTTTAATTAAAAAATAATTAGCCCTACCCATAAAATTTCAACACATCATCAATAATTTGCATTTTACTTAAATAGGAATAAATAGTAAATAATGTATCAATTAAAATATGTAAGACTTATTTAGAAATAAATACAACCCAACTAACAAAGTAGCTTTATAATTTTTAGTTTATAAGACTATTATATTTTATTGATATTATATTGCTGTGTCTGGAATGCTAATTTATTGTATTACAGTTGCAGAAATCACCATTTTGTTCTCTGAAACTAAATTGTTATATAAATTAGTTTTTACAATATTCTTACAGCAAAATTATAAAATAGTTTTCACGATAACTATAAAATTGTTACGTAAACATTTATACAACTGTTCTATACAATATTTCAGCTTATAAAATAAAATTGCTTTATAGTTATTCTATATTATTGTTCTGGATTACCTTTAGAACTTTTTGGTTATACAAATATAACTGTTTCTTAACCTCATAATAACGCTTTAAAAAATAGTTATATAAATATTAGTGTGAGATAATTCCGCATCAATAGCAATTTGCTTCTGATGAAAACTCTAAAATAACTGTAATATATTGTCGAAACACACTATTACAAATCAGAAAACTGTATAGCAATTATTTTAGTTAAGAATAGTATTATCACTTTAAAAATATTTATAAAAAAAAAATAAAGCAACTACATTTGGTAATACCTACGCCAGATTATTTTGTATTTTTTATTCGTTCAACTACTTCCCATACCAATTGTATGTGAGTGAGTGTATGGTCTGAAAATGTCAGATTTAAATAGTAAAGAAATATAAAAAATAAGTGGTACCTGCTTTTCAGAGAACAGTAAAAAATATTAGTAAAACATTTTGCTGGTTTGTCTAGACACTCAAAAAAAAACTATCATTCAGCCAGATAATAATTAGGTATGTTCTGAATAATCATGCCCCAATACTAAAAGAAAGCCATATTTTTGGCGATGTCCATGTTAAACTTGCTTATTCTCGTAATATTAAAAATTATGCTTGCTCTATAAAGCTGTAGAAACAAATCTAATCATTTCAATTCTCAAATACTTAAATCGGAAATGATTTAGTAAGGTTATGTTATATTTCGTCATATAGTGCAGCAATATGAAACTATTATACAACAAACCATGATGAACTTGTTTTGTAGAAATGAGTAATACAACTTAATTATTGTATTACAGCTGTTTTTACTACAATAATATTTTATAATTATGATTCAGTCTTAATATAACTTTCTAATACCTCTGAATAGCCGCCATATTTAACAAAAACCTAAGACAGTTTTAAAGCTAAATCTACTGTCGGTTTTACTAGTATTTAAGACAAAACCAATGTTAATTAAAGATTTTAATCATTAGTAATATTAGCATAATCTTATTACTAAAAAAAAAAAATCAAATTGCATTAATTTAATTTTTGTTTCACACTGAAAAAGTATTAGAAATATGAATCAAACTCGAGGCGCTTAAAAATTTAGTATTGTATGTGCTATATAATTAACAGTAATTCTTGCTGCGTATCCAAAAACGCTTTATTGTAGGTCATACATTATGTCTAAACCGCGTCATACATATCTCTTAAGTCATTTTACTAATATCGCCTTGAATTTACTTTCATGACAAATATAGAATTAATTTGTTTTCACCAGATACATTTAAAAAACTAAAATGTTACTGATTTTGATATGCAACCTAACCTCAAAATTGAAAATTTATAAAACAGTTATAAAAGTTTAAAAAAACATTTGTTTAAAGTCTGTGTAAATGTGTAGTAACTGTTCGGTAACTGCATTCAACAAATCTTATAGAATTTACAAAAGAACCAAATAGTTCTGTAATACTGCGCCCATTTTGTATTTATTACTGTTGAAAGAATGTTCCGGAAATGTTCTTAGCTAATATTCTATTTTATAAATTTGGTTCTGTAAACATTTTTTCAGCTTTTATAAAATATCAAATTGTTACTTGGGAACAGTTTGTACTGTGCTTTATTTAGCTACAAACAAGTTTATTTTTAATATTTTGACAAAATTATGTATAATTCCCATAAGAAGCCCCATGAATTTTGAACTACGTAAACCGTACCAGCGCCCATGCGGTTAATTATAAAAGCTCAATTGACGTGTGATTTTTGGGAGCGTATTTTGAGCATGCCAATTCGCCTCCTTATCTCTAGTAGATATACTCAGATCATTAAAATCAATTTTTCTAGAAACGACTGTTTCTATAGATATGTCAATTTCAATTAACATGGCAGTATTATGAAACAAGGCATACATAGCTCATAATAAACCAAACAGAAATATATGATTGGAACCTGTCAATAACAATGGAGATAATAGGATCTTGCAAATGTGATAACACCGTTTAGCTACCAGTAGTATAAAAGATAGAAGAAGAAAACAAAAGAAATGAAAGATGGAAGTCGAAAAAGACTCAAAGACAATCAAAGCAAACAAATGGAACAAAATAAATGAAGAGGTTTGTTCAAATAAGTCATGTGTTTCTAGGCTGGAATAAATGCACATACATAAAAACTTAAGCCATAGAAACATTTTTCAAAATGTACAAACATCAATCATTGACAGATGACGTGAATCTTTTCATTTACGTATTCTCATATTTTTTGACAAAATTATATATCTATTTACTAGAAAACATCCAATTCGTATGCTGTACCTTCTGTTTGAAAGAAAGAACGTGTATTTGATGATGCGGGACTCTAGTTCAGTTTGAATTAGTTTTTGTCAGAGGCTAGATAACTAATGGATAGTAATGAGCTGATAGCCAGTTAGATCTGGTTTGGTGAAAAAATATTTATAGCCCTTTCAGAAATTTTAAAAATTAGGATCCTTATTATACCAAAAAAGTCTTTGACTCTAGGGGCTTGTGGAAAGGGATGATGTTAGTAGGGGGGCAAGGTGAGGATATTGGATAGCATCAAGTGTGAGAACAAATATCTATATTGATTTTCGAGATATTATGGGTGGATTTTCATTCATAGACCAGAGTAGCATCCATAGGCTAGTCAATTTACAATTTTTTTGTAACAAATATTATTAATATTAATGATTTCTGATGAATTTAAATTTACAAAATTGCTGTTCTAAAGTTGCCATGGGAAATATTAATAGAGCCTACAAATAATAAAAAAAGACTTGCTTATTGTTCAGATACTGACGTAAAGTCATAAAACTTAGTCAAATATCTATGCAATTCATGACTTTCCTGTATATATAATCCCATCTAATCAGGGGGTGGGTTGGCTCAGTAGTTAGAGTCATGACTTTGAGATCGGAAGGTCTCAGGATCGAATCCCACCGTTGGCCGGGATTTTTTTTATTTAATTTAATTATATTATTTAAAATTAATTTTGATGCCTTGGTAGGATTCCCCAGTCGACCATTCACTGTTGGGTTCTAATTAACAGTGCTATTCCTAAAGTGGCGCAAGGAAACAGTAACAAGGCCTGTCTGTAGGGGTGTAGGACTATTAGAGTACTAATACTTCTACACTATGGAGTATTAGACTACTAGTACAATCCATAACCTACATAACACTAGGCTAATGACCTTAGATGTTGAAGCCGTACACTAAAGAAAAAAAAAAATCCCAGCTAATCAAAAAGTGTTAAGAATATAACTCATTGCCAACGAAAATAATAAAAAATCTCAATATTTGCAAATTTTCTCAAATTTCTTCATTACAATCCATTTTAGAGAAATCATGTTCTTTACAAAAAATTAAGAAAATGTCATCCCAAACAACTCTTAATTACAGAAATTTCTTTTATAATCATAAATAACAGAGATGTACCTTAAATTAAGAAAAATTTCCTGTCATAAAATACCTACCAGATGCTCCGATTATGTCCAATGTCTAATACGCTCACTGTAGAATGGATTAAAGTTTAAGTTTAAAATTTGGTGTTTCTATCTTTGATACAGACACACGAACATACACACAGATATTATCGCAAAAATATTTCAGGGGAAAACTCAAGGTTGAAAAAATTATGATTCCTATACTTTCCTTACTAGTTACAGATAATTAAAAATAATTTAGAGAATGTTTATAGAAAAACTTTAATTATGTTACAAGGACTAGTTTAGTACATCCTTAAAATTATCCTTGAAGTATTTTAGACAAATTACAATATTTTATTTACCCAAATAAAAATTTAAGCCCCCTCCATTGTCCTTTCTGAACCACTTTTGTCCACCCACCACAAATTGTAATTTATCTTAAAAAAAAATAAGACAAAATCGAAAGTACTCACATTTTTCAAAAGTAGCGTAAAAATAATTAATTTATTATTTTATTATGTTTCAAGAACTATTTATTTATAACCTTACAATTAACTAAATATTTTAAAATTATCCTAAAAGTATTTTAAACCCCTCCCAATTTACATTTGTTTTATTTACCCAAATAAAAATTTGAGCCCCCTCCATTACCCCCCGACTCTTTCCAAACCACTTTTATCCACCCACTACAAATTGCAATTAGTCCTAAAAAAAAAACAAGACAAAATCGAAAGTACTCACGTTTCTCAAAAGTATCATGTTCGTGAATGTAGGCACAACACTAGAGTGGCGCGGGGGGTCAACTTTTACCTTTTATAAGGCGAAGAGAGAAGAAGAGAAAGAAGGGGGCAAGGTCCCGATGCAGCCGAGATGATTAGCCCGATTCCTGATTAATTATTAGGGATCAAAAAGAAGAATAAAGATTCTGTTTCCTTCATGAATGTGGCGTTAAATTTTTAGCATCCTGAGTAATGGGTCTCTGCACTTCAATAGTTTTTGAGATAATACTACAGTCAATGAATGTTCAATAGGGGGCTGTAGCGGACATGAAAGAGGGGGGAATTTTTTCTCTAGAGATATGTTTGGAGTATTTAGGTGGTAAATCTAGTAAAAGTTATTAAAGGTGAGGGTAGCCTTATGTCAGTACATTAATTAACTTAGGATGGTAGTATAAAAAGTCCTTTATATCTCAAAAACTTAATTTTATTTAGCGATTGATTTCGACATCAGGTATATCATAACACATCCATATGTGGTTTTTAAAAACGTAATAAGAGGAAATATTCCGTTAAAAAATACTAAAAACTATTTAATCGAATTTAAAATGTAGAAATAAAGTTGAAAGAATTCATCCAACCAATCATTAATTTAAAAAAAAATACTTAATAAGCGCTTAAGACCGGGCATGTGCAATGTCTTTAACAGAGGCAGGCACAACGTTCTTTCAGTGATTTTTTAGCCAAAACTAAAACCTGAAAAAAAAAAATCATGTCTCTAGCTGTCATTGTTTAAAAATAATTACCTTAATATGGTCATTTTTACGATGAAATAAAGACAATATTATACCAGTAATAATTACCCGACGATGAAAATAATTCTTCTTTGAATAGATTATATATTAGAGTAACAAATGTCACTAAAAAAATTTAAATCAATTGCGTAAATTTCCTTAAAAGCTCATTGAATTAAATTTTGAAACAGCCAATTATCTGGCATATAAAAGAAAACTTCCTAAAGCTGCATAAGTGTGGCGACATATTAATTTGGAGCTTCGTTAATAGATGGCGCTAAATTAGTTTAGCAGAGAAATTCAAATACGCAGATCCGTATTTAGGAATCTACTAATAAGCTTATCATTTCAGTTGCTTTTTGTTCGATTTTTTTTTTAATTTTTATATATTCAATACATGCGTAAGCATAAAGGATATATAAGTAATGAGGGATACCCTCAACTTTATATCTTGAGGTATTGATTTTACTTTTTGGAGTTCGGAAATTGTCTGTATGTACGGAGGTGGTAAATATTTAGAAAAACGACTAAACGGACTTTTAGCAAAAATCGAATACTTGTGATAATGTTACCCGTAGTTGTTTTGTAAAACTGAATATTTCAAATATTCATACAAATGTGATGGGATTAAATTTATTTTTTTTAAAATTAAGTTTTAATTTTCCTGTATCCAGTAGAGAAAGTATAGGATTGTTTTTTTCGACTTCGAGTTTTCAACTGATCTTTATGTTTTGATGATAATTCAAAAACCAAATTTTAATCTTTAGTTTTAATCCTTCCTACGATAAGCTCATCAAATTTTAGGTAGTCTGAGCATCTAGGCTGGATACCTTTATATCTCAAATTATATTGTTCTGTTAAGTAGTTACCTATCTCTGTATCTGTAACGTGTGGAATGTGGGTTACCCCCACGGCACTTAGGCCTCATTAGGCCCATTGTGCACCCTCCAAGATGATAGGTACCTCCTAGGTCTAGAGCCAGCCTACAGATTTAATGTAGTTGATAACGTCGCCAAGTGGTGCCTCTCTTATATCGGCCGGTGTTAAACGATACTTGCCGAACACAAATCTTCTAATAAATGGATATGCACGATGGTCTCATCTTCTTGTTCGCACCTTCTGCAGAGTGCGAATTCTGACAGCCCCATGATATGGAGATACTTCCGTACTTGGCAATTACCAGTCAGAATGCCTGTGACTAGGCGCAGATTCTGTCTAGTCATAGTCAAGTATTTGTTTGCTGCAGTTTGATATGCTCTAAAAGCGTGTTTTTTAGTTTTTTTTAAACTATGTTTATTACTATTTTATATTAGACAGTTACCTAGGTCAAGGGCGTCATCCAATATAAGTATGCTATCAATGTTTTACTTTGTTCCAGAATGTCTTCCAATAATAGAAAAGGCATAAAATATGGCAAATGGAGTGAAGCTGTTATGGCGAAAGCCTTAGAGGCTTACAAGGGCAAAAAATGAAATATGCCGCATGTACAGTGTCCCAAAAGCGACGTTCAAACGACATTTAGACTGAAAAAATAAAGTGGCTAACCAAGAGTCTAAAATCTTCGGACGAAGTTTGAGGAGAGGTTGCCGGAGCAAATCCTTAACCTAAAGAAGTTGTTTTATGGGGTCACCATAAAAGTTGTCCGTAATGCAGCGTATGAACTGGCGGAAAAAACAACATCAAACACAATTTCAATAGAGAAAAAAAGGTAGGCTGGTAAAAGGTGGTTTTATGCATTTATGCGCAGGAATCCCAAACTTTCACTGAGGCAACCGGAATCTACCTCCACAGCTCGGTGCAAGGGATTTAATAGAGAAAATGTTACCCAGTTCTTCGAACTTCTACAGAAAATTGTCGATGAATTCCAGCTTAATGAACTAAAAATGTTTAATGTAGTCTGGTTTTTCAACTGTTGCCAAGAAGTGTCCAAAATTTCTAGCCCTAAAGGGTAAGCGCCAAGTATGTTTGGTTGCTAGCGGCGAACGTGGGGTGAATACCACGATGGTCCTATGCGCCCAGTGCAGCCGGCCAATTTGTTGCACCAATGATAATATTCAAGCGAAAAAGCGTTGGAGCACTTCCTGACTGCCTGGTAGATATATCTGACAGCGGAAACATCAACAAAGAACTATTTGTTGTCTGGGATAATTATTTTACCTATGCAGTAAAACCAACAAAGATCAATAAAGTTTTACTTGTTTTAGATGGCCACAATACTCACACGAAAAATCTTGATGCAATAGAGCTAGCACGAAATAATAGAGTGATTATGTTACAGCTTTCGGGGCATACCACCCACCGGCTTCAACCCCTAAACGTGGCTGTATTTAAACCATTAAAGCTCTATTACACGAGAAATGGCTAAGGGCTAATCCTGGATTGACAGTTTCTCAATACCAAGTTGTTCAACTCCTTAAAGAAGCTTATGCGAGAGCAGCTGTGGTAGCAAATGTTATAAATGGTTTCAAGAAAACGGAAATTTGGCCAGTAGATCGTAATATTTTCAGCGATGTTGATTTTGTACCTTCAGAAGTACTCATCACAAAAAGAAGTGTAGACATGGTTGAACATAATAACACTGGAAGTAGTTCCGATTCCAGTGATGAAGATGTGCCATTAAGTCACTACATTAAAGGACCAGTTGCAACAAAAGAAATTAATCTTCTAGATCAAAGAGCTTCAACATTGATATCAAGATCAGCTATGGAACAAATAGCAACTGCATCAGCTGAAGTTGATCTATCCACAACAAAAAAAGGAGAATCTATAAAGCAAATATTAAAAAGTCCAGTTGTTGATCACAAGAAGGTGAAGTAAAACCAACTGCAAGTATCCAAAAAGCACAAATCATTACATCCACACCCTACAAAGATGACCTCGAAGTTAAACAGACATCATCTGATATTTCAAAAAAGAAAACTGTCAAGCGCAAAGTGAAATTTGATTTCGGCACTTCTAAGAAAAAAATCTGATGTGTCCAACACATGATTTTCCTATCTAGTTATTATAGTCTTTTTCCGGTTATTTTGTATAACCTCTATAAATGTTTAGAGAATAAACTAAATATATACATTTTCCACATACATCTAACTCGAAACATTTTTCTATATATATATTCATTGAAAACGAAAATACTGAAAAATTAAAATTTAGCACTTTTCCTCAAATTTTTCCATTACGGCCATTTTAGAAAAATCATGTAAAAAACAAAAATTTTAGAGATCGATATCGCAAACAACTTTTAGTTTAACAATTTTCTTAAAAATCAGATTTTTGCACATTTTGTTAAATTTCTCGAATACGGACCATTTCAGGAAAATTTGGCATTATGTAAAAATTATAGATAATAATATTAGAAGTAACTTTTATTTTAACAATTTTCTTTTCCAAACATAAATAACATATATTCCATAAAATACAGGGTGTGACTGACTGACTGACTCCCAACAAAGTTACAGGGCGTTAAACTAACATTGAAAAAAAGGTTTTTTTTTGTAAAAAGTTTGCTGTTGCGAATTTTTCTTTGAAATTTTTGCCAGTGCTGTAGATTTTAATGCCCAATATTCTTAGGAGAAAAAAAAATAAAGTGACCTTTTAACCCCCCGACTTTTTTTTTGACATAAAGAAACTTGCGTTATCGATCTTAAAATCAAAAAGAACTATGAATTTGTAATTTTTTTTATAGTGAAATGAACTTTGTATCTTTCTTAATTCACGAGCTTTTTACAATTTTTTAACTGAATTTCTAGAGCAATTCGTCCATCCTAGACTTAACATATCAACAAAACTAAGAGTAGGTCAGGAGTTATTGTACAAAAAACGCATATAGAAATCACTAGTGTGCCTAGGGCTGTGCTTGAGCAGCCCCTGCAAAAAATACCTCTTTTATTTATATTTTTGTAAAAAAGGTATTTGCAATATTGGGTTGGCGCCATAAAAATGGTGTGCCACCCGTCCTCATGGGTTCATCATGCCCAGTGTTGCCAGACCTACTGTTTTAACAGTAGATCTACTGTTTTGTGACTGTTCTACTGTTTTAGGCATGAAATCTACTGTTTTCGCCAACTTGGCAAATTTTGTTCTTAATTTATTATGTTTGCCTCGTTCTTTAGCATATGTACAAAGGATATGTTCTCAAGGAAATTTGCTGGAGTTAAATCAGCGTAATAAGTTGAATACAGTATTGTAGGTTTGCACCACACAAAAAAATATTTAACTTCCAGAGAATCATCATGTTTTGATTTAAAATGCAAAAAAAATAATAAGAATATGCATTACAAACGCAACATATTTGAATTATCTGATTCAGACTGATCTGAAAGAAATAGGTACCTATTATTTTTAATTTATTTTTTTGTCTCCCAACATTAAGTTTTACAATTTTTATTTGTTTTATTTTTTGTTTAATTTCTAATTTGGGTATAAAAGCCAAAAATGTTTATTTTCCTTTCTTATATAATTTTTATTATTTATTATACTGCAAATTATAATTATTTCCCCCTGTATTAAAATCTACTGTTCAGTTTCGATGATCTACTGTTTTTTTCCACCCATTTACTGTTCCAGAAAATTCTGGCAACACTGATCATGCCACTGATAAAAATACACGTTAGTTTGGAAATGTATTTATTAAATTTAATAGTTATTAAAAAAAGTATTTATTAATTAAACAATTAACAATTAAAAATTAACACTTGACAATAATTATTTTACATATTTTATAAATTATTTAATTTAGTAAATGTTCAACATGTCCTTCTTCTTTTTGAATGCAAATAAAAATATAAATTAAAGAGGTAGTTTTTACAGGGGCGGCTCAAGCATAGCCCTAGGCATACCACTGATGTTTTTATGAGTTTTTTTGTACAATAATTCCTAACCTATTCTCAGTTTTGTTGATATGTTAAGTCCAGGATGGACGAATTGCTCTAGAAATTCAGATAAAAAATTGTAAATACCCTCGTTAACTAAGAAAGATACAAAGTTCAATTCGCTATAAAAAAATATTAATTAAAAATTCATAGTTCTTTTTGATTTTAAGATCGATAAAGCAATTTTATTTATGTAAAAAAATACGGGGGGCGGGTTAAAACGTACCTAACCCCCCAACTTTTTTTAAGGGGGTCGCTTTATTTTTTTTCTTCTCCTTATAATATTAGGCCTTTAAATTTACAGCACTGGCAATAAAATCAAAGAAAAAATCGCTACACCAAACTTTTTACAAAAAAAAGTTTTTTTTAATGTTAGTTTAACGCCCTGTAACTTTCTTGGGAGCCAGTTTTCGATATAGGTAAATATAGCCAAATCCATATATTTTTGGGAAATCTATCTAAGAAAGAATTTATGACAAATCTTTTTGAAACACCCTGTATAAAAACGACCTCCTATAAAGTACCTCCCAGATGTTCTGACTTTGTCCAAAATCCAATTATTTCACATCAGGCCGAAATAAAACTTTAGTTTAAAATTTAATGTTTTTTCCTTTATCCGTTTTTGAGTTTTCTTCAAAATTCGTTTTACACATTTTCTCAAATATCTCGAATACGGTTCATTTTAGAGAAATTATGTATAGGATAAAAATTATAGAGAATTATATTGCAAACAACTCTTATTTGAACAATTTTTATAAAAAAATAATTTTTTTACATTTTGTCAAGTTTCTCAAATACGGACTATTTTAGGAAAATTTTGTATGGAACAAAAATTATAGATAATAATATTGTAAGTAACTTTTATTTGCAGAATTTTCTTTTACAAACGTAAATAACATATATTCCATAAAATATAAAAATACCCACCTATAAAGTACCCCAGATTTTCAGACTCTGCTTAAAGTTTAATCAGTTCACTAGAGGCCGGAATAAAGCTTAACTTTAAAATTTGGTGTTTTTTTTTTTGTATACAGATAGGAAAAAGAATTAATCTCAAAGAATGGTTCTGCAAACTTTGCTCTGAGAGCTTTGTTGAAGACATGATTCAGTACCTAAAGTGCAAAGAATGGGTGCACGAATTATGTGCAAACATAAAGTCAAGAGATAAATTTCTCTGTGATATTTGTTCCTAGCTCTAATTAAAAATAACGTTCATATTTTAGTCTTACTGTTACTTAGTTTCAGAAAAAAAAAACTGTTTATTTCAAAGATTTTAGGTTTAGTCGTTCTTTATTGATGTTTTTTATTTTGTTCTTTTTATTGTGTTATTTTTGTTTGTTTATGGTAAGATTTGCCTTTTTTTAATGTTAATTTAATATATTTTATTTTTTTGACATTTGATTTTTAAATAAAAATTATTTTCTTTTGTTTTTTTAATGTATACTTAAAGTTCTGTTTAATTTTACGTAAATAAAATAAATGGTCCAATATAGGAACCCACTGGTTCAGTTTAGGCAACCAGTATCCCATAATGGACCAGCTGCAAGGGTTCCAGATTAAATTTTTCTATGAAAAACTATTAAACAAAAAATTCTAAAAAAAAAATACTGGAAGTGGACAACATATTAAAGTATTTGTTTGGTGTCTAAATTTGAAAGAGTTTTCATTTGCTTTTTTAAAGTTAGAGCCCTAAAACCGAAAACTGGACCAATATAGGCAACCTTCCCCTAAACTGTGAAGAGTATAATTTAGAATGCCACGCATTATATATCTTCATTCTAGTTTGTGTCTGGGTAATGTTATGTATCGTGATGGGACTGATCTTATAAAATAAACATTTTAATTTACTTGGTTTATTTGCCAATAAAAGGTATTTAAAAAATCTGATGTGTCCAACACATGACTTTCCTATCTAGTTATTATAGGCGTTCTCCGGTTATTTTGTACAACCTATTGCAGCATCTCTATAAATGTTTAGAGGATAAACTAAATATATACATTGTCCACATACATCTACCTCGAAACATTTTTCTATAGATATTCATTGAAAACGAAAATACTGAAAAATTTAAATTTAGCACTTTTCCATTACGGTCCATTTTAGAAAAATCATGTATAAACAAAAATTATAGAAATCGATATCGCAAACAACTTTTAGTTCAACAATTTTCATAAAAATCAGAATTTTGCACATTTTGTCAAATTTCTCGAACACGGACCATTTCAGGAAATTTTGACATAAAACAAAAATTATAGATAATAATATTAGAAGTAACTTTTATTTGAACAATTTTCTTCTCCAAACATAAATAACAGTTATATTCCATAAAATATAAAAACCGCCTCCCATAAAATACCCCCCAGATGTTCCGACTTTGTCCAAAAACTAATTATTTCACGTCAGGCCGAAGTAAACCTTAAGTTTAAAATTTAATGTTTTTTCTTTATCCGTTTTTGAGTTTTCTTCAAAATTAGAAATTTACACATTTTCTCAAATATCTCGAATACGGTCCATTTTAAGAAAATTTTGTATTAAACAAAAATTATAGATTATATATTAGAAGTAACTTTTATTTGAAGAATTTTCTTCTCCAAACGTAAATAACAGATATATTCCATAAAATATAAAAATGACCACCTATAAAGTACCCCCCCAGATGTTCCGACTCTGCCCAAAATCTAATCAGTTCATTAGACGCTGGAATAAAGCTTAAGTTTAAAATTTGGTATTTTTCTGTGTATCGGTTCATGAGTTATGCGACAGACACACACACACACACACACACACACACACACACACACACACACACACACACACACACACACACACACGCACGCACGCACGCACGCACTCACACACACACGCACACACACACACACGCACGCACGCACGCACGCACTCACACACACACGCACACACACACACACGCACACACACACACACACACACACACACACACACACACACACACACACACACACACACACACACACACACACACACACACACACACACACACACACACACACACACACACACACACACACACACACACACACACACACACACACACACACACACACACACACACACACACACACACACACACACACACACACACACACACACACACACACACACACACACACACACACACACACACACACACACACACACACACACACACACACACACACACACACACACACACACACACACACACACACACACACACACACACACACACACACACACACACACACACACACACACACACACACACACACACACACACACACACACACACACACACACACACACACACACACACACACACACACACACACACACACACACACACACACACACACACACACACACACACACACACACACACACACACACACACACACACACACACACACACACACACACACACACACACACACACACACACACACACACACACACACACACACACACACACACACACACACACACACACACACACACACACAGACATCATCACGAAAATAGTCAAAACGGATTCAGGGGATCTCAAAACGTAAAAATCCGTCGAAAACTCGAGGTCGAAAAAAATCATGATTCCTATACTTTCCTTATATCTGTATACAGATAGGAAAGTAAAAATATATTATTTTATTTGACATGATAAATTAAATTTTCATATATTTTTAATATAAATTCAATTTTGTTACAGAAAAATTTATAGCTTAACGTAGGCGGGCCAAATTGATCAACAGACAAAGGGCCAAGAAAACGACAATGGCGGGATGCATGCGGTCCACAGGCCGTATGTTGTGCAGGCCTGGGACAAAGAATAACAATATTGCAAAATAGTCTCGTCAGGAAATGAGCTCAAATATCCTTTTTGGACCTGACCAGTAGAATGAACGATAACTGGAGCAAAAGAAAAAAGGAAACATGGATTAACCAAATTTAAAAAACACACGCGAAACCAAGGCAAAAACAGTTAATGAAATGAAGATAAACGTCATATATTTATTAGTAAAATAAATAGTCCTTACAAAAAAGTTGAGAACATTTCAATAGATCTCCGGATATAGTTAAAATAAACCTTGTGACGGATAAAATAAATTAAGCGAATTATCATCCATATTATGATTAAGAAACTAAATTAGTCTTTGTTTCGGCATCAACTATGTGTTAACAATGGAGTAAAAACCGCAAGAATAATAAATTATTATAGTATAGGTAATTTCTTTATTAACATTGAATTATTTCTTGGATTAGATTGACCTGAGAATTAAAATTTTCAATACTGTTGACATAACCAAGGTTAATATTAAAGTCGAAATTAATGTACCTAATTAAACTAATATTAGGTATTAGTTTCGTTCTTCTTCAACTTCCAAATTTGACGTGAATATCTGTTTCCTAAGATACATTTTAGTCGGTAGGTGTCAAATCTGGAAAACAGGAGGATGCGCTAGTCTATATACCTTTGGTAGGTAGTAACAATCGCAGAGGTACAAAAATAACCTTCCTTATTACTAAATATAGATTTTTGTTTCATCACATATAAGTCAAGACCATGTGACTATTTTAAAATTTTAAATGATTTTCAAAATGAGAACAATTAAATATGTCTAGGAATTTAACAAAGTCGCCTTTAGTACCTATTGATTTTAAAAATAAGCGTTTTATGTCTTTCAATTCAAAGAGTTTTAAAAATAAAAGATATCCAATGTCAAAAGTTTAATTTCTAACAAATTCAAAGTTATGAAAATACCCCTAGTAATTTCTAAAATTTAAAAATTTTACTATTTAAAACCAATGTTTCTATAACTTTTCAATTTGCATGTTTTCTAAAAATATTCATCGTAATATTTATTAAAAAGCCCTTATGTTTGAAAATTTGAAATAATTTGCATTTAGAACCATCTTAAAAGTAATCATTATTCTGGGAGTTTTAAATTAAAACATTTTATAAAAATTAAATTATAAAATGGTTTATTGAAAATTACATATTAAATGTTGACAATTTTAAAATTAAAAAAGATACTAATTCGATTTAGTTTTTTCAACTAATGGAACTATTTTAAGTAGCTCTATTTTGTACACTTGTATCTGTTTATATAAAAAATTAAAAAATGTACACACTATGGATTTCGATAAAAAACACATCCTAAATTATGTTACGAAAATAATTATGCTCCCCACTTTTCTCTATCGGTACGCCTCTGATGGTGAATGTTGGTCAGGTTCGAGTTAGACATCGAATCTACTTATCTAGACGTATCATTTTGGTTTCACTTTCTTTATGATTATATAATCGATAAGTAGATCAGGTTACACCACAAAGCACTTATCCTCTAGAAACCCCACTCCAATGTTAGACTTTAAAACCAAATTAAAGCCACCTTGTGTTTGGAGTAGGAACTAAAATGACAATTGACAGATGGTGGTAAATTCAAATTGTATTTTTTAGTAGTAGGTAGTAGTTCTAAATTAATTAATCTTAATGATTTCCACATAAATAATTTTTATAAAATAAAGTTCGAAACTTTTATTTTACAAAATAATTTAGGTCGAGTACATATGCCAAATTTGAGGAATTCATTTATTATAACGGGTCTGATGTGAAAAGTTGGTTTTGCAAATTATTATTAAATAAATATAAAATATATCGATAAAAAATAAAATAGAACATTCTTAAAATATGTTTATTAATTACTTAAATATTATTAGAACGAAATAAATAAAAATACGTATTTAAGGAATACTTACTTGGAGCAATGTTAAGATCGATTTCGACCATATTTCAATACACAAAGCTCTCAAGGCACATAATAAAGAAGCCACCCCCTTTTGTAACCACATTCATATTTTTCTGTGAACTAAGACACACAGAGATGTTACAAATGCCATTAACTTTAGTATTTAGTAGTCAGACCCAAATGAGCTCGTATTTATTTATTTTTTATTATTTGATATGCAAGCATTCATTTATTATTTGTACCAAGTTATATTTCAAGTTTAGTAGTCAATACCTTTCCTAAAACGTTCTTCCTAAACAACGTCTATCCTACAATATCTCCTATTGCCGAACGCTGTCAACGTCCCACGCCTTATTTCCGACGCTTGCCGTCCCTAATTATTTCCTCTTCGACACCCTTCGTCACGTCCCGCACCACCTACATAAATCTACCGTATATCTGTCCCAATGCAGTACCGTATTAAATATCTTCCTTTTCACCACGACGCAAGGCGCCTCGTCGCAGGCGACGCTCAACGCTGCGACGCTCAACGCTGCGACGTACCTAAATCGACGCCGTAACAACGCTAGATAAAATTAGTACATAATCTAATGTCTGTATTTTCAATGGTTAGTAAAAAGATTTATGTAACTTTCTTTGAGATACCACCGGGGTTTCGTTTAAACGTAGGGCCTGACATTTTCTTTAAAATATTCTCAATGACCAATAAACCACATGGCTATCAGGTCATACACCCTAAAAAAAGTTAGGATAAACATCTGTTTTCGATGGGTGAAATTTTGAGTATTTCAATAGAAATTATAACAATCAATATTAAGAACTATACAGGGTTGTATTAAATAATTTAAATAGAAATTATAATAATCAATATTAAAAAAATATACAAGGTTGTATTAAGTCATTTCAATAGAAATTATAAAAATCAATATTTTAGAAATACACAGGGATGTGCTATCTTGGATAAATTTTACAAACCGAGATGCAAAAATTTAACAGTAAGTTAACCAACTGGTGAATATACTGTTCGTTAGCTCAAGGGGGGACACCTATATGCCAAGCCACTCATTCTACAAGGTTTGAAACAAAGTATATGTGAAATCAACATAGTAAGGTAACCAACTGGCGAATTGGCGCTGTTTGTTACTTCCGTTGGTCATCACCTTTATACTCGTAGAAATATTTACCTAAGAGGGTACAACCTATGTATATATAGAATAGAATCAAATCAATATCAACACAGTAGTTAACCAACTGGCGAATTGGCGCTGTTCGTTAACTCCGTTGGTCATAAACCTAAATAAGAATATAAACATCAATACAGTAGTTAACCAACTGACGAATTGACGCTGTTCGTTAACTCCATTGGTCATCAACCCAAATAAAATATATATTGATAACAAATGAACGTGGTCTGCGTTTGAACGGGACTCAAGTGAGATCTCGGTAAATAGTAACAATTGTAATATACTTTGCTAATTATTGCATCACATTTAAAGTATGAAAAATAAAAAGAGTTTAAATATGAATTTGTATGTTTTATTAATCAATTTGCACCAAACTTTGCATGGAATCCTGGTTTACATTAATTAACATTATCACAACGTGGGTATATAAATTATCAATTAATTAACTAGACGATCACTTTTACTACTAGAGGAAAAAGGCCAAATACAGTAAGTATAAACTAAAATAAAATAAACTTGTAAGGTAAATAATAACATTTCAGAGAGTAAAACAACGATCAAAGGGGTATCGGGGGTAGGCCGTCACAAAGCCAACAACAAAATCACTAAAATTAGACGAAAAGATCAGAATTACCAAAAACATAAATACACGTCATCGTCATATCTTTGGAGTTTGGAGGAGGACTTCACTTTTCACCCATAACAATGGAAAAATATAAACCAATTTCATCATTATTCCCATCTAATGTTTAGAGTTAATAGTATTATAAATGTCAGTTGTCGGTTTTGACCTTGGTCCACATACACGGAAAAAAATGTGACTAGAAAATTTTACTACAATGTTGTAGTAGTAGACTTGTAGAAAAATACTTAACAAATTGTAGAAAATTTTACTACAATTTATAGTTAAAAACTATTCATTATTGTAGCAATTGAATTGTCGAATAAAATGCTACAACAATAGGAAAGAAGTCCACAATGTTTAGTATATTTTACTATTGTTTGTAGAAGTAGAAATTTATTACAATTATCGTAACTACTACTAACTTCTGTAAAAATTTGTACAAATATTAATAATTATTGCTACAAAAAATAGTAATTTTCTCTACAAAAAATAGTAATACTTTACATCCCTTCTTATGAAAAAAATTCAATTTTGTTCAAAAATATTCTATAATATTGTAGAAATTCTAAGTCATGTGAACAAAACAGAATTCTGCTATTGGCCAACGTTTTCTGACGTCGATCATAAATGGCCAGACAGCAGTAGCCGTTCGCCATGTTCACATAACAAAGCATGGTACATATACGAGTACACATTATTATATTATAAGCACCGATGCGTTTGAGAAAATTTTAATAATAAATTCTTTTGGTGGTAAGTACATTTATTATTGTTTCTGAATAATTTACCTTCAGATAACTAATTTACATAACCTTAGTAGATTATTTAAAAAAAAAATAGTTGTGGCCAACGATCGAATGTTGTGCCCAACGATCGAATTTTGTGCCAAATTCAATGATGTTTTTTTGTCTTAATTGTGACTTTCTCATTTTTGTTAGTTATCTGACTTAGTCATTTAATATCCAAATCAGTGTAAAGGTGATAAATATCTCCGTTTTAAGGGTATGAACAGTTCAATTGTTATTAATTTTTATTTCATATTTTTCAGGTGCAGAAAAGCCAACTGAGACTGAGGGTGCTATTATTACTGTTATTTATTACATAATGTAATTAAGACTTTGTATATTTTATATTAAAACAGTAAATTGAATATTTTATTAAGGAAAATTTTTTTCTAGGTTATAATTATAATAATTATGGAATACTACTACAAGTTTTATTAAAAATTACTACAATTTGTATGAATTTTTACTATTTATTGTGTAAAATTTTCGTATTTATTTTCATAAAACGCAATACATTTTTAATATAAATTCATACAATAAATAGCAAAAATTATAACAATTTGTAGAACAATTCTTATGATGCATTTGGATATTTTTACTAAATATTGTAGATAATAACTCTACAATACATTCTCCACAAATATTTGGAAATTATTACTACAAATTGTCCCTGTCCCTATATGTACTATTTATTGTAGAGAAAAAATCTATGATTGTAGAAATTTGTTCTACAATTTTTTTTCCGTGTATTTTGATTACTATACGGTGCAAGAGAGAGGTCCGACACGCCCAACATAAGGCGCGGCCATTTTGATGCCTTTACCACAGTTTATAGCTAAAGAATCAGTTCGCTCACTCTGCGTAGGCACTCTTGATCTCAGTGTTCCAGTTTATACACTGCGAAACTCGGATAATACAATATATGACAACCACCTATAATAAAACAGCTGTCTTCTGCGCATCCTGAATTAGTATCCCTGGAGTGGATGTTATTTTGGAACTTTCAACTGGTCCGAGTGAGCTAACTGATTATTTAGCAATAAACTGTGACTCCAAAAATAATATTCTGTGACACTGACAGCAGCAAGCAAAATATTAAAAATATTGCGCCAAGATGTTGGCAACACGTAATAAGGCATTTTAAAAGGCACTCAGAAAGCTGCGCAGTGCAACCATTCTTCGTATAGTAAGAGAAAATCAAAGTATATACCTTGGTCATTCAAGTGGAACCTCTATGTGCTTTGTGGGTTACACAGAACAGAGGTGGTTTTGTATGCAGTTCCACTAAAAGCAATCTTCATTTTTAGGTTTTTCTATTTATCTACACCACTGGAATGTATTGTATACGAGGGAGAATTGATAATTCAACGGATTTTGACAGTAAAACTGTTTTTTTCTACGACTCCTTACTAAAAGACATATTTCGGATACACGATAAGCATAGTCTGATGTAAGTCACTATTTAGAGAAAACCCAACAACGAATGTAAGTTGTTGCGTATCTTCATCCGCCTCGTACTACTTATAATATTATGGACTTTCATTAAATTAAAGAAAAAATAAATTTATAAAAATAGTATAAAATATAAAACAACTCACATCTAGTTGTCTGGTGTCAGTTGTTTATTTGAAGCTTAAACGTTTATTATATGCCATAATAGTTATTTGTGTACCACGGCCGTAAAGTTGATCTTTTTTTACTGAATCAAAAATTTGCGGCCGAGTCCTAGCAACTTCTGGTTGGGTCAAAAATATCGTACGTAGAACCAATATTTTTTTTACATTCTTGTTTATGGAAAAAGCCGTAAATGTAAGTAGGGACGGTTTTTCCATTGTTTCATTTATGCATTGAACACCCATCTACATTTCTCAAAAACACATTATTTTAAAATAAATAACAAAAATATAAAATAAATTTTTATAATTTTATTGTTTCCATAATGTTAATCTCAATTTTTTGGTACGCCACTGCGCTCTGGCTAATAGCGTCTCTGTGGTGCACTATTCTGAGTGAGCTCGAGAGGAGCGAGGGGTTTTCGCGACAGCCTGCAGCTTAAAAGAGAGGTCAACGCGTCAACAGATCAGTAAAACAAACAATACTTAAAATCACCCTCTCTAAATGTAAGTTGGAGGAAGGGTAAAGGTGAATTCACCCCCATCCCGAAGTATGGGTGGGGGTAAAAATTTAATTTCATAATTCGAGTATTTTGAGACATTGGTTGTATAGATAAATAAAAAATTAGAAAAATTCAAAAAGTAGGCCAACCTCTTTCCCCCGTTTTTTGGATACCTTTTCTAGGCTGGAACAGCCAAATGAAATAAATTCGGTAATAAATAAATGGGGGCGTGTTCGAAAAAACGCTCGGACATGTCGATTGGTATTTTTAGTTGCGCATTTTTTTAACAATAACTTTTTATACAGAGTTTGTCATGTAACAGTGGCCAATACCAACTTTCTTACTTTAAAGGCAACACACTGTATATTTTTTATTTTTGGATTTTTCAGAAAATTCTAGACATATTTTATGCACTATTTTCTATACCTAACTGTTTCGGAAATATTAAATGTTTTCCGATTTATTGCAAAAATTAACATTAGTAGAATAAAATTGTTTGATTGCAGAAATTCGCTACAACACACTCAATACGTATATCCCATTTAGGTCTTGATATTGAGAAAGTAGGCAAAAACCATTTCAGCGTTCCTTTTTACTGATATGAAATAAAAATAGTTTGTGGTCAGAGAATCCTACACCAGACAATGTGGATTTTTAATTAAATTGCATGGTTTTTCCGAACACGCCCCCATTTATTTATTACCAAATTTATTCCATTTGGCTGTTCCACATTGAAGAAAAACAAAAAAATGGCAGGAAGCTTCAATTTACAAAACTTAGTTGATTTATTTGATTTAGTCTTCCTCGAGAGAGAAACCATGAGGAATTCTTGTAATACATTTTTGTACTAACTTTAGATCGTTCTTTTCCTCCCTTTTGTCCCTGCCACTAGTTTACTTGAACCTTGGAGTTTGTCCCATTTTTGTTATTTTATATATTTTTCTATATTTTTGGCTATATATTAGGAAGTAACATGCTTAAATAAAGAAGAAAAAGTAGAAAAATAAGTCGAAGATTTGCACTATCTTCTCCTCTTTTAATTATATATTAGTTTATTTTTATTACGATTTATTTGTTCTACAGACCTTAAAGATCTAGGGCTTACCGCGAGGACTTACACCAATTAATTACAATTTAATTTAATATATTTTATTGAATATCTTTTGAACTATTCCTCTCTATTTTCTTCTGTCTGCTGCTTTTTCTTTTCAGCTTTTCTTGCCCTATGTTTCCGTCTCTTTCTTTGCATTCTCTTTCTTCTTTTGCCAATTGTTTTCTTCTACATGTCCCAGCGACCTTATTCTTTGGGCTTTGACGACTGATATAAAATTAGGATTTTATAATTTTTTCCAATTCTTGCATTTTTCTTCTCTTCCATTCCGTCTCAGTCCTTATTCCACCCTATATAGCACCTTCCATCTTTTTTCTTCTACTTAATTTAAAATCCACGTCTCACAGACTTAGGTGGTTGTTTATTTTAGGACCATCGTGTAAATTCTTTTTTTAAACTTTAATTTTATGACGATTTTCTAACTTCTGTATTTCCAGTTTCCTTTTGTAATTCTTGCTGCATTTCTTGTTTGTATACATTTTCCACTATATAAATGAAATTAGGTTTACATCTTCCTTTAAAACCCAATCTGTTTGTCCTGCAAATATTCACTCTTTACATAAACTAAAACTTTTTGTAACTAGTTGTAACTTGTAGCAGATCCTAGCATATCTCTGATTTTTTACAGGTCCTACATTCGATCGATCTTAGATTATGGCTGTACCTTATACGCTTCTTCTTCTAATAGTAACTTACTAGTTATTGATCGTATTCAATATAAAGCCCTTAAAATATGTCTTGGAGCCATGCAGTCCTCACCAAACCATGCAGCTTTGGCAGAATCACAGGAACCTCCTTTAAGTTTACGTAGAAAATATCTGTCTAGTAAACATATCCTGAAATATACATCATTTAATACATTTTTAACTAATAAAGTATCAATAGTAAACATAGAAAATTTAACAAACACCTATTGGAGGAAAAAAAACACTCCTCCATTAGCAGATGCTTTTGCCGACACAAGTCAATTCAATAACTTTATGTCTGTTTGTCCGAAATACCCCGTTTATCAATATAACTACCAAAGTGTCATTTTAAAACCCGCCATCATCTATCCGTTATTTGTTGAACTACCATCCTTAAACAATACTATATTAAATTCAATTTTTAATAGATTAGGTGGTAGGTTAACTAAAATATTTACAGATGGATCAAGAAGGCAAGGAAGTACAGGATGTGCTTTTTTCGTTCCTTCGTCGAATTACGTCGAACATCATCGTCTTCCGGATTTTTGCTCTATATTTACAGCAGAATGTTTTGCAATAGAACGAGCATTATACTGGTGCGAATTAAATCCAGTAACGAAAGTAGCGATTATCACTGACTCTAAATCCTGTTTACAGGTAATTTCTACTACTGCATATAAATATTACCAAAATTCGCTCTTAAATCTCATAAAAAACAGACTTTACACCCTAAAAGCTTCAAATAAAGATATAACTTTTATATGGGCAAAAGGCCATGCTGGTATAGTCGGCAATGAATGTGTAGATTTAGAAGCGAAAAAGGCATGCGATAAGGAATCGTTGACGGAGGTGCCAGTTTATATAGATTTAGTAAATACATATAAAAAAAAAAAATAAGAAAAAACTGGGAAGCAAATTACAAAAAATACAGCTTCAACTCTAATAATCACTATTTTACTATCCATAAAGAATTGCCTAGGGTAATTCCTCATATTGATATATTTGGATTAAATAAATTCCAGTCTGGAAACATTACAAGGTTGAAATTTAACCATGGGCGCTTCCCTGCCCATCTTTTTAAAATTGGCCTACTGGATTCCCCTTTATGTACATGTAATAGTTCCTCCACTGCAGATCTTAATCATATTTTTTTCAATTGTTCAAACAATTATAATTCAATTATCCAATTGTATAAAATGCTCATTAATATAAATATATTCCCGCCCTATAATATTACGTACCTACTTGCTCTTGAAAATAAATCAATTTATACATATCTCACTAAGTTCCTATCATCAATTAACCTACTAATATAATTTGGTTTTAAAAATCATTTTAATAAAGTTTTTGTATATATATTCCTCATTTTGTGGCAAACAGACTTAGTCTAATGCCATTCTCTCTCTCTCACACACACACACACACACACACACACACACACACACACACACGCGCCCACACACACACACACACACACACACACACACACACACACACACACACACACACACACACACACACACACACACACACACACACACACACACACACACACACACACACACACACACACACACACACACACACACACACACACACACACACACACACACACACACACACACACACACACACACACACACACACACACACACACACACACACACACACACACACACACACACACACACACACACACACACACACACACACACACACACACACACACACACACACGCACACACACACACACACACGCACACACGCACACACAACTTGTAGCTCTTTGAGTTCAAATATATTTGTCGTACTCCTGTTGAATCTAAAGCCTGCTTGGTATTCTACCATAAATCTTTCTGTGCACAAGTTTACTATTTATCCTAATATCTTAAAACAAGTATCCTACAATGCTATGCCTTTTTTATGTATTGGGCATTTTAACATTTCAGTCGCACTTGCTCTTTTCCTGAGTTGTTCTCTTTCCATTTTTAGTATTTTTGATTGTTACTTTATTAGTTTTTGTGGTTTTTATAGTCTTCTATTTCTTATTTCATTGTTTCTTTTATGTTAGCTCTGTCCTCTTAAAAATGCTGCATTTCTTGTTATTTCGTCTCGTTATCATTTAGCAAATTATCAACTGTTATCTCCATGCTTCTAGTACGTCGATGTCTTCTGCTATCAGTATTCCACTACAATTTTTGAGGTAGATTTGTCTATTGTAATTTCTCTTCTCTATTTATTTCCTTCTTTCTAGAAGTACCTAGCTCCTTTGTTTTAAAATTGTTCCTTTTTATTTAACAAACATTACAAATATATAAGTTCAACAGCGTTTTATTAATTTTTTAAATTATAATCTGGTCCCTCAATAAAATATCTTCACCACGCTCCTGTTGTCCGCACTCTTTGGTTAAATCCGGAAATGTCTAAGAATTCCAAAGCAGCAATACTTACCTATTTATTGAATAATAAAATAACTCATAAATGTAAATACGAATGTGTTACAATTCTTGGACGATGGCCGACACCCATGCCGTGAGGATTAGGTCAATGTTGGCCACATTTCATCGTCGTATACTTGAAATGTTTTAATTTGCGCAGTCATTAGTTCAGAATGAAAGCGAATCTTTCTTAATGAGGATTTATGTTCGAACAATGTGTAGCTAAAGTTTGCCGAAATTAATTGAGAAAGAATTAGCAGTAGCGCAAATATAAATAAGTGTGGTTGAGATTAGCTCTTGATTATACAGGGTGTCAATTCGGCGCAAAGAAATTGAAGTGTACCCTTTTATAGATAAAATAATCACAAGGATTACAATCCGGTGATCGAGGTGGCCACTGAATAGGTACATCCCGACCTCTGCCAGTCCATCTTCCATGGTATTGTTCATTTAAATATTATCTTACAATGCAGGAAAAATTAAGTACACCATCGTGCATGAAAAACCTGTCTCGGCGTAAATTGAGCGGTAAGTCTTCTAACAGTTAAAGTAAATCTTGACGTAGAAAATGCAAGTAATTGTCACCGTTAAGACGATCTGGCAATATCAATGGACCAATCAAGTAGGTGTCAATAATATCCACACATACATTAGTGGATTTTCATCTGCGTAAACATGTTCGGTATGTGCATTTGTTATACTACGTCGTGTAAAGCATGACTTGTCTGTAAACAAAATTTTTCTGCGAAAAACTGGATCGGTCGTTCTGCGCTTTTGAATGACTTGTACAACATGCAAACGAGACTCATAATCAGGAAGGATTCACACTTTGATTATGAAAGGGATAATAAAAGTTGTTTTCTAATTATTCTGTTGGAAGTGCCTTTTGAAACAAAAAAACAATACATAAACTCAGTAGTATCGACAATTTTTACAGTTCTACACCATATCTGTCAAAATTATAAATTTTTTTACTATTAACGTTGACAACCGCCAACTTAGTTTTCTGGAACATTTGAAATCTCTAACCATCTGTTTGAATTGTTATTTTTCAGTCGATACCCATGCCTATTGATGATTTTTTTTATTATAACAACATTAAAAGCAACAGTGTTCGGTTTGCATTAGTTATAACCGCCAACTTAGGTTCCTTGAAAATTTTAAATTACTAAAATTTTCTTTACTCAAATACCATGAGAGATACATGTTTTTTGCAAGAGATAAAAATTCTACAAATGATTGCAGCTCTCCATAAAAAAATTAAGGGAACAAGGGCCATAGAAATAATAACAGGGGCGTCCATAAAAAAAAAAAAATACAATGTTATTTATGGTTGGATTAGGGAAGATTTTACACTTCCACAATTTCAGTTGTTGTTATTTTTGCTTTGAACAATGGCTTTTTAATTAAAATAGCTATAGAACGAATCAGCTTAGAAATAGCCACAGGCATCATAAATGACAATAATAACCGTGATAATTTCCTTCTCTCTCAGGTCCATGTCATTTATAGTCAGCGGCGTGTTTGACGATCACTCTATATTATTAATATAGAGATGAAAGTTCTAAACAGACTAGCAACGCTGCACGACTGTCGATAGTCCAAATTAGAATTCAAACGGAAGCTGTCGCGTAAACATGGACCCCTTATTACTGTGAGTCCCTCTTCGATGTTGCCAAGCCTGTACATAGGAACAAAAATATGGTAATCTTTTAAAAATGGATCTAGCAGATCCAAAACTAACAAAACCTTAAAAGCGTCTGGCAGATGTAACACCCCGCGAAAATTGTCAGGCAATTGTTGATTTGAGATTATATCGTTTAGTTAAACATTTTTAAAAATCAGCTTCCATACTATAACTTTTTTGTCCGACATTTTTTGGTACCTTGAAGACCTGTTATCTACCAAGTCCAACCGTATTTTAGGTCAGTTAATTAGGTAATATACATTGTAATAAATGTTTAAATCGTTAAAGTTCAACTTTTTATACTGTTGAATCCAATAAATATTATGTTTGCAAACTGCTTTCTTATTTAAATAAGAGCCTACGCCACTGGTATATCGATCTGCAGCAACGGAAAAGGAATATTTTAAAGTGATGTAGACGATGGCTGGTCGATCACGTCTGTGGTTTTTTCTTAGTTAATTCGTACTCTATATACCAAATTTTATAAAAATCTAACGAAGCGTTTTTGAGTTATTAAATAAAATCTGTTGTGTCCAACACATGACTTTTCTATCTAGTTATTACAGGCCTTTTCCGGTTATTTTGTACAACCTATTGCAGCACCTCTATAAATGTTTAGAGGATAAACTAAATATATACATTTTACACATACATCTACCTCGAAACATTTTTCTATAGATATTCATTGAAAACGAAAATACTAAAAAATTTAAATTTAGCACTTTTCCTACAATTTTTCCATTACGGTCCATTTTAGAAAAATCATGTATAAACAAAAGTTATAGAGATCGATATCGCAAACAACTTTTATTTCAACAATTTTCATAAAAATCAGAATTTTGCACATTTTGTCAAATTTATCGAGTACGGACCATTTCAGGAAATTTTGACATAAAAAAATTATAGATAATAATATTAGAAGTATTTGAACTATTTTTTGCTCCAAACATAAATAACAGATACATTCCATAAAATATAAAAACGGCCTCCCATAAAGTTCCCCCCCAGATGTTCCGACTTTGTCCAAAATCTAATCATTTCACGTCAGGCCGAAATAAAAATTAAAAATTTAATGTTTTTTTCTTTATCCGTTTTTGAGTTTTCTTCAAATTTCGAAATTTACACATTTTCTTAAATATCTCGAATACGGTCCATTTTAGAGAAATTATGTAGTGAATAAAAATTATAGAGAATTAATTATATTACAAAGAACTTTTGTTTGAACAATTTTTATAATTTTTTTTACATTTTGTCAAATTTCTCGAATACGGACAATTTTAGATAATAATATAAGAAGTAACTTTTATTTAAAGAATGTTCTTCCCCAAACGTAAATAACAGATATATTCCATAACATATAAAAATGACCACCTATAAAGTACCCCCCCCAGATGTTCCGACTCTGCCCAAAATCTAATAAGCTCATTGGACACTGGAACGAAGCTTAAGTTTAAAATTTGGTGTTTTTCTGTGTATCGGTTCATGAGTTATGCGACACACAGACACACACACGCACACACACACACACACACACACACACACACACACACACACAAACACACACACACACACACGCACACACACGCACACGCACACACACACACACACACGCACACGCACACGCACACACACACACACACACACACACACACACACACACACACACACACACACACACACATACATCATTTTTGTTGTAATCTGTCATAATAATTATAAATCGTAAATGCTGATTTGTCTAAATATCTTAGGTTAGTAATTGAATGTCATTTTGACATTATTACAATTATAAACTTAATTAGAATATATTAAGGCCAATTTCAGAATTGTAAGGAATCAAAAACAATAAACATCATACATTTGCTGTCATTTTAATATTCAAGTCATAATATTTAGATGTATATTTTAATGTTTGACTTATCTACTTCCGAAAATAAACTTTTTTGAATGCGCTTTACTTTTTTCAAATAGGAAGAACACAACAAGTAGAGAATACCAAAACGTTTGTGCTTTACACTTTTGCTAGTTGTCGCGTTTATGGAGGGAGCTGAGTGCTTTCAAAAATGGTTAGACAATAAGCCCCCGTTTTAACTCAGCAAAGTAGAAGAAGGTTTCAATCTAGAATATCTGTCAATATTCGCTTCTAACATTTATTTAAGAGACCAAAAATTACATGAGTGAAAATGCATCAGAAGCAGTTGAGGTACCTATGTATCTAGTATTAAAATAAAAATAATTCAATTTGGTGACATACATTTAAATATAATATGTAGCCCATGCAGAAATTCGGTTCCTATGGGATTTCCATTATATTTCTTTGAAAATAGACACTCCACTAACCAATTTTATCCTTTTTTTATTTATAATTACCACTTTTGATACTTTTATATTGTATTTTTTTATTAATTTTATATTGAATTTTTATAATTTAATTCTTGTATTGTTTTTCAATTTGCGTTAATTGTATGTTAATACATTTTTGGATGAAGTTTAATTGAGTCTTATATATAAAACATTTTTATCACACACAAGTTGTACACAGACAAAATTTAATTTATGTGATTTATTAGATGTATATAGGAGGTTTTTCAGACATTATACATACCATGTAGGTAGGATTAAACTAGCTAGATACTGGCGTCAAATATTTGGAATTATTAATAATTGCTCTCGTGAAAAATGAATGCATGATACGGATTTTCTATTCTTACATAAGTTGTTAAATGGATGTAATATTACTTACCAGAAGTTACTTGGCCTCGGCCGTAAATTTCTGATTCGGCCGTAAAAGATCAACTAGATACTTACAGCCTTTGGTACACAAATATCTATTTTAATTCTATAAATGTCATTAAAAATTTATGAAAAATGTATTTCTCATAAAGAAATATGTTAGTTTATAAGAACAAAAATAAAACCTGAATCGATAACAAATCAATGAAAATGTTGCTAGAGTTGGGGACGTTTTTATGGAAAATTGTAATGTTACTATTTTACTAATAAAGCTACAGTTAATTTATCTTAGTATTTTATTTAAATATAAATATATTATCCGAATAAAATTAATGCCGTTAGTCAAGGTTTAAAGGCCTCGTCACTTCAACCTTTTTTATGCTTCTAGTTTATATGTTTGTGAAAAGAGATATATTGTTAATTAACAGTCTCCATTAGATCTTTCTTGGAACAAGATTACAGACTATAAAGGTAAGTTTCAACAAATTTATAGATTGGAGTCTATCCATTATAAATTACTTTCAAAGCATATAATATGTTTGTTTATTATTAAGAAATGATAAAATCTATTACATATCATTTTTTTATATTTTTAAAAATAAGTAACTGCCTTAATTCCTATTTTTTGACATCCCTCGTATATGCTAAAAAAATTTAAATTTATCCACTTCAAGTGGTAAGAATGCTACCTTTAGGTAAATAAGGGAAAAGTAAATTGGATTTTTTGTATTGTTGAGTTTCAGAAATATTAATTTCTCCTGGTTTTAAAATAATATGAAATGATTAAAACGGACCTGCAAAGGCACCAATCTCACCAGTACTCCTGTGACCAATGGGTAAATTCAGTTTGGCTTACTTTTTTCAATAGGGATTGTTGTTCCATTTTAAATATACAGTTTACTGATATCTACCTATAAACAATATTAACAGTGTAATTATTTGAATTATAAGTATAATTTATTACATTTGAATAAAAAATAGAATTTAATTTTTGTAAAATGAAATTTTATGCATGAGTTGCATTGTTCTTTAAATTTGTTATTGACAAAATATTTACAAAAGAATGCTTTGGGTTCTGATGAAAAAACTATTTGATACGCCCATGGGGACCACGGCTGTCAAAAGTTCGTAGATACTGGCTTCAAACAAAGCCTATGTAAAACTGCGCCCGTAACACATCTATATTTCATTTGTTTATCTGAGTACATAGCCTATTGCAGGTCATAAATAGTAGGGTGTTTTGCCACCGCTTCAATAAGTTTTTCGTCTTCTAATGCTGAAAAGTTCAGCTTGGGCCTCAAACACATACAACAAACAGCACGTGCCCGTGAATCGTCTGCGTCATTGAGATAGAATATTACACTTTTACGTCAAATATGTCAAACTGTAGATAGTGAAGCTGGCCTGTTGTAATGAAAATAAATGCCATTTTTGTTAAATAGTTTCATTTAAATTTTATAAAATTATTTTCATTTCGTCGAATATAAAATTATTGATTTCAAAGAAATCAAAGTACCACTCAAGTCGCCATTTTCATTACATTTTTCCGTCAGTAGAAGTGCGTCCCTCTGTCATATCACAAAATAGTGTTTATGTCATCTCTACTTTATTCTATTTCGAAGGCCTTCGTGGAATAATCGTTTACAACTGCGATCATATTTGCCCTAAGATCACGAGAGGAGATAAACATGCTAGCGTCTATTGTTATTATCGCTAATAGGAAAACAGAAGTATGTAAAGATCGCCTAGCAGTAACCCGCTATACAGAATCTGCGCCTAGTCACAGGCATTCTGACTGGTCATTGCCAAGTATGGAAGCATCTCCATATCATGGGGCTGTTAGAATCCGCACTCTGCAGAGGGTGCGAAAAAGAAGATAAGACCATCGAGCATATACTCTACGATTGCTCGACGCTCTCATTTATTAGAATATTTGTGTTCGGCGAGTATCGGCTAACACCGGCCGATATAAGAGAAGCACCTCTTGGCGACGTTGTCAACTACATTAAATATGTAGGCTGGCTCACGAGCTAGAAAGTGTCTATCATCTTAGAAAGATGCACAATGGGCCTAGTGAGGCCTAAGTGTCGTGGGGTATCCCACCCTCCACACGTTACAGATACAGATAGTAGATATGATGTAGATATGATACTAATATGAAATTCACTTGTATATTCGTGTAGAAGGAATTTTTAATATCGTCTCTAGTTTATCCTCCTGGCTTCACCCTGTTGAGCGTGGTGCCCCCTGTATTATTTCTTTCCGTCTATGTGACTATATTCTTCTTTATCGTTTCCTGTAGTATAATTTTTATCTCTTTTTAAGTATCTTATTTATAATTTTCCACCTGATCAACATCCTGTAATACCATGTACAATAGCATTTTTTAAATTTTAGCGGAACAAGTAGGCATTCGTCAGACAATCATTTTCATTACATATACCGTTCGAGAACAATGGCTCCGAATCTAAATAAAAAAAAGGTGGAATTCCGAATACTCCACCTCTCTCGAGGGGAATGGTTTCTGGTTTCATAATGATAATGATAATAGTAATAATAAGAATTCGCGGTGTGTTGTACAGAACGAAGTGAACGGGTGGAGTCATACAGGAAAACCTTGAACGCCGCCGATATAGGAATGCAAGACCAGAGAAACTCCTACTGAACTAGTTGTTTACTTTTTTCCACTTTTGAATCATTTGCGCAATCGGCAACTGTTTGCGGAATTTCAGGATTTGACCCGAACGTGCAAAAATAATTAATACAATTTAGGCAAATAGAATCTTAATATATTTGATGTGTCCAACACGATTCTATGAACCTTTTTAAAAGTTTTTTTATTCTAATCTTTAATTTTTCGAAATTTATTATTTCAAATATGAAAAATTTTTCGATAGTTAAATTTTCGAATACTAGTATCTCGATACAATTTTTTGAAAAATTCACTTTTTGAAAAAAACCTTTTTTTTGTCATAATTTTTTCAAAATGAAATTTTTTAAAAACTAGTTTCTAAAAGCTAATGTTTTAAATTTTTTTAAAGACTGGTCTAATTGGCAAGTACCGAATTTTTGCAACATCTAAACCGCAAAATTATGCTAAAGTACTTTGTAATAATATTTACTATAGCTATTTATCAAACAGTCCCTCATCTGACTGCAAAAAGTGGCACGATATATTTTTTGCTTGATATTTGTAGTTGGGAGCAGCGGAGGAAAGAGTGAACAAAATGTACTGTGTTCGGGTCGTGGGAGCGGTCATGTGACTTGAGAAATTTAAAGTACAGTTGCTTATCGTTGGATTTTTATTTTTTGTTGGCAATGAAATATATGCCTCTAGACGTCAATAACAATAAAACTATCCCTTTGCAAGCATTTTCTGTCGCCCGGATTTGCTACGTTTGGTGTAGGGATTTCGACCTCACTTTTACCCTATTCGGCCTTTTAGCCACCCCGGATTTTCAAAAAAAAAAAAAAATGTCAAAATTGTCGGTGAATATTTACGGAAACAAAGCATAACAAAGGCTGAGTGGGGTAGAACTACTGAATTAAAAAAAGCTTGCGAGGGTGTAAGGGCAATACTCTTATCTGAGAGTCATGCAAACATTTTGAGAGAAATTAAAATTCTTTTCGACTTCTACACCTATTTCAAAAAACAGATTAGTTTTCTCCAGGTTGCAAGTTTTTTGAACATCAACCTTTTCGAATTATTATTTTAGATTAAAAAAAAACACATTTAAGCTATATCTCGAATTTCATTAAAAAAAGATAAATATTGGGTCACGAGACCAAAATCCCTACACCGAACGTAGCAAAACCGGACGACAGAAAATGCTTGCAAAGAGCTATTTTTATTGTTATTGACATCTAAGCATATATTTCATTGCTAGCAAAAAAAAGGAAAATTCCATCGAGAAGCAACTTTACTTTGAATTATACGTTCACATGACCGCTCTCACCACTGGGACATAGTACAGGTTGTTCACTCTTTCTCCTGTATCAAACTACAAATACCAAACAAAAAGACGACGTGCCACTTTTTGTAGTCAGGTGTGGGATTATAGGTAAATATGTGTACAAGGTGTTTGGAAGATCAATGCAATATCTTGGAAAGGTGATAGGGGAGGTTATTTGCACCTAATTAAGCCAAACATACCTTAGTTCAAAGTCTTATGGTTTTCGAGTTTTTCTCCTTTTTGTAGTCCGTTTGGTTTTCTGTTCTTTATATTTTCAGAAAAGACACACGTTCTGCTATTAAAAAAAAAAAATATTGCCATGGTGTCATCTTTTATTTTACATATAAGAGGAGACAAATGTAAAAAGTGCATTTTTTTAAAGAAATCCAAAATGTTCGAAAAACTCGAAAACCGTAAAACTTTGTACTAAGATATGTTTGGCTTAATTAAGTCTAAATGACCTCCCCTATCACCTCCCCAAGACTGTGCATCGACCTTCCAAACACCCTGTATGTTTCCTAAAGTTATTAGGAAGGTTCAGGTTTCTAAGAGATAAGGGTAAAGAATTAAAAATTTTGAAGCCGTTTATAAAAACTGATAAAGGGGAGGGACAAAATAACATTATTAACTCATACAATTTTTTTGTAAATAAATTTTTTTTTCTAATTTTGACATATAAAGTGACATATTTCCTAATGAAAGTAAATTAAAAATAATTCTTATTTACTTTTAAAATCGTAGCGCCTGAACTACCCTTCAATTTTTTTAACTTTCGAAGTTCTGTTATTTTCTCTGTCGAACCATGTCGGCTAATTTAAAATTTTCCTTTTAAAAAATGAATTTTCTACAAATTTTCCTGGCAGGACTGAGGATTAATCCGTTGGTGAGAATTTTCCGATAAATTTTCTGAAAAAACTAAAAAATCGCTTACACTACTCGACATTATTGACAGTCTGGAACCGCATTTTAGAGGAAAATTGGGAAAAAATTTGCGTTTATCACTTTTCAGGGAAAAAATTGACTCAAAAGAGGAGCAAATAACCCTAAGAAGAATGATTCCGGTTCGAAGAGAAAGGGTTTTGATAACCGGATGTGGAAGAACATTTAAAAAACTACGAAACTTTTATTCTATTAAGGAATTTATAAAAATATTTTAATAAACATTCACATACATAAAAAACCATTAAAAAGAATGATTCCGGTTCGACGAGAAAGGGGTTTCATTACCGATTGTTGAAGAAAATTAAAAAAAATCACGAATCTTTTCATTTATTTCAGGACTTTATAAAAAATTTAAAATAAATGCGTTTTAAAAATTTCTCTAGCCTATGGTGTCGAATATTTTGAAATTTTACTACGATTTTCCGCGGAACCAAATTTTGCGACTCATTTTTCGACATTTTATTATAAACTGGAAGCGCGTTTATCAGAAAAAATAGGAGAAAATTTGGTTCGATCACTTTTCCGGGAAAAACTTCACTCAAAATTGAAGATAGAGCAAAAACCCTTAAAAAGAATGTTTCCGGTTCGACGAGACAGGGTTTTCATGACCGACTGTATAGAAGAAAATACAAAAATCGCAAACCTTTTAATTTTTTTCAGGAATTTATAACAAATTTAAAACAAATGCGTTTTTAAAATTTCTCTATCGGATGGTGTCGAATTTTTTGAAATTTTACTACGGTTTTCTGGCGAAATCAAATTTTCCGACGAATGTTCCGGCATTTTTATAAACTGAAAACACACTTTCCAGAAATTTGGGTCGGTCACTTTTCCGGGATAAACTTGGCTCAAACGAGTAGATAGAGCAAAAATAGAGCAAAAAAACCTTAAGAAGAATGATTCCGGTTTGAAGAGAAATCATTTTCATAACTGGGTATGAAAAAAAATTAAAAAACCGCTTATCTGTTAAATCGTTTCAGGAATTTATAAAAAAAAAATAAAAAAATCGGATTATGTCAGATATTTTTAAATTTTACTTAGCTTCCTAATTAATTTTTATTTTAGATCATAAAGATACTGGCCTGAACCGTCAGGCCCTTAAATATGACCCTGTATATTTTTAATTTAGATTAAAAGTCTTTTGGGATCAAAAGATATTGATGTATTTTAATTTACATGTTATCTTGTCCTGTCATTTGTCAGCTCTTATTCCTTTAAAAGTTCTTTTTCACCTTCCTGTTGTAAAAGTAAAATCATTTAGTTATTTTATGAGTCCATAAAGTTTCTCTATTGTTGAAAGTATCACCAATCACCTATTAACTGTCAAAATATTTTAGTTTTTATATTTGCTTCCAAAATGCTATAATGATATTAGTTCCACGTTAATATCTCTTTCATTTAATAAGAGGAATATTTTACCTTATTCTCAAAAAAAAAAAACCAAAAAACTTAAATTAGGATAAACCTTTTAATGATACAGTGTTTGGGCGTATTTATTCAGTCAAAAAGAGTCTCACCAAATTTTTACATTGGCCGAAAATGTATATCTTATATTAAATTTGCTTATATTAAATATCATTTAAAAAATCCAAAAACTAGACAAATAGGAATTAAGAGCTGAAATTCAGCATAGCTTTTTAAGCTTTTCTGTTATTTTAGAAAAAAAATGTATCTAATATGATTTTTTTATGTGATTTGGTTTAAACTTGGAACAAACATACCAGACACTTAAACAAAATTGTTGTCTTCCGGTTTTACTGGAACGGCAATTAAGTTTGATTTTTTAAAGAGATCACCTTGTAAAGTTTTTTTGAATTTACAAGTCAAATTACAGGCGAATAGCCGAAAAATCTAATTGACAAAAAAACAGTTTAGAAAACTTAAGAGATTGAAAAATCAAGAAAAACAACTCACTAAATTCTGATTAAAAAAATTCAATAGAGGGCATGATACACATACTAAAGGTATGCTGACTTTCGATTCAAAATTCGTCCAAAAAATTTTAGCAGATAAAACAGTAGTTTCCTGTCTCAATACAACGGTCCTTTTGAAGTAATGCCGTACATAAGCAGGACACGAACATATATAAGAATAATATAAATGAACAGGAAAATTGGTTTTGAATATTTTCAAAGTAAACTCGACAAAAAAATGTTTAAATTTACCAAACAAAAAGTAATTTTTTTGTGTACTTACTTTTTGTAAATAAATAATTTGTTTCAGCACAAGAAATATTAACGTGGCCCTGGTATCATTGTCACCCGGTATACGGTACTTACCAGATATTCTGAAAAATATTTGTTTCAAAACATTAAAATATTTATTATTTATTTACTGATATCTATTAGTTTTTTGATAAATTTTTTATATTGGCAAGAATTAAGAAATGTCATCTTTTCTGTTTAATATTTTTTATTTATTGTTTTACATTGTTAATATCGATATTGTGCAAATAAATATAATCGTTAACATTTTAAACTAAAAGTTTACCTCCATTACCTCTAATAACTCATCACCTTCATATGTACATGTATAACGTTTTAAAATATAGCATATTTTTAACTATATTGTCATTGTTAAGTCTTATAGTCTTCAAAAAAATACAATATTTTAAAGTCTTGAAAAGACTAGCTGAAAACTCATTTAAAATAAAACTAACAAAAATGGTAATAATAAAAAATTCTAATGTATTGCCAAGACTGCTTTAAAGTGTTTTTATTAAAAAATTGAGACAATAAATATTTTATTAAATCAAACTATTAAATTTAAATTACCTGATAGAACAACATTATAATATCTGTTTTATATATGTTTATCTATTTTGAATTGTAATTCATTATTAGGTAATAATTTACCCAATGAATCACTCTTGAACTCGTAGAGACATTTGACATTTAAAATAATTGTAGCATTATTTCAGAATAACAGTAAACTCTAATTTTGATTCATTTATAACGAGACACATAATATATTTACAATATTATAGATATTTTAAATGTCAAAATCATTATCTCCTCATAATCCAATAAAATTTAAAAACATTTTTACCATTTGCATGTATGCAACAATGCTCGAGGCAATTTATTAATATCTATAAGTGTAAATACCTTTAAATAACACTTTCTTACATGCCTTCTTGAGCTCATTTTTTTGTATCCCTATTTAATATTACAAAATATATAAACCCTAGCTAATCCATCAGTTCTTATCTTTTGTAATTTACGCTATAGGACCCAGTATAAATATCAACATTTTGCGCCGGATGTCCTGCCCACGAAGGACCATTCGGTTGAGCATTATTCCAACCAGGATTACTGTTCCACAAGGGATTATTATTCCACCTAGGAGCGGGAGCAGGGGCTGGAGCAGGATTTGAATTCCAATTAATATCGTTCTGGAAACCAAAGTTGGACTGAGGTCTGTAAGCAGGTTGAGGTCTGTACGCTGGCTGAGGCCTGTAAGCTGGTTCAGGCCTGTAAGCTGGTTCAGGCCTGTATTCAGGTTCAGGATCCTGCGCGTAATAGCTTTGAGGTCTGTAAGCAGGCTGCGGTCTGTAAGTTTGTTGAGGTTTGTAAGATGATCTGGTAATCTGAGGCTCAAAAGGTTCGTATTCTGGTTCTGGCTGCCTATAAGCCGGTTCTGGTCGTCGATAGACAGATTCCGGTCTGTACCTAGGAGCCGGTCGTTGCTGAGGTTGTTGAGGTTGCGCGTAAGGATCGTTTTTGTAGTAATCAGCGGGATCTTCACGATACTGACCGTCATCTTCTTCTTCGGGACCTAGCGGCCTGGCTGCGTCTCTGTTGCTGTTGAGCGTCGGCGGTGCTACGGTGATATCGTTACCTGCAGGTTCGAATCCACGTCTACTAGCACCGTACTCTACCTCTCGCAGGGTTCCAGTATCGTCGACGTACCCGTACTTGCCGTACACTTCACCGTTAGGGTATTTCGTTTCGATCTTAAAAGTTCCATCGGCAGCTTCGTACCCGTAGCTGTAGGAGCCATCTTCGTTGTGTTTGTCGATTTGTTTTAGAATGGGTACCGGGGTGGTGTACTCTTTAGATTTGGCTGCAGTGACTACGGCGCAAAGCGTAGCCGCTAGAATCTGAAATAGAATAAATTTATTTGAAATTATTTGTTTAAAAATTTTGAGAAGTTGTCTAGCGATTGATTCAGTTCAAAGTTATATTGACAACTTTTAGAAATGGATAAGATTCTAGTCTTGCCTACTGGTGATGCCTAAAGATCTGACATTTTAATTTTTCTGGACTACAGTAAAGCCTTTGATGTGATTGACCTTGATATTTTATTTGCAATATCAACATACATTGGCTTGAGTAAAGACATAACCCAGCAGGTTTTATAAAAGGGTAAATTGTCTATTAAGAGAGGAGTAGCTCATATGTTAATTCTTGGCCCCTTTTAACTCAATATATATAGAAGTTATATTCTGTCAATTTTGCAAGATTTAATACTTCAGACGTATGTAAAAGATACTTAGGTGTATTACCTTTTCAATTAACGTTGTTGATATTAACGATATTGACGATATTGACGATATTAACGATATTAACGATATTAACGATATTAACGATATTAACGATATTAACGATATTAACGATATTAACGATATTAACGATATTAACGATATTAACGATATTAACGATATTAACGATATTAACGATAATAACGATATTAACGATATTAACGATATTAACGATATTAACGATATTAACGATATTAACGATATTAACGATATTAACGATATTAACGATATTAACGATATTAACGATATTAACGATATTAACGATATTAACGATATTAACGATATTAACGATATTAACGATATTAACGATATTAACGATATTAACGATATTAACGATATTAACGATATTAACGATATTAACGATATTAACGATATTAACGATATTAACGATATTAACGATATTAACGATATTAACGATATTAACGATATTAACGATATTAACGATATTAACGATATTAACGATATTAACGATATTAACGATATTAACGATATTAACGATATTAACGATATTAACGATATTAACGATATTAACGATATTAACGATATTAACGATATTAACGATATTAACGATATTAACGATATTAACGATATTAACGATATTAACGATATTAACGATATTAACGATATTAACGATATTAACGATATTAACGATATTAACGATATTAACGATATTAACGATATTAACGATATTAACGATATTAACGATATTAACGATATTAACGATATTAACGATATTAACGATATTAACGATATTAACGATATTAACGATATTAACGATATTAACGATATTAACGATATTAACGATATTAACGATATTAACGATATTAACGATATTAACGATATTAACGATATTAACGATATTAACGATATTAACGATATTAACGATAATACCGATATTAACGATATTAACGATATTAAAAAAAGTGCAATTTTAAACACTCATTTTATAGATTTATTTTTTTTATTTAAGCTTTATAGGTTACTGGAGCTATACTTTTGACTAGGGTTTTAGTTCTTTGTGCAGTCCTTGTCATCCATCATCCATTGTATTCTGATATGTTCCTCGGACGATTAATCCAACCTGTTTCATGCGCGAGCATTAATCACCGTCCAATAAATGTTTTGTAATTTTAAAATTATTGTATTGCCTGTGTTTTTGAAAAATCAATAAATGACATAGGTAAGTACTATCGTCTTAATAGTGGTATCTATATTTAATGTGAAATAATAGTGAATTATACACCAAAGGATTGAACTGGTAGTTTTTCTACGAGGCGAAAGAAACATTGGTAGAGAAAATGTTTAATCCCTAGGGAGAAAAAGGGTCACTTTAGTCACTGAAAATATTAATGCAATCAATGGGTCAATTATTTGATATTCTGGCTGTAAATAATTTTTTTCCTGTTTTTCAATTTTTTTAAAAGAATTAAAAAAAGATTTCATTGTTTTGAATTTTTCAATTTAGAAATAAAATATAAAAACTAACGAGCAGTGAAAAATAATAACACAAATTTTTATGGTAAGGGTATTTTGTGCAAGAGTAAAATGTAGAGTTCAAAAAAGCTATAGGTAGATTTATAGTAGACATGCATGATACATATTTTTGTAAAACGTAAAAATATTTTTTTTGTTGTAAACGTGAAATTTCTCAACTGAATCCAATTTTCTCTGAGATAATAATTTCCCACCCAAAAACAAGCCTTTTGGTAAAAAGTTTGAATTTTTGTGATTTACGAGTAGCCAAAGTTCACCAAAATAGTATTCAGCGCATATTATTTTGTATTAGCCATAGCCGTCCTTTCACAGTGAACATGTGGCAACTACGATATCTCCGCTATCGCTATACACACTCTGGTTTTGTCACCGACATTCGGTTCGGCTAATATCCTACCACCAAATCTTCTTAGTCAACGACTGGCTGTTGCCCTGTTGTCATTTTAATAACTTATATATTAGTCGTATGCCTAACACGAAAAAATAAGTACTGTATTTTGAAAATTTTATTCTTCTGTGAATATATTTGTCATATGTCCTATAAATGCTTAAATAGAACATCACTCTATTACTTTTCCGAAAATCTTGGAAACAGTAAACTAGTCTGGTATTCAGATGGAACCACAACTGGAATCTTTGAAACCAAGTCAAAGACAACAATTTTGCTGACTTTAGGAGAATAGGCAACAGACTTTCAGGCAAAACTAATATCAGATAAAACTATTGCCATAGACTGTGATAGCTCTAAATACAATATTCTCTCAGCCGAAATCAAATCATGACTGGCGAAGGACTGTCTAGAAAACCTGACAGAGTTGAGCAATCAAAATAAATTGATCTTAGCTTGGGTTTTAGGCTATAAAGTACACCAGGGCCTGATAAATTAGCCAGGATTGAGACAAGCCAATGAGCTCCTTAAGGAATTAGGGAACTTAAGGACTTACTGTCACTTAAGAGGACACATGAGTGTCATCAACATAACAGAGGAAGCAACACTAAGGAAGAAGATAAAGGAAGCATTAATATAAATCTTGTGTCAAAGCTAGTAAGTCCAGGTAATAAGACCAAGCTAGACGATACACTCTTAATAACTATTCAAACAAATCATACTATATAGGATGTCCTGATAATGCTTGACACATAGAAAAATTAAAATTAAAATGTTTGAATAATAGGCGGAAATTGTTTTCTTGTTTGTAGTTTATCAAAACGACTTTTGCGTGCTACGATCACTGAATATAAAGCCGTTTTACACCCACATAATAATGAAAAAATTTTTTTTTTAAAAATCAATTTTAAAAATGAAATTTTTTGTATATAACTTTAATATAATATGTGATCAAATACAAGGATAATTGTTATAAATTTATAAACTTAAATATTATGAGGAGGTGTAAATCTGGCTTTGATAATAAAATGTTGGACTAAAACATGACTGTCAGATATTTTCGCTGAAAATGTACTGAGTAAAATTGAATTAGTCTTATTTAATTTTAGTTAGATATAAGTAATTTATAACTAATATACTGAGGTTCTTAAGGATGTCATTAAATTACATTTGAATTTCCATGTGCTGCTCCTAATTGCAGAAACAAATATTTTTTACAGAAACTTAAATCTTTTTTTTTAATTTTTCGTCCATTATGACTCTTTGAGAGAAATGGTTTGATATTTTAAATATTCTCTTCACATCTAAAAGAAAACTATTCTGCGAGGATCATTGTGAGGAGAATTCCATCACGTGTAGTTTGCGTATCATAGTTTTACACATTTAAAGGAATATGATGAAAAAAGATGTTTGATTTATTTTATATACAAAGTGGCCCAAAAGTCTGGAAACGGCTAATTATCTCGTAAATTGCTAGTCCCAATTGTACAAAATTTGGGGTACACCTATTTTGGGATACGGTGATTCCAGATTTGATATTTGCAATGTTGCCAGATTTGCCGTTTCTCTTAAATTATTAGTCACTTTAGTTTTTTAAATTCATCATCCTATATATTCAGTCATTATTGGAATCTCCTATTCAATGCGAGTTCAACCATATGTAAAACTTATGATTTTATGTAATCTGGAAGGTCTAAAATAAATAAAATAAGTCTGGCAACAATTGAAAGATTATAACATTTTTAACATTTTCTCCATGGTTGTTTTATTTATTTAAGACCTTCCAGACTAAATAAAATCATAAGTGTTACATATGGTTGAACTCGTATTAAATAGGAGATTCCAATAATGACTGAATGTACAGGGTGATGAATTTGAAAAATCAAAATGACTAATAATATAAGAGAAACGGCAAAACTGGCAACATAAGAAAATATAAGGATATTTCTAAGAATTTAAAAAATAATATATCTGTTAATTTTTAATTTGAAGATACACACTGCTCCTTTATGTTTTGTTTTTGTTTTAGATATTCCTGGGTATGAATATGGAGACTTTTGGAATGGGTATTGGAACTACGATGCATTGAAATAGTTGGATATATGGGTAAAAGGATAATAGAGTGGTGCAGTGCCAGAGTTGCCTAACCAACGAAATTTCAAAACAAATAGTATATTATTTCAGAATCATTTCTAAACATGCTAAAGTTGCCTATTCCTTAAAATTGTGCACATCATGACAAAACTATATAAACACTTATTTGACAAGTGACTATTTTTAACTTTTCTCAAACTTTGATCTCCATTTACTCACTTTACAGTTCATCAAATTTCTAGAGGCTTTCGACGGCTAGACAGAGAAAGCACTACTGACAGGCATCCCGACGGATTTACGCAATGAAAGTACACTCTGCGCATCAAGTATTTCACTATTTCATTCAGACGTAAATGTCAGATGTAAATTTCGCTAAAACATTTCTTTTATTTTCGTTTGTGTTTTTTGCTCATTACAGTTTAATAGAACCTAAGTATGGAGTTTAATAGCAAATTAAGAGGCCGCGTGATTAACAGTCAATCTCGCGAAATAATAGCCAATGTTATAGAGTTTATGAGAAGAGAAGGAAACTTTAATTCACCTTCAATACCATTTAAAAATGTAAATGATCGTGTTGCTGCAGCCACAGGAGTATCTAAAAACACTGTCGTCCGCATTTCTGGAGAGAAAAAAAGAATAGATAACCGTGAGATATCGGAATTTTCATCACCAAGAAAAACCATTAAAAAACCAAAAACAGTTAATGATATAGATGAAGCTGCACAAGAATCAAATTTTATTTTTTTATTATTAGATAGCTATTTTTGTTTCTGAGTTGTGTTCATTTACAGGCTCAATTTTTTTCCGTTTCTCCTTTTTGATTTTATATGGGGTTTCAAGTTGTTTTTGACTTATTTCGACGTAAATCACAACAACACACTTTTTTAATAAAGCAAACAAGTGTTAAGAGGTATATATGTACGTGTACACTACAATTACAAAAAATTGATATGAAACCCATGAAACCACCAACAAAAATGTAAAGCTAGCTTCCGTACTAGAACATGGTGTCATTCGTCGAGATAATTTATCGTTTTGTTTAATAGATCAAGAAATGTAAATATTCCCCTGTTATTTTTTATAAAATTATAAGAGAAATAAATTTTTTTCTAAATAGTATAGTTTATTATTTTGTAGAAAAACAAAATTTCGAAAATTTTAGTAATGTTTCAGAAACAACCGTTATTAATAATAGGTACCATTTTCCTTAATAAGGTAGAAATAAAATATAAACTATTTCCACGATTTACAAAGGCCTACAAAAAAATTATAGGTATTTTCCGCTATCCTATAAAATTTATATTTTCTGACTCAATTTAAAAAGGTTGAAGGAATTCCAAAACACCTTTTATGGCATAATAATTATTTTCAATTCTACATACTATCTTTAGCTGCTTTTAAAAACGTTCTAAGAAAGTCCAATCAGACCAATTTAATCCCTAAACTATTCCACACTTTTAAAATTTAATTACCTAAAAATATTAAAAACTATTTAAAATAACTTGTTTAGCAGACTGTACAATAGCTATCTTAGTCACACGTAGCGCGTTCTCTGTCTGGGCGTCGAACACCTCTAGAAATTTGATGAACTGTAGTGTGTGATTATAGTGCTTATATTGTGAATATGCTGTTGAATATTATAAGGTTATGATATAGTTATCTATTCTAAATAAAATAAGCTTAAAACAAATGTTTTTTAATTTTTAATTTGGAACAAGTGACATTTTCCATTTTTCAGTATATTTACTTACAATAACAATTTATTGATTGTATCAATTGTAAGCAAAA